>JAAALK010000080.1:72138209-72346570 GCA_019279435.1 Zizania palustris
GGACTTCGGAGCGAGGCTAGCTCCGGAGTGAGGATGAACTTGAGGTGCTTCGGCCATGCATGGCTTCGGTACACGGACGGACGGTGTTCGAGCTCGGAGTAGCTGCGAAGCCGTGGTGATCCACTCCGGAGGTGGTGGTGCGAAGGCCCAAGGGCTTTGACGGCTTCGGCTCAAAACCGTCACTGTATCGAAGGTCCTCTTCGGCGGAGCGAAGGCCAACAGGCTGCAGGCTTCTCGCCGAAGCTTCCGCACCCCTCGCGTGCGAAGGGAGGTTCCAGAAGTCAACACTGTAAGGCTGACACTGTCTGTTCTGAAAAAGGCTGACACTGTCCCCTCTGCAGCTGACAGAGAAGCCTCCAAAATAAAGGTGGACTACCTTTTGTACCCCTTAGTTCTGTAGAGACAAATCTGTTGTAAACCCTAGGGGTAAGTAGTCACTTCCTTAGGATGAAGCCGTGGGCTATAAATATGGGGGCTCGGTAGGTAACATTTAACACTTTGAGCATTTACTGTTGAGCTCCTGTAGCCACACTTCGATTGAATACATCCTGAGTTCATTTTCAGTGTTCCTTGTTCAAGCTGCGAAGCCCTGCTTCTGTGTGCTTTTGCTTGAGCTCGTATTGCATACTTCGCTAGTTTAGTGCACCGAAGCCTGTTGAGGCGAAGGTTGTTTTTCGTGCGAGGTTGTTTTGTCAGTGTGCTGTCGCTCTGTGTAACACGAGGCAAGACCTCGCTGCTTACTAGCGAAGCCCTGATCTTTTCCCCGTTGTGCTTCTTGTGTCGAAGCCCTTAGCGTGGTCCGTTTTGTGTGCGTGTAGACCTTCGCGTACGAAGCCCAGCACCAGTTGCTGCCGCCAAGTACTTGGTCGAAGTCCTCAGAGGGCTGTCCACTCCTGCGAAGGGTGAAGTGCGAAGTCTGCTCAAAGCACCCTGTGTGCGGAGCCTGCACTGACTTAGCAGAGTAGATTTTCGAGGGTTGTAAGTGGAGCGAAGTCTTCTTGGCTTCGAACTTTTGCCTCTCCGAAGCCTGTGTTCGAAGGTGTCAAAGTACCTCCGAACCAGACCTTCGAAGGTTGTGTTCGAAGCCTGTTCCGCAGAAGACTGAACAGAACCGAAGGCTGAGTTTTAGCCCGAAATTTTAAAAGCTCCCATTCACCCCCCCCTCTGGTCGCCGTTTCCGGTCCAACAAGACGTTGCCGACAACGTTCTTCGTGGTAGATGTGCAAGGTAACTATAGTGCACTACATGGGCGTGATTGGATTCACGCAAATTGATGTATTTCGTCTACCTTGCACCAGTGTTAATCCAGTGGGATGGAGATGACGTGGAGGTTGTACCAACTAACACTTTGGCCCAGGTTGCTTTGGCCGATGTGTCTATAGATGCCATCCATGATAAGGTTGAGTGTCTGGCAGGTAGAGACCTCCCAGATTATGACTTTGTTAGTGTGTCTGAGGGGAGATTTGTTCTAGTCTCTGTAAAGCCGACTAGTGTAGCTCGATTTTCTCTAAACTAGTTGTCATGTCAGGTAGAAGTAATCTTGATTGGCTAAAGTCTCATGTAGAGCAATATCGGTCTTCTAAAGATGGTATCGCTGAAGCCATTGAGGATTTTAGTGTGGTAGAGAAGTTTGGTCAAGGTTTTGCGTCAGCCAACCCTTTAGAGGAGGTAGATATAGTTGATGGTAGTATTCTAAGGCCGACTTTTGTAAATCATAATACACTGGCTTGTGATAAGATCGAGGTAATAAAGTTACTTCGGTCGTATGTTGATTGCTTTGCGTGGGAGTATAGCGAGATGCCGGGACATAGCCGCGAGCTCGTAGAGCATCGGCTTCCGATCAAACCCGAGTTTAGACCTTATAAATAGCCCCCTCGTTGCTTTAATTCGGTCGTGTATGACCGAGTTAAAGAAGAGATAGAGTGATTGCTTAAGGGTGAGTTTATTAGGCCATGCAAGTATGTTGAATGGGTTTCTAATATTGTGTCTATTGAAAATAAAGGAAGTGGTAAGATTCGTGTGTGTATTGATTTCAAGGACTTGAACGAGGCCACTCTGAAGGATGAATACCCTTGCCAATAGCTGACATGTTGATAAACGATGCTTTGGGTCATAAGGTACTAAGTTTTCTTGATGGTAATGTTGGTTACAATCAAATTTTTATGGCCGAAGAGAATGTCTACAAAATAGACTTTAGATGTCCTGGTTTTGTCAGCTTGTTTGAGTGGGTTGTGATGACTTTTTGTTTGAAGAATGCTGGCGCTACATATCAACATGCTATGAACTTGATCTTTCAATACTTGCTAGGATTTATGCTAGAGGTATACATAGATTATGTTGTAGTCAAATCGGATGCTATGGGTAACCATTTAGCAGATTTGAGAGTTGCTTTTGAAAGAATGTGTTAGTATTGCTTAAAAATGAACCCGCTCAAGTGTGCTTTTGGCGTGTCGACGGGCAAGTTCTTAGAATTTATGATTCATGAGAGAGGTATTGAGATTGATCCTAAGAGAGTTGAGAATATTAAAAATTTTGAAGCGCCAGCATGTAAAAGAGATGTACAAAAGTTGCTAGGCAAGGTAAACTATTTGCGTCACTTTATATCTAACCTGTTTGGCAAGATTAATGCTTTTGTCCCTATACTTCGGCTAAAGAATGAAGCTGAATTCACTTGGGGGGCAGGTCAGCAACGTGCTTTTGATCGAATCAAAGAGTGCTTGTCATCACCACCTGTGGTAAGAGCACCGAAAGCCGGGATTCCGTTTCAGTTGTATGTTGTTGGAGAAGATAGCGTGATAGGAGCTGTGTTGACTTAGGAGGTGGAGGCAAAGGAGTACATCGTCACGTTCTTGAGTCGCCGCCTGTTAAATGCCGAGACGAGGTACATGTTTTTGGAGCATTTATGTTTATCATTTTATTATGCACGTACCAAACTTCGCCACTATCTTCTACCTGACACATGTATTGTCACTTGTCAAACCGATGTTATAAAGTACATGTTGCAAAAGCCGATTCTGAGTGGGAGAATCAGAAGTGGGATTATGCTTTAATTGAGTATGACTTGGCTTATGAACCCTTGAAAGCTATGAAAGGCCAGGTCATTGCAAACTTTATAGTTGATCACCTTTCAATTGGAGTAATGACACTACTCTAATTGAAGTAGTATTGTGGAAACTTTACTTTGATGGTTCGACTTGCAAGAATGGCCAATGTGTCAAAGTGGTGCTCATATCACCCAGTGGTATGATTTTCAAGACCTCGGCCCATTTAGAATTTCCTTGTACTAATAATCAAGCTGAATATGAAGCTCTATTGCTAGGACTTGAACTTTTAGATTCCATGAATGTTAAACATGTTCATGCATATGGCGATTCTCTGTTAGTTGTTCAACAAGTAACTAGCGTTGCTCAATGTTTTAATGGTTTGTTAAATAGCTATTTGGACAAATGCCTAGACATAATTGGTACTTTTGGTAACTTTGAAATTCCCCATGTGTCTAGAGAAGCCAACTCAGTAGCAAATGATTTGGCTCAATAAGCATCTGGTTATCAAGTCAAAAGAGGTAAATTTTTTGCACAAGACAAAACGATGCTTGAAAAAATTGTGTCACTCGAGTCATAAGACTTCGGTCTGACTGGCCCTATCAGGCCGGTCCGACTGCAGGTGTCTGACCGGCCATGTCAGGCCTATCTGACTGCCCTATGCTAGTTGTCCAGCAACGACCAATCTGACCATCCTATCATGGCTGGTCCGACCGCCCCGTGTTAGAAAATTTCAGGGCACGAGAGGCAAGTTGGAATTTTTGATCTAGACGCCAATTCGAGTAAGGATTTGGTGAGTACTTCTGAAAATCATGTGGATGATTGGAGAATTCCAATTGTTCAATATTTGAGAGATCCTAGTAAGCGGGTTGATCGGAAAGTTCGGTAGCAAGCGTTTAAATTTGTGTTGCTTGATGATGAGTTATATCGCTGAACAATTGATGAGGTACTATCGAAAAGTTTGAATGTCGATCAATTTAAACTTGCTATGGGTGAAGTGCATGAAGGACTTTGTGGTACTCATCAGTCAGCCCAAAAAATGAGTTGGATGCTCAAAATAGCGGGTTTTTATTAGTCGACTATGACCGAGGATTGCTTTAGGTAATATAGAGGATGTGAAGCATGTCAAAGGTTTGGTAATATTCAGCTTGCTCATGCATCTTTGCTTAATCCTATTATCAAACCATGGCCATTCAGAGGTTGGGGCTTGAACTTCATTAGCCAAATTCATCCTTCCGCTTCAAAAGGGCATCGGTTCATGTTGATGGCTACATATTACTTACCAAGTGGACCGAGGCCGTGCCTCTCAAGAATATGACACATAACGAGGTAATTGATTTCATCTTGAAGCACATTATACATAGATTCGGTATTCCCCAAACTCATACTATAGATCATGGTGCTTTATTTGTTTCTAAAGAGGTGCATGATTTTGCCAAATCTTATGGTATAAAGTTCATAAACTCTTCACCATATTATACTCAGGCCAATGGTCAGGCTGAGTCTAGTAATAAAATTGTGATTAAGCTTATTAAGAAAAAGATTGAAGAGTTTCCTAAAAGGTGGCATGATGTGCTTTCTAAGGCATTGTGGGCATGCAGAATAGCAAAGCACGGTGCTACCAAGGTAAGTCCATATGAGTTGGTGTATGGACAAGAAGTTGTTTTACTCGTAGAGGTGAATCTTAGCTCTACGAGGTTTCTTAAACAAGATGGCTTATTGGTCGGTGATTATGAGGTCCTCTTGAAGGAAAATTTGGAAGAAGTGACTGATAAGAGGTTAAGAGATCTAGATGCTATAGAAAGAGATAAGAGAAGAGTGGCTAGAGCTTATAACAATAAGGTGAAAGAAAATCATTTCGGTTGGTGACTTAGTTTGGAAGACGATTTTGCCTTTAGGCACTAAAAGCCCAAAGTTTGGTAAATGGTCACCTAGTTGGGAAGGTCCTTTTAAAGTTGTTGAAATCGTTCCAGGTAATGCATATTCGCTAGAGTCTTTGCAAGGAGAGCAATTTCGTAGAGCTTTGAATGGTAGATATTTGAAAAAGTACTTCCCAAGTGTGTGGCAAGACGCTTGAAGTGTCAAAAGGACAATATGGAGTATATCGCCCTTATCCTATTGTTCTTTTGGCTCACTAAGTTTGCCAAAAGGCAGGGGCATGTGTTGATAGCAAAAAATGGCATTTATGGTCAAAATTGTCACAAAGTCAAAATTGGTAATTTGGACCGAAAATATGCAATTCCTGGCACAGGACGGTCCAACCGGCCATAGTAGGTCAATCCAACTTGCCATGTAGGCTCGGTCAGACTGGCCATATGGGTCCGGCCAGACCGGCTCATTTCGAGTCTGAACCAACTTGATTTATTTTGGGTTGTTTTGATCTCTAATGAGATCCTAACGACTTGGACGCATGAGTTAATCAATTTAGATTATATTTGAAGTCCAGGAACGTCAAGATCAACCCCTATAAATATAGAGGGAAGGACAATTCAAGGGACTCCCCCCGAAACCCTAAGGCTTTGTTTGGGAAGAGGGGGAGTAAAACTCAAGGGAATAATATCCCAAGGGGGATTTTGAGTGACATATTTCTCCCCCTCCAACTCCCTAGGAAGAAATTTCCCTTTGGGAAAATATTCCCAGCCACTATTTGGGAACCGGAGAGGATAAAAATCCTCCTACTCAATATCAAGTGTAAAAAAGCTATAATTTTTATGAATTCAATTGTATGTATAACAAAAGATCACTCACTCTCTCTCAACAAGGGTAAACACAAAGCTCATTTACATTGCATGTAGAACAAAGCTCATAAATCACTCACTTTATATCAACTAGAGCAAATACAATTATCATCATAACGAGATCATAGAACACATCATATAAACAAGATGCCCCAAGCAGCAAATCATCAAAACATTGAACAAAAGTGGGCAAAGGTCTTTAATCCGCAAAAGACTAAACCATTCCTGATTCTTGTGGCCAAAAACAACATCCAATCTTATGAAGTCTAGGAAACGAAAAGAAATAGCAAAATTGAAAAACAAATCCCATCTCAGTTGTTTAGGGGATCACGTGTCTCCTCCGTAGACAAAAGATACAGAAATAGCAAAATTGTAAAACAAATCCCATCTCAACTAGCGCAAATTGTCCACTACTTCGTCGAAAACCCTCTTCTGGTATCGGCACTCATCACTGCTGCAGAATGCTTTATCGCCTTTGCACAAGATACATAAAAGGGTCATACATACAAGATAAACCCACTGTTTCCTAATATAAATGATGGTAAAGAGCGGTGCCTAAGCAAGATAAAGGGCAGGCCATCATGCATTAAACACATTATTGAGAACCATGCACTCAGCACACTGTTATGTCTATCACAAATAAAATATATCATACCAATATGGTTTCTGAGAAACCAAGGGTTGGTTTCAGAGTCTGTGATGAGTGATTGACAGATTTTACCCTCTGATTCGAAGGGGTCCCTCTGAAGGGGTTCAGAGGTTGGTTCTCCGAAGGTGTTCGGAGGCTGGTTCTCCGAATGTGTTCGGAGGCTGTTTCACCGAGGGTTCGGTGGGTCTGGTTGCTGCAGCTATTGCAGCGGAGTGTGCCTGTCGGAGGGGTTCGATAGTACACAATGACAGGGTTGTACCGAAGGGTTCGGTACTTTGGGCGGTACACCGGAGTGTGTATCGGAGGTTGCTTACTCGGAGAGGTCTCCAGGGTACTGGATACACTTGTCTGCTTGTCTGTGGTGCGCAGGTGACTTCGGAGGCGACGGACGGTTCGTAGCAGGTGAACCTGGATCAAGCGGGAGGCTTGATGCCAGGGGAGCAGGGAGCTCTGTCACGAAGGCTGCGAAGGGGTCGAGGTCAGACCTTGGGTCGAGGTGCACCAGGAGAAGGTAGTAAGTGCGGAGCCTGGCTCCGGGTGAAGGTACCCCGAGACGAAGTCCTCGGAGGCGAGGCACTTCGAAGGGTACTCTGAATGGAGTGAGTTCGAAGTATGGTGGATCAAGTCCTCAGTAATGAGGCAAGGTGTTCGAAGTGTGCTCCGGAGGGAGACACTCGAAGGTATACCCGACGAAGGTCTCAGAAGTCAAGGTGCATCGAAGGCATGGTCCGGGTGAGGATCGCGAGGAGTGTGCTCGGGGAGAGACACTACGACGAAGTGCTCATGGAATGCTTCATGCGGAGGCCTTGGACGAAGGAGGGACTTCGAAGGGTGGTACTCCGAAGGTGGGGGCTTCGGAGTAAAGCAGGCTCCGGAGCGAGGCTGGCTCCGGAGTGAGGATGGCTTGAGGTACTTCGGCCATGCATGGCTTCGGTACACGGACTGACGGAGTTCGAGCCGGGAGAAGCTGCGAAGCCGTGGTGGTCCACTCCGAAGGTGTTGGTGCGAAGGCCCAAGGGCTTTGACGGCTTCGGCTCAAAACCGTCACTGTATCGAAGGCTGATTTCGGTGAAGCGAAGGCCGTCAGGCTCAAGGCTTCTCACCGAAGCTACCGCACCCCTCGCGTGTGAAGGGGGGCTTCAGAAGGGTCCAAAACTGCAAAGGCTGACAACGTCTGCTCTGCAAAAGCTGGTGTTGTCCCCTCTGCGAAGCTGACAAAAGAAGCCTCCAAATAAAGTAGACTACTAGTTGTACCCCCCTGTTCTGATGAGACAAAAATAGTGTAAACCCTAGGGGTAAAGTAGTCTATTCACAGGGCTGAATAGTGCCTATAAATAGTGGAGGCTGGCTAGGTCACATCAACACTTTGAGCATTCATTGTAGAACTCCTGTGCTAGCCACCACACTCTCTGTATTCATCCTGTGAGTTCATTTTGTGTTCCCTGTTCAAGCATTGAAGCTTTGACTCTGTGTTCATTTACTGCTTGAGCTTGTATGCATACTTCTCTGCATGCTTCGGTTTCTCTGTACTCCATTTTCTTGTGAGCTTTTCTGGAGAGGTGTGTGAGAAGCATGTTCGAGTGAAGTGTGTTCGAGCGAAGTGTGTGTTTCAGTGTTTGTTCGCTCTGTGTAAGCTGGAGTCTAGACCTCTCTGATTACTAGCGAAGCACTATTTGACTTAGATCGAAGTCTGTTTTTCTTTCCTTGTCGAAGTCCTCAGCGAAGTCTGTTTAGTGTGCGTTTAGACCTTCGAAGTACGAAGCCCAGCACCAGTTGCTGTCGCTGAGTATTTGATCGAAGTCCTCAAAGGGAGGTCCGCTCTTGCGAAGGGTGAAGTGCGAAGCCTGCTCGGAGCACCCAGTGTGTGGAGCCTGCACTGACTTAGCAAAGCTGATCGAAGTCCTCAGGGGGAAGTCCGCTCTTGCAAGTGCGAAGCCTGCAAGTGCGAAGCCTGCACGAAGGCACCCTGTGTGCGAAGGCTGCGCTGACTTAGAAGAAGCGGAATTTTTGGGTTTGTGGGTGGAACGAAGTCTTCTTGGCTTCGAACTTTTACTCCTTGCGAATCCTGTATTCGGAGCTGTGAAATACCTCCGAACTAGAACTTTGAAGGGTGTGTTCGAAGCCTGTTCTGCTAGAAGACAGAATTAAAACAGAAGGCTATTTTTAGTCTGAAATTTTAAAAGCTCCCATTCACCCCCCTCTGGTCGCTGTTTCCGATCCAACAATTGGTATTAGAGTGGGTTAATATCACCAGTTGACCTTAACCGGTTTTGTGATCTGTTGGCGACATGGACAGAGTTAGTAAAATTCCTCTGTTCGATGGGACTGATTTTGCATACTGGAAGGTGTGCATGAAGGCTTACTTGCTAAGCCAAGGAAATGCAATTTGGGAGATTGTGGACTCACAATACTTCATCCCTAAAACTCGCACCTCTCAAACAGAGAAGGATCAGTATAATGCCAACTCCAAGGCAAGAAATATACTGTTCATTGGTTTGAGCCGGAGTGATTTTGATAGGGTGCAGCACCTTAGGACAGCTAGGGAAATTTGGACCACTCTCACTATTTTTCATGAGGGCTCTACACAGATTAAGGCCAGGCGCCAAAGCATATACAATCAACAGTATCAGCTGTTTGTGCAGGCACTTGGTGAATCTATAGATGCCATGTTTTCTCGCTTTGATGCGATAGTGAGTAACTTGCGGTCCAACGGGACGCTTGCTTAAAATGATCATGATAGGGCTATCAAGCTTCTCTATGCTCTTGATCATAGCATATGGGAAGTGAAGATATCCAGCATTGAGGAGTCCACAGGTTATGACACATTGACCTGTGATGAGCTCTTCAGCAAGCTGAAGTCCACAGAGATTGCCAAGGCATCTCTTGCAGTGCATAGGAACTCCTTGCCACAGCCATTAGCACTAGTTTCTAGCACTAGCCGTGGCACCACTGCAGAACCAAGCACATCTGGCACGTGTGTTCTTGCAGATGGTTTTGCTTTGTCCTCCCTGGTCTCCGTCACTAAGGAGCAGGTGGATACTCTGGATGATGATGAGCTTGCTCTCATTGCCAGAAGGTTCACCCGTTTTCACCATGAGAGACGGGATCAGAGGAGAAGTGATTTTAGTGGTTGTTTTGAGTGTGGCGACACTTCTCACATCAAGGCCAATTACCCAAAACTCAAGAAGAGAGAAGAGAGTGAGCGCCCCAAATACCACAAGAAGGAGAGGAAACCCTTTGTGAAGGGCAAGCGTGGCAAGGTGGCTAAGAGGGTAGCCAAAGCCGCTTCCAGAGCATTTGTTGCTGCTCTCAGCGACATCGACACTTCCTCAACTGAGGAGTCGAGCTCTGAGGAGGAGGAGTCTCCAAGTAAGGAGGAGAAGAAGGATAAGAAGGGACGAGATTTCACCGGCCTTTGTTTCATGGCCGACAGCGATCACATCGGCGATGAGCTTGACTCATCTGAGGTACCTCTATCCTATGACCAGCTTGAAATTAAATTATATGAACTGAATGAAGTGGTTCTTGGTCAGGATAGATTACTTGTGCAAGCCGCTAGAGATAGAAAAGACCTTAGACTTAGGGCTAGAATCTGTTTCTACTGATTATGCCATGCTTAAGTCTAGAGTTAATGATGCTGAATGCGAATCTTGTACTGTTGTCATGGGTGAGCTTGCTCAGTCGCGTTCTGTACATGCTCAAACTCTATCTGAGCTTGAGACTGCACATAAGCAGCTTTTGGTGGTTGATTCTAGATCTCATGATATAATTGAATGCATGAACTGTTCTTTATTATGTGAGAGCATTGATTTATGTGATAAGCATGTTCATGACTTAGAGGCTAGATTGGAGAGGGCCGGTAGTTCTAAGGATGTGCAACCTGTGTGTGACACTTGCATAACCCTTAAGGACCAGCTAGGCACTATTAGAGAGCGAGCTGAGAACCTCATGACTGAAAATGAGTACCTTCTTTCTGTGGTTAACAAATGCACTGAGGGAAAAGGTAGGATGGATTTGCTCTTGGCCAAGACCAAGATGTGTGCTGACAGAGCAGGGTTAGCTCTATGTTTGGGTTTTGAGAGGATTCCTTCAGATAGTGAGAACAAAACTGTTTTTACCTCACCCACTACCCTAGAGAAAGAGAGAGCTCTGTTAGACACTCCATCAGCCAAAAAGCCTACCCGAACTCCAAAGAAAACCACTCCTCCCACAAAAAGAGTTCCTCCCAAGAAAACCACTCAGAAGAAGCCCAAGGAGCCTGTGAGAATTCCTCCTATGACCCATGAGAGTGCCCCTAGGAGAATTTTTCATTGTTCCTATTGTCAGCGGGTAGGTCATCTGGTTGGGTTCTGTTTTCGTCGCATCAAGGATGAGCGACGCTCTCAGGAGATGAGGTTCCAGAACATGCATTACCCATCTTTAGGTATGCATGAGTCTGAGTTTTACTCTCATCCTGTTTTCGAGGCTCCTCGTGCTTCTCGGAGAGGTTTTGCTCCTCGAGGTGTTCACCATGTTCCATATGGTGATAGACCCCTGGCGAGTAGCTTTGTACCTCATCAGAGTAGGAGACCTCGTCATGTTGTTAGATCACAGCATGTAGGTAGAACTCACACTTTGCATCATTCTGATTATCCTGTGCGTAGACAGTCTACTTGTATGGTGCCTACTACTCGTATCACTCAGTGCTGGATGCCTCATCATATCTTCACTCACCCCAGCACTGAGCGATCGAGATTTTCTTATCATGTGTAGGAGGCAGATCGAGGCTTGGAGGGCACGTGGATCATGGACTCCGGTTGTTCGCGCCATATGACCGGAGATGCAACATGGTTCTCCAGCCTCACCACAACCAAGCAAAGGGAACATAGCACCTTCGGGAACAATAGAAGGAGTAGAGTGAAAGGTAAAGGTGTGGTAAGAATTAACTCGAATTTCACTCTCAAAGATGTTGCTTTGGTTGAGAATTTGGGATACAATTTTCTTTCTGTATCTCAATTGCTTGATGAGGGCTTCGAAGTGCGATTCCATCGCGATACTTCGCAAGTACTCAATTCTGATGGCGTTGTGGTTTGTAAGATCTTTAGAGTTGGGAGAGTTTTTGGAGCTGATTTTTCTGAGTCATCTGGTTCTTCTCATTGTCTTGTTGCACATTCTACTTCTGAGCTTTGGAAGTGGCATAGGAAGACTAGGGCATATGAGCTTTGAGTTGCTCGCTCGTCTGAGTACCCTAGGTCTGATCTGAGGATTGCCCAAGCTCAAGTTTGAGAAGAATTTAGTTTGCGCTCCTTGTCGACATGGAAAAATGATCGCCGCTTCGTATTCGCCAGTCACCACAGTGATGACTGAACAACCCGGAGAACTTCTCCACATGGACACTGTAGGTCCTTGTCGGGTTAGTTCTTTAGGCGGCAAGTGGTATGTGTTAGTCATTGTCGATGATTTCTCTCGCTACTCTTGGGTCTTCTTTCTTGCCAGCAAGGATGAAGTGTTTTCACACTTTCGGAGCTTGGCTTTGAGACTTTTCACTAAACTCCCTGGTGCATTGAAATTCATTCGAAGTGATAATGGCACTGAGTTCAAGAACAATCTCTTTGTTGACTTTTGCATGGAGCATGGCATAAAACATCAATTCTCTGCTCCGCGGGTTCCTCAACAAAACGGTGTTGTTGAGAGAAAGAACCGCACTTTGGTTGAGATGGCTAGGACGATGCTCGATGAGCACATGACTCCTAGAAAATTCTAGGCTGAGGCCATGAACACTGCATGTTACATCTCAAACCGAATCTTCTTGCGCTCAATTTTGAATTTGACATCTTATGAGCTACGTTTTGGGAGACAACCCAAGGTTACTCATCTTCGAGTTTTTGGATGTCGTTGCTTTATCCTAAAACATGGTAATTTTGATAAATTTGAGTCGCGTTCTTCTGACGGGATCTTTTTGGGTTACACTACACATGGTCATTCTTATCGTGTTTATAATTTGGAGACTAACACTGTTATCGAGTCATGTGATGTGACTTTTGATGAATCAACCCCCTCTTTTAGTTCTGCTCTTGAACAGGCAAATGAACACGATATGGAATAGACTATCTTCGAAGAAGAAGATCCCGGAGATTTCGAGGATGAACCCCTACTACCCTCGACATCAACCCCCGAAGCCGACCCCGCTACGACCACTTCGGCACAAGGTCCCGAAGCAACTACCTCGACATCGGTCATCTTGGACCACTCCAACGCACAAGTTGAGGGGGAGACTGCATCCCATCGCGAGGCTCCACATCATGTTCAAAGGATGCATCCTCCCGAGCAGATTATTGGTGAGCTTGATCAAAGGGTAACACGTTCTCATGCTCATTTCGTTGATTCAGCTTTTGTTGCTTCTTTCGAGCCCTTAGATGTTAGTCATGCACTTTCTGATTCTAGTTGGATCAATGCCATGCATGAAGAGCTTGAAAATTTTGAGAGAAACCAAGTCTAGGACTTTAGTTGATCCTCCACCAAATGTTCATTTCATTGGAACAAAATAGATTTTCAAAACAAACAAGGGGAGGATGGGACTATAGTTAGAAACAAGGCTAGACTTATAGCTCAGGGTTATTCTCAATTAGAAGGGATTGATTTTACTGAAACTTTTGCACCTGTTGCTCATCTTGAGGCCATTAGAATTTTGCTTGCCTTTGCTACATCCCGGGGATTCAAACTCTATCAAATGGATGTCAAAAGTGCTTTTCTTAATGGTTTCATAGGCAAAGATGTTTATGTAAAACAACCCCCTGGTTTTGAAAACCCCAAATACCCACATAAAGTCCTTAAACTTCATAAGGCTCTTTATGGACTCAAGCAGACCCCTCGGGCATGGTATGACAGACTTAAGTCTTTTCTGCTTGAGCGGGGGTATTTGATGGGATCTGTTGATAAAACCCTGTTCACTCTCAAGCATGGCAAAGATTTCCTCCTAGTTCAAATTTATGTGGATGATATCATCTTTGGTGGCTCTTCTCATGCTTTGATTGCCGAGTTTGCAGATGCCATGAGCAGGGAGTTCGAGATGTCCATGATGGGCGAACTCACTTTTTTCCTTGGTTTGCAAATCAAGCAAAGCAAACAAGGTACTTTCGTCCACCAGACAAAGTACACCAAGGACCTGCTCAAGATGTTCGATATGGCTAATGCGAAGCCACTCGCCACTCCAATGGCTACATCTGTAGCATTGGATCCTGACGAAGATGGAGAAGCCGTAGATCAGAAGGAGTTCCGAAGCATGATCGGCTCCCTCCTCTACTTGACTGCTACAAGGCCGGACATACACTTCGCAGTGTGTCTGTGCGCTCGTTTTCAGGCTTCACCACGAGCTTCGCACCGCCAAGCGGTAAAGCGCATTCTTAGGTATCTCAAACATACCCTTGAATTTGGCATTTGGTATTCGGCGTCTTCCTCTTTGTGTCTTCGAGGTTATTCCGATGCGGATTTTGCTGGGTGTAGGATTGATAGGAAAAGTACCTCTGGTACTTGTCATTTTCTGGGTACTTCTCTGGTTTGCTGGTCTTCCCGCAAACAGTCTAGTGTTGCACAATGGACGGCTGAGGCCGAATATGTTGCTGCAGCTAGCTGTTGCTCTCAGATTTTGTGGATGGTTTCCACTTTGCGGGATTTCGGGTTAGATTATAAGAGTGTTCCACTTTTCTGTGATAACACTAGTGCTATTTGTATTGCAAACAACCCGGTTCAGCACTCCAGAACCAAACACATTGATGTGCGATATCATTTTCTCAGAGATCATAATGAGAAGGGTGATATTGAACTTCAATATGTTGATACCCAACACCAGCTAGCCGATATTTTCACAAAACCCCTCGATGCTTCTCGTATTGCCTACTTGCGTGGAGAACTTGGTGTTTGTCACCCTTACGGCATTTTGTGAGGGGGAGCAGATTTTGATTGTTGTGCATATGCTCATTATGTGTGAAATTGCATTTACATCCTTTGCACTTATATGCCTGATTTTAATTCATGAAATCATGTCAGCTCAGCTCTATTTAATATGTCTGAAACAGTATGTGCATGATTCTTCTTTTCAAAATCAAATCATGCTCACTGCTTAGTCTTGAATCTAGCATGTTTAGGCAGGATTGCTTTAGCTATCTTTTATCTGCTTGATAGCAAGACTCCTTTTCTCAGGATGTTAAACATTGCAAGTTGAAGAATTGTTCTACTTACTTATGGATATTCATCAAATGCTAAACAAATTGTTCACTTAATTCAAATCCAAAACTCCATGATTTGCCTGCTACAAGTGAAAAGATCCAGGTGGGTTTGTTTGTCGCACTACTCTATTCTAGACTGCTTACCATTGCACATTGGTCTGAACTGGGATAGTGTAGTGTATGCCAAAATCACTGCCTTAAGCTTCTGATGGCTTTCATGCCTAGGCTTGGCCTGATTGGAAAGTATAAGGTGGACGAACAAATAACCCCTGGCATTATGAAAAGAACAACAAAATTCATTGATCATCAAGTTTGCTTTCAATGCTCCATTTGAACTGGACTTGTTTGTCTAGAGTAGAAAGTGACTAGCTTTGCGCAGTCCCTGCTTTTACTTGTCTAGTTACCTTGATTGAGTGGTGATGCTTTTATTTCAAAATGATAAAATCACATGTTGTCATCATGTTTTAGAGAATGTTAAATTGAGTGAGCACATGATAATTGGTATTAATATTGGCATATTTTTGCTTTATATGTCTTTGCAATTCTTCCCATTTCGAAGCTTTGCATCTTTTAAAAAAAATGCTCCTTGATGCTTGCATTGCCAAAGGGGGAGAAATTGTTGAGTTCTCTAAAGCAAAAGGGAAAATGAACTCAGGGGGAGTTTTTATCTTGCAAAGGGAAGTTTTGCCGAAGGGGCTTTTACTCTTTTGAAAAAGGGGAGAAAAATTCTTTTGTCAAGTGACATGATTTGGCTCGTTTCTAAGTTTTTATGGTCACTTGTGTGCTGAAATTTTTCAAAGTTTCTTGAACTTGAATTTGGTTGTCAATGCACTCATCAAGGGGGAGATTGAGAAACCAAGGGTTGGTTTCAAAGTCTGTGATGAGTGATTGACAGATTTTACCCTCTGATTCGAAGGGGTCCCTCTGAAGGGGTTGGGAGGTTGGTTCTCCGAAGGTGTTCGGAGGCTGGTTCTCCGAATGTGTTCGGAGGCTGTTTCACCGAAGGGTTCGGTGGGTCTGGTTGCTGCAGCTATTGCAGCGGAGTGTGCCTGTCGGAGGGGTCGATAGTACACAATGACAGGGTTGTACCGAAGGGTTCGGTACTTTGGGCGGTACACCGGAGTGTGTATCGGAGGTTGCTTACTCGGAGAGGTCTCCAGGGTACTGGATACACTTGTCTGCTTGTCTGTGGTGCGCAGGTGACTTCGGAGGCGACGGACGGTTCGTAGCAGGTGAACCTGGATCAAGCGGGAGGCTTGATGCCAGGGGAGCAGGGAGCTCTGTCACGAAGGCTGCGAAGGGGTCGAGGTCAGACCTTGGGTCGAGGTGCACCAGGAGAAGGTAGTAAGTGCGGAGCCTGGCTCCGGGTGAAGGTACCCCGAGACGAAGTCCTCGGAGGCGAGGCACTTCGAAGGGTACTGGATACACTTGTCTGCTTGTCTGTGGTGCGCAGGTGACTTTGGAGGCGACGGACGGTTCGTAGCAGGTGAACCTTGGTCAAGCGGGAGGCTTGATGCCAGTGGAGCAGGGAGCTCTGTCATGAAGGCTGCGAAGGGGTCGAGGTCGGACCTCGGGTCGAGGTGCGCCAGGAGAAGGCAGTAAGTGTGGAGCCTGGCTCCGGGTGAAGGTACCCCGAGACGAAGTCCTCGGAGGCGAGGCACTTCGAAGGGTACTCTGAATGGAGTGAGTTCGGAGTATGGTGGATCAAGTCCTCAGCAATGAGGCAAGGTGTTCGAAGTGTGCTCTGGAGGGAGACACTCAAAGGTATACCCGACGAAGGTCTCAGAAGTCAAGGTGCATCGAATGCATGGTCCGGGTGAGGATCGTCGAGGAGTGTGCTCGGGGAGAGACACTATGACGAAGTGCTCATGGAATGCTTCATGCGGAGGCCTTGGACGAAGGAGGGACTTCGAAGGGTGGTACTCCGAAGGTGGGGGCTTCGGAGTAAAGCAGGCTCCGGAGCGAGGCTGGCTCCGGAGTGAGGTTGGCTTGAGGTACTTCGGCCATGCATGGCTTCGGTACACGGACTGACGGAGTTCGAGCCGGGAGAAGCTGCGAAGCCGTGGTGGTCCACTCCGAATTTGTTGGTGCGAAGGCCCAAGGGCTTTGACTGGCTTCGGCTCAAAACCGTCACTGTATCGAAAGGCTTATTTCAGTGAAGCGAAGGCCGTTAGGCTCAAGGCTTCTCACCGAAGCTACCGCACCCCTCGCGTGTGAAGGGGGGCTTCAGAAGGGTCCAAAACTGCAAAGGCTGACTAGCGTCTGCTCTGCAAAAGCTGGTGTTGTCCCCTCTGCGAAGCTGACAAATGTAGCCTCCAAATAAAGTAGACTACCAGTTATACCCCCCTGTTCTGATGAGACAAAAATAGTGTAAACCCTAGGGGTAAAGTAGTCTATTCACAGGGCTGAATAGTGCCTATAAATAGTGGAGGCTGGCTAGGTCACATCAACACTTTGAGCATTCATTGTAGAACTCCTGTGCTAGCCACCACACTCTTTGTATTCATCCTGTGAGTTCATTTTATGTTCCCTGTTCAAGCATTGAAGCTTTGACTCTGTGTTCATTTACTGCTTGAGCTTGTATGCATACTTCTCTGCATGCTTCGGTTTCTCTGTACTCCATTTTCTTGTGAGCTTTTCTGGAGAGGTGTGTGAGAAGCCTATTCGAGCGAAGTGTGTTCGAGCGAAGTGTGTGTTTTAGTGTTTGTTCGCTCTGTGTAAGCTGGAGGCTAGACCTCTCTGATTACTAGCGAAGCACTGTTTGACTTAGATCGAAGTCCTCAGCTGTAGGACCGAAAGTAGCGACCAGAGGGGGGTGAATGGGCGCCTAAAAATTCTTTCGAATCAATGGCCTGCTCCCAATACTAAGCAGCAAAGTATGACCAGATTGCCTAAGTCTAAAGGTATCTAGCCTAGAAGCACCTGATGTTAAATAGAGAGATACCAATATAGTGCTAATAGGCAGATAAACAGAATACACAAGACATGGCAAGACAAACTTCTCAGTACAACAAGCTAAGTGCACAAAGAGTGGGAAGAGAAGTTACTGTTCCAAATCTGTCTCCTGTTCGAAACTTGGCGAAGCCTGCTTCGCTTGGTCGAAGCCTGCTTCAGAGTTGCTTGTCAAAGTCAAGCGAAGGTTATCGTTGACGTGCCGAAGGTTTGTTTGGTCTAGCCTAGTTCGAGTGTGGCAAAGAGCGGAGTATGCTTCGAGGCGAAGTATGACAGTGTCGAAGCTTGCTTCGAACAGTGTGCTTCGAAGCCTAGACTTCGATCAGAAAGGTTCGACCAAGCTTACAGAAAATCAACCTTCGAAAGAGAAGCGAAGCCAGACACGCAACAGCAAGACCAACTCAAAGCCTACATGACTACCTTCGAAGCTAGCAATATCGAGGTATAACCTTCGAACCACAGGCCAGCTTCGAGTCGAAGTCTGCAGGTGTTGATACACAAGAAGTCGAAGATCACAAACACACTTCGAATGATAAGCTTCGAACTCACAAGCTGTAACCCTCGAAAATGACAGCAGCAGAAAGATCTCAGAGACTACACGTCGAGTGAAGTATATCAGAGAGACTAGCTTCGAAGTCAACTTCGAAGCCTGTCGGAGTATTCCTTCGCACAGACGGTCGAAGTATGTCAAGCTGACAGTGCACAAAAACGGACTTTGAAGCTAGCAACACAGGACACAAAGTGAAGTCGAAGTTCAAGCGAAGCCCTCGAGGATGTCAGATTGAAGCCTGCCTCACGGAGCTGAGGGACTTCGAACAGAGAGAAGGGGCTTCGTCAGAAACAGCCAGAAAAGGGACTTTGGCCCTGTCAACTCGATCAAAAAGCTACGCAAGAAAAAACAAGCCTAGAGTACTAGTGTACTGTTGCTACAGTGAAGTAGTACTACTTGCTACAAGCAAGAACTAGTACTTCTCACGTGAAGAACAGAAGCAACAGAGACACAAATGCTAAGGAATAAAATTCCTGCGCACGTCAAACGAAGGTTCGGATTCAGGGAAATCAATGCACGCACCTCAACAGGAAATAAAATCTCACTGGACAGAGGGGATGCAGGAATGAACAAGGCATAAAACAAGAACCTAGCTGCGCACAAACTGAAGCAGGAGAGAGAAATCGCAGGGAGCAAAATGACGCAATAGATTAAAAAGTGAATTCTAGAAGGGGTAGTGCAACCCTAGGAATTGGGGCCCTATTTATAGGCTGCCCAACACTCAGGAATATTCCACCAGCCCCTTAAGGTTTTTTACAGATGCTGAAATAAAGGAAAAGACTCAACTTCCCTTAGGATTTTTTTTACAGACTCGACTGACTGATTGTGGGCCTAGAGATACAGATGACTTATCCGGAAGCTAAGCTTTCGTAGCGACTACGGCTTCTCTTCTGGACAGTCCTGATACAAGATCGACGGTTGTCAGTTTTGCGCCGAAACTGACAAAGCCTCCACCGACTTTGCACCAGGTACCCGGATTGGGCCACCTGATTCCGTAGCTCTCTCAGCCCGGCAATCACTCACCGCCCGTGTACCTGAGTCAATCCTGGTCAACAGCCCAGTGGGTCTTCTGCTGCTCCTGGCCCATGTACCCGGATTGGGCCAGCCCGACTTCACAGCTCTCTTAGCCTAACAGTCGCTCGCTGCCCGTGTACCTGAGTCACACGCGGCCCATGAAACAACAGATCTTCATTCTTCTTAGTCCTCTTTGACTATCGTTGACAATGACTCATCACATCTGGAGCCATGAGGCCCACGCTATTCAGCATGGCTCCTCATCAGCGAAGTCTGTTTCGTGTGCGTTTAGACCTTTGAAGTACGAAGCCCAGCACCAGTTGCTGTCGCTGAGTATTTGATCGAAGTCCTCAAAGGGAGGTCCACTCTTGCGAAGGGTGAAGTGCGAAGCCTGCTCGGAGCACCCAGTGTGTGGAGCCTGCACTGACTTAGCAAAGATGATCGAAGTCCTCAGGGGGAAGTCCGCTCTTGCAAGTGCGAAGCCTGCAAGTGCGAAGCCTGCACGAAGGCACCCTGTGTGCGAAGGCTGCGCTGACTTAGAAGAAGCTGAATTTTTGGGTTTGTGGGTGGAGCGAAGTCTTCTTGGCTTCGAACTTTTACTCCTTGCAAATCATGTATTCGGAGCTGTGAAATACCTTCGAACTAGAACTTTGAAGGGTGTGTTCGAAGCCTGTTCCGCAGAAGACAGAATTAAAACAGAAGGCTATTTTTAGTCTGAAATTTTAAAAGCTCCCATTCACCCCCCCTCTGGTCGTTGTTTCCGGTCCAACAGTTTCTGACTATGCAAATACAAATAAGGTTAACCAAGTCTAAAGATTCAAGTGTTTTAACTACATCATACATTGTTAACTCAACGAAACATCTTGCAAATACTCTAACATGAAACATTACATAGAAGCAAACGATGATGGCAGTTTCCCACAAGGTAATCAACATTGTAATGCTAGCAAATGACCTCAGGAGAATGTATCTTATGTTTTGCAAGTCTAATTTAATTTGTTGTAGATAAACTACAAGCACCGGCACAACTCCAAATCGGATATTCCTAATTCTTAAGCAGCAAGCTTTTATTTTGTACATGAATGCAGCACTAGCAGAATCTTGAAGTGGTTCAGTTCATTAACACGATGCTTTATGATGTAACTAGAAGACAACTCTTTTGAATCATCTCAAAACTTAAATAAAACAAGAAATCTCAAAGAGTAAATATTTTAGAACAAAGATTCATACCTTGGAAGAAATTTCACCCTTAATCCATAGTAGACGGATATTTGGATTCTTGAAGTTGATGAAGATTTCACGATTCATCTCACATTTGAATATATTAGTTGCAAGTGCTTTTTCATCATCTGATAGTGTTGGCGTAAAAGATTACGCTAACAGGTTTCTGTAGAAAAGAAACTAACAAACGAAGTGTTTGCGAAGTGAACTGTTCTAAGCCTCCGAAAGGATAACAACTTAGAATAGTTTGAATGTGTGTATTGAATAACTTGTATTCGGTCCCTATTACAGGGTTAACCGGGGGGTATTTATAGGCCCAAACATTAAGGAAAAGACCTATTTACCCCTCTATTACAACCGACATAGTGGAAACTATTCGGTACCCTTGATAGGGCTAAAATGGTAAAAGACTAATCTAATAAGAAAAAAGATAAGTCTTCCATCTTAACTGGCAGAAAAGATCTCAAAGAGCCTTAGTTCGAAGATATACTCCGAACCAATGCCTATCTTCGAACTTCGAACTTGACTCAGGACATCTTCGAACATGGACGTCTGGAAACCTTTGAATCCATTATCTGCTTTTGTGCTGTTACGGCAATAACCCTGAGGATGGGATATTTTCCCCCATCAGTAGCCCCTTGAATACGCTTCTCCGTTAAACCTGTAATGTTAGGAGAGCAGTATACGGAAGAAAAAATAACCAGACGTAGGGGTTATTGGATTTTAATTCATCTCCGAAATGTACGAAGATATAAAACTCCAAATCAGTCTTAAGACAATTACTTTCGAACTATCTTAGAACTAACTCAGGAAGTTCGAAAGCCTTTTTAGACTTAGAAGAAATAGCCATTAACTTCCTTCTTCTAACGGAAACTGCAGAATGTGTTAATTTCGGAGAAAAGTAACGGGCAGGAATGCGAAACGGCATGGACTAACGGTAAAAAATGTAAAGTCTAGGCTATAAATAGAGGGCCTAGAACATTCCTGATGACCTTTCCGCTGTTCTCTTGCAAGCAAGCACCCTTTGAGCCCTTCGAGCCCTTTGAGCCCTAGCCTCCATTTTTCCTCCAAAGCAACCTAGTAGCTCTAATGGCGAAAACCAAGAGTTCTGGAGCCCCTTCGGCCTTGGCTCGGTAGCAGGCGGCTGCAGCAGCAGCGGCTGCGGCATTGGCGACGACGCCTCCAACACCCGCAACGACATCCATGGCGGCAGGAGGGAGAAATCCCCAAAATGTTGATGATCAAGGTCTCTGCCCGCCATCAACGACAATCTCAACTGGGATCTTCTACCTGCAAGAGAGAATCACTAGCGGTCGCAGTAGAAGGGAAGATTAGTACCGGAGTCATGATCCGCAAGCCTGGAAAGGAACTCATCCCATCACCAAGGCCTAGAGAAGTGGTCGTCTTCGAAGCCTTCTTCGAAGCCGGCTTAGGCCTTCCAGCAGTGGACTTCTTGGCCGAGGTACTTGATTTGTTCCACGTCACCCTTCCTCAACTTTCTCCGAACGTAGTAGCTCGCTTAGCTATCTTCGAATGGGCGTTGAGAGCCGAAGGCTATGAGGGGAGGGCAGAGATCTTCGCTGTGCTACACAGAGCGTCATGCCAGCCAAAAACCTTCGTAGGCCCCGGAGGTGAAAAAGTGGTAGTAGCCTTCGGAAGTATTAACTTCAGGCTTCGGGATGAATACACCCTTCAATTTCCCGCTAAGGCCATCAATGCAAGATGGTATACCGACTGGGTCATGAGATGGTTTTACGCCGAAGTTGGGGCAAGCAATCCTCTGGCCGGACCTTTGAAAGAAATCCAATTCCGGAAGGAATCCTTAGTGCATCCAGACCAAGGTCATCTCGAAGCTCGCCTCAGCCTACTTCAGAAGATCAGTCGAAGGTTGAGCATGCGAGACTTAGCCGAAGAGTTCCTCGGGTTACAAATCTCTCCACTGATGGCCAACTGGCCTATCATCTTTGAAGAGGATTCGGAAGGCGGTCTCCGAAAAATCACTTCGACTTCGAGCCCTGCAGGTAACTTCGAAGACAACATGTATTATGCATATTCATTCGAAGAAAAAACTAACTTGATTCATTTTTAGCTTCTTCAGCCCCTATTACTTCGGAGCAAATCGTAAGGGCTTCGGAGAAGATTTTGGGCGCTCCAACTCCGACCGAAAAGGAATGGAGAATCAAGCTGGTCGGGAGTTGGGAAAGATTTAACAGGGTATGGGGAATGCTGGAAATCGTTCCACCCCCTTTGATGGATTGGGTGCCTTCGGAGAAAGGACCTAAAAAGAGGAAAGCCGAAGCTGGGACTTCGAGCTCCGCCAAGACTCCGGTGAAGAAGGTGGCTCGGAAACCAAAAAATCCTGCACCTTCGAATCCTGCACCTTCGAGCTCAAGGGCTTCAGTCTCTGACTCCCAAGAGGATGAAGGGAGGTTGCTTGTGCGTTTGATAGACGAAGATGAAACTCAAAGGACTGCACAAGCCGAAGTACCTGCGAACGTGTCGGAGTCTCGAGATAACCTTGAGCAACCAAGGACTTTGGCAGTTCAAGAAGATATATCTCAGGACGAAGTTCCTGTGAATGAAGGTGGAGTCGAAGTTACTATGGCTTCGATTCCTGAAGAGGCAACAAGGACTGTTCAGGAAAATACTCCTGCAGTCGAAGATTTAACGGCTGATTCGGATGAAGATCTCGCTTTTGATCCGCCGAACAGTCCCATGATTACCCCTCGCCAAAATGTCGAAGGTAGACTTCGAATAATTCTTTCATGTTTATTTTGTGTATTTATGCAATGTATAATACTTTTGTTTTTTACAGAGTCCACTTCTGTGGAAGAAATCCGGCAGGAAGAAATAATTCCTGGACCTTCGACGACTTCGGAGCCAATCCCAAGAACCACTCAAATGGGACCTGGAAGAGGCAAAAGGAATATAGAACCCCTCCCTGCTGCGAGTTCCGGATCAACTCCGTCTGATTCAACAGACGAGAGTCAATCTTCCGAGGAGGGCCAATCTCCAGGGGCTCCGAAGACTACAAGCCAACACTCCGGCCCTTCGCTGGACGAAGATGACCAACAGGCGATAAGTATGGTCCCCCTGCTAGCTCGTTTCTTAGGGCAAACAACTGGTCTTCGGACTTTGCTCGAACCTTTGGATCGAGCTAGCCGCGACATAGGGGAGACCAACTTAGTGGCCATTTTAAGTAAAGCGGACAGGTCGGAGCTCAATGCTGCTATAGAACGCGCAGCTTACCAGGTACGAAGCATCTACGAAATAACATAGAATTCATCTACAAATAAATATTTACCTTGGTTTTTCTTTTCACAGCAAACAGTCTTGGCCTGAGCTGCGAATATATCAAACGATGAAGAAATCGCTCGTCTTCGGGAGGAAAATAACATCCTTCAACGGAATCTTACTATCTCCGAAAGCCGAGTGGTTCAGATGGACAATATAGTGTCAACGGAGCGCAGGGCCAGACAAGGTTTGAAGGCTGCGAATAAAGAGCTCGAAGCAGAAAGAATTGTGCTTCGAGCAGAAATTGAAAAATTGCGGGCGGAGCACGCTACTGCGGGGACCGAGCTTGTCAGACTCCAAGAGGAAGCTAGCCAGCTTTTGAACCAAAAGAATATCTTGACCACTGAAACTGCTAGACTTTCTGGGGTTCTGGAGAATTAACTTCGATGAAGGACGCACTGAACGAAGATAAGCTGAAGTCCGAGAAGGTGGCTGTGGAAGTTATGAATCAGCTGCTAGGTGTCCTGGAGTACTTCGGTACTACTGGGACACTTCCTTCTGATGATAACATTTCTCTTCTGCACCGGTTGAAAAGGATTCAAGGAGTGGCGAAGCAGATGAAGACAAGCGGGCATTAGATATGGAGAACTCTCCGGACAAGTGGCTGCTGTTGGCCTACTTCGCTACTACGAAGATCTGGGCCGATCGATAACTCCGGGCGCAGGAGAGGGCCCAATTACCTTCGACGACGAGCGGCTTCTGACTCCTTCCGAAGGTGTGGCTGCTGCCTGGCGAGCCTTCCAAACTTCATGGAGAGCCGAAGGTTGTTCTGCGATCAAGGCTTGGATCGACGAAGGTCAACGCCAGAAGCAAGTTCGGACCCAAGCTTCGAGCAGTTAGCCTCCTCCTGAACCCGCAGGTTTAGAAATACCTTAGGATTTTTGGCTATGTAAAGCTTTATGCTTATGAATATTTATCAATGAAAATTTGTTTATCATATTTTTAGGCTTTGCCTCATACTGAAGATATCAAAGTGTTAGACATTAACGACGAACTTCGCTCATTATGGACCACCTTCGATCTTCTAAAAGCTTATAAGCGCCCTCGATTTCTAGTTCCTCGAGATAGCTCCGGTGTAATTGCGCCCGAAGTAATCAAAGATATATTATCTTATATTAAAGAGGAAGAAAAAGAGGTTAACTTGAACACTTCGTCTTCTGAAGACGTTATATGGTCTGAAGACGAAGATGAAGTTCGAAGTAAAAAACCTGAAGAACTTGGAAGCTGGGAAAGGAGCCCCGAACGGGTTCGAACTTGGGCTGAGCTTCAACAAGAACAGAAGGACTTTAGAGCTTCGAAGGGAGGCAAGAGAGTTAAACGCAAAGTTGTTAGAACTCCCGGCACTGGAACTAGTCGTTCCAACCCTAGCTCTAGAGATCGAAGAGGTCTTCGATTCCTTCTTGGTATAGATACCAATTTTTCATGATGTAATAATGAATACCGATTTAAAATTGTCTCCATTATTACTAGCCCCTCTTTGGGGATAAGCAACTTCGAACTGTATTCAAAGATGGTTATGCGCAAAGAAAAACTTCGGAGTACAATTTTTTGGGGTTCGGAGCCCCTCTGCTATTTAAAGATCTTTTAAAATCTTATAAAATGTCTTCGACTATTTGTAGTCTGAAGAATGGCAACTTAGTACCCTTGTTTTTTGAAAGAAATCAGTTGAGATAACTTTCAGGACACCTTTAGTGTCTTAGATAATTTGTCACTTTGGGACTAAGTTAACAGACATTCGAAGCTCATGGCTCAAACTCTGTTTTGCTTTGGCCACCTTCGGCTCTTTTTTGCGAGCTCTGTCGAACTAATGGTTCGGAGTTTGCAATGGTCTCTTTGGACTCTGTTTACGGAAGTCTACCAGCCAATGGCTTGGACTCCGTATATTTTGGCCACCTTCGGCTCTTTTTGCGGAAGTCTACCAGCCAATGGCTTGGACTCCGCATGTTTTGGCCACCTTCGGCTCTTTTTACGGAAGTCTACCAGCCAATGGCTTGGACTCCGTATGTTGTGGTTTGGGCTCTTTTACGGATGCCTACAAGTCGGTGGCTTGGACTCTGGATTATGTCATCCCCCATGTCGGAAGCTTCGAACCAATGATTCGAAGTCCGAAAATATGATTCAGCTTCATGACACTTCCCTCTCGGTCAACCCCGCGGTTCCAGTGCGTCCACTCGGAAGCTGGAAGTCTATGAGGGGAAGGCATTATCTGGACCATATGCTTTATTAATTCAGAAGATGATTACAAGTGACTTACAAGGAGCCCTTATGCGAAGTATCGCTTTAGGTGCTCCGCATGCCAAGTATGTGCTAACTCTTCACCTTCTAAATTAGCTAATTTAAAAGAGCCAGGGCGTCCTGAACGAACAATTAGGTATGGACCTTCCCATTTATTTCCTAACTTCACTGGCGCTATAATGCTTCGTAGAACAAGATGACCCGGTCTTAGTTCATTGAGCTTAACCTTCGGGTCAAACCAAGCCTTCGTCTGCTGATGATACTTTGATAAATTTGCTACAGCTCGAAGTCTTGTTTCTTCTGATAAATCTAGCGAAGCTTGTCTTTCTTCTTCAATCTCCGGTTCAGTGCTACAAAGCGATCCTCCTTTGAGCTCCGTTGGAGTCATAGCTTCATCTCCGAATAGTAGTCTGAATGGAGTAAAACCTGTGGACCTTATTTGTGTAGTCCGAATGGACCACAAAATCTTCGGAAGCTCTTCGGTCCACAGTCCTTTTGCTAGTCCTACTATCCTTCGATTTAGCCCTGACAAAATATTTCCATTGGCTCTTTCTACGGCTCCATTAGACTGAGGATGCCTCACTGCAGCAAAACATAACTGAATGCCTAGATCTTCGCAAAACTTCCTGAAAGGTTCTGCATCGAACTGTGTTCCGTTATCAACAGTGAGTTGTCTAGGCACTCCGAACCGGCAAATGATATTCTTCCAGAAGAATTTCTGTACATTGTTCGAAGTGATAGCTGTTAAGGGTTCTGCTTCTACCCACTTAGAAAAATACTCAATAGCTACCACTGCGAACTTCAGATTTCCCTTGGCTACTGGAAAGGGACCAATTAAATCCATACCCCATCTGGCCATAGGCCATACTGGAGCAATGACTTGAAGAGATGTTGGTGGGCGATGACTTCGTCGGCCCATCCACTGACATCCTTGACAAGTGCGGACTAAGCTCTCCGCATCAGCTGTTATCGTAGGCCAATAAAGCCCCTGGCGAAGTGTTTTTCCTGCCAAAGCTTGGGGGGCTAAATGGCTACCGCAAAGGCCTTCATGAATTTCTCGAAGAATTTCTTGACCTTCGGCTTGAGATATACATCGGAGTAGAGGGGAACATACTCCGGCCTTATATAAAATACCGTTGATTATTTGATAATTTCTAGCCCTAAGCTTCAATCTTGAAAGTTGTGGCTCTTCAGGCAAATTTGTTCCTCCCTGTAAAAGTTTCATGATTGAATTTTTCCAATCTGTACTAGGAATACAAAGAATCTCCGCAGAAGGAATTTGTGGCACCGAAGGTGTACTGAGCTCCTCATAGAAAGCTTCCTCTGGTACATCCACAGCTCTGGCTACAGCTTTTGCTAAGATGTCCGCTTGCACATTTTCTGCTCTTGGTATACTCCGAATGGAAATACCCTTGAAGTGTGCTTCGATCTTACGGATTTCTTCTAAGTACTTTGCAAGCTGTGGATGCCGAACCTGAAAACTTTTGTCTACATGCCCTGCTACTATCTGAGAATCTGTCTTTATAATATTTCTTGTAGCCCCTAGAGCACGTGCTTTTCGGAGTCCCAGTAAAATCCCTTCATACTCCGCTATATTATTGGTAGACTTAAAGTTGAGTCTTGCGGAGTACATTGCTCTTTGCCCTGAAGGCGAAATTAATACTGCTCCAATGCCTGCTCCGGATGCTTGGAAAGCCCCATCGGAAGAAACAGTCCAAACTCCGTCACTTGACTTCTCCGGAACCAAATTTGTAGGTGGAGTCCATTCTGCTACAAAATCTGCTAAGACTTGTGATTTGATTGCTGTCCTTGCCAGAAAAGATATGCCGAAGGGTGCTAGCTCAACTGCCCACTTCCCAATTCTTCCAGTGGAATCCTTGCTTCGAAGCATATCTCCCAAAGGATACGAAGTTGGTACAATTACATTGTGTGCCAAGAAATAATGTCTTAATTTCCTCGAAGCCATTATCAGAGCATAAACGAACTTCTCGAGTTCGGAGTATCTTGTCTTCGCTCCTGATAATGCTTCGGATACAAAATAAACAGGATTTTGTACCAACTTCCCATTGAAATCCACTTCTCTGACAAGGACTGCACTAATGGCAGAACCTGTAGCTGCAAGGTAAAGGAGTAGGGTTTCGTCCGCAGTAGGCACCGTGAGTGTAGCAAGATTATTGAGATAATCTTTAATATCTTCGAAGCTTTTCTGACACTCCGGTGTCCATGCAAAATTTTCGGACCCTTTCAATGCTTTAAATATAGGCAAGCTTCTCTCCGCAGACCTTGATAAAAACCTGCTAAGTGCTGCCAGACGCCCAGTCAGCTTTTGCACTTGCTTTAAATTTTTCGGAGGAGCCATCTTTTGTAGCGCAGTTATTTGAGTAGGACTAGCTTCAATCCCCCTGCTTGAAACTAAATACCCTAACAACTTTCCAGCCTTAGCTCCGAAGATACATTTTTCGGGGTTAAGACGGATCCCACATGCCCGAAGGCTATTGAATGTTTCTACTAAGTCTAGGCTATGTTGGTGCTTTAAAGCACTCTTTATTACAATATCATCCATATAGGCCTCCACATTGCGACCTAATTGATGACCTAGAGCCTTAGCGACTAACCTCGAAAAAGTAGCCCCGGCATTTCTTAAGCCAAAGGGCATTCTTACATAACAAAAGACTCCCGAAGGAGTTACAAAGCTTGTCTTGATCTCATCTTCGCGCTTCAACCATATTTGATGATAACCAGAATACGCGTCAAGGAAGCTTAATAACTCCGAACCTGCGGTGGAGTCGACCAATTGATCAATTCGGGGCATGGGGTAGGGGTCACGAGGGCATGCTTTATTCAAGGATGTGAAATCGATGCACATGCACCACTTTTCGGAAGACTTCTTTTTGACGAAGACTGGGTTGGCTAACCATTCTGTGTGAGCCACTTCTCTGATAATCCCAGCCTTCAACAATTTCTCAACTTCGTCTTTTGCTAGAACAGCTCTTTCTGCAGACATTTTCCTAGAGTCCTTGCCGAACAGGACGGGCCTTCGGGTTTACAAGCAAACTATGTTCAATGATATCCCGATCGACTCCGGTGATATCTTCGTCAGACCAAGCGAAGACATCTAAATTCTCTTCCACCACCTTTTCCAAGGAGGTTGCAACTTCTGGAGGTAAATCTTTACCAAATTTAAATGTATATTCTTTACCATCTTTAATCAATGACCTTCGCTGCAATCTCTCCTTCAGGACTTGGTCTCGGAAAGGATTTCGTTGAAGCTTCGGAAGGGGCTGAAAAATTTTCTTGATTATCTTGCACATTGTTTACTTGTCTTGGATCAAGAGGGGGCCATGACCATATTCCGCTCTTCGGGCGATAGCTTGATCTCCGAAGACAGTAAGGACTCCTGCTTGTGTGGGCATCTTCATGCACAAATAATTGTGATGCGCCACAAGCTCCGAACTGGTTTAGCATGCCTCTTCCGAAGATGACGTTGTAAGCATACGGTGCATCTACAACATCGAAGATTACTTCCTCAGTTCGGGCCAACAAACCTTCTCCGAAGGTAACTTCCAGGCCTATTTGGCCAAGTGCATCAAGTGGAGGTCCTGCGAAGCCTTGCAAAGGACGAGCCGCTTGAAGGAGATGCTTTCTGGAGATGCACAATTGATCGAAGGCTTGAACAAAAATGATGTCTGCCGAACTACCTCCGTCAATCAATACTCTTCGAACTTCAGTGCCCGCAATATCAGCAGTAATAACAAGTGGGTCTGCATAGCGGGAACTTAATGCCAGCTGCATCCTCCGCAGAAAAGGATATCGGTACATGAGACCACTCTGGCATAGCAGCTGCAAACGACGAAGTCGCAATATGGCCTACTTCTCTGACGTAATCTCTTCGCTGTCTTTTTGACATGCTTCTGAGGGTACCTCCTCCGGAGATGGGGAGGACTACTCTTTTCCCTCGGTCCTGCCCTTCCTCTTGCTTCGGAGGTGGCATAACATTGGCCACTGGAGGGTGTCTTGCGGCTTCAAAGTTTTCTAACCGTGCCACAGCCTAGACCGGCTCCGGGCGCACTGCAGCTGGAACTCGGTCGGTAGTACCTCGACCCGAAGTTCTTTCTAAGTATTCTCCTCTTAGAGTGAGTATAGCCCTGCAAGTATCAGTTGCATGGCTTCGATTTTCACCATGAATGCAGCAGAAAAGGGTCTGGCCTTTGCCAGCCATTTTCCCTGGCGGCCTCCAGCCGCTGACCTTGTTCCCCGAAGGCTGTGGAGCTCTCTGTGTAAACTTCTGCGGGGGTGCAATGTTCAAGACTTCAGAACGAGGGTGCTTTTGCCCCATTCTCCGATCATGTTGAACTTCGAAGACTGGTTCTTGCGGCTGTGCCGAAGTTTTTACTTCTACTTTAACTTCTTGCAATATGGATGAAGTAGCTGCAGTTCTTCGAAGCCAACCCTCTTCCGACCTTGCATACTCCTCGAAGTATGACATCAGCTGAGAAACCGAGGATATGCTTTTCCGATGAAGCTTATCCAGGAGGCCTTGATGAGTGACACCTTCCCGAGCTGCATCAACTACCGAAGATGCAGACAACCCACGGATCTGCGACTTCGTATGAGCGAAGCGCTTGAAATATTGCCTCAATGTCTCTCCAGGGAGCTGCTTCACCTGGAAAAGGCTTCCCGTTGACATTGGAGGCACGAAGGTGCCTTGAAAATTGCTTACAAACTTCTTCTTCAGCTGCCCCCATGAATTGATTGATCCTGGCTTCAAAGACCAGAACCACCTTAATGCCACTCCTTGAAGAGCTAAAGGGAAGCACTTCGCCATGGTGTCTCGAACTCCTCTGCTAGCTTCAATTGCTAGGGCATAAGAACGAACAAACTCTTCGGGATCTTCATCTCCAGCATACTTACAGAGCTTCGAAGTCTTAAACTTCAGATCAAAGCGAACTTTCTGCAGCTCAGATGCAGCGGAGATTCATTATCGAAGGAGGCGTTCTCCGGGGCTTAGGGATAAACGAGTTCGTCATCTTCGGGCTCTTCTGGAACAGTTGGGACGGCTTGAGAGCGAAGCCTGTTCGCGGCTTCTTGCCGCCATCTTGCTACTTCAGCTTGGAGGCTGGCCATTTGCAGTGGCCATATCTCCAAGATTGTCTTCATCTCCTCCGGAAGGGTCTTCCGGGTCTTGAGAACCAAGGGGATCAGTTCGAAGTGGGATTGAAGGTGGAAGAGGGACTCCGGGTGGTCGAATTATAGAAGGAGTTGGCGAAGGAACTCCGTATGGTCGAGGGATGGAAACTCCTTCCGGAGTTTGAGGTGGAGGGAATGTCGAAGGCCCTCCGACCTCAACCGTGTCGGATGGTGCCTCTCCGGAGATCCGAGAAGACCTCCGAACAGGGTTACGAGGTGCGCTCTGCTTAGGAGGCATGATGTAAGTTGGTAGAGAACTGAAGTTTTTTGGACTAGGTTCCCCACGGACGGCGCCAACTGTTGGCGTAAAAGATTACGCTAACAGGTTTCTGTAGAAAAGAAACTAACAAACGAAGTGTTTGCGAAGTGAACTGTTCTAAGCCTCCGAAAGGATAACAACTTAGAATAGTTCGAATGTGTGTATTGAATAAATTGTATTCGGTCCCTATTACAGGGTTAACCGGGGGGTATTTATAGGCCCAAACATTAAGGAAAAGACCTATTTACCCCTCCTATTACAACCGACATAGTGGAAACTATTCGGTACCCTTGATAGGGCTAAAATGGTAAAAGACTAATCTAATAAGAAAAAAGATAAGTCTTCCATCTTAGCTGTACAGAAAAGATCTCAAAGAGCCTTAGTTCGAAGATATACTCCGAACCAATGCCTATCTTCGAACTTCGAACTTGACTCAGGACATCTTCGAACATGGACATCTGGAAACCTTCGAATCCATTATCTGCTTTTGTGCTGTTACGGCAATAACCCTGAGGATGGGATATTTTCCCCCAACAGATAGTTCTTCAATTGGCTCAAGAATAGCAAGACAATTCTTAATAGAACAATCATCTTTTGGTTTTGTTTTTCCATCCAATTCATCATTAAAATCACTAGTTTGCTTCTTTCTAAAATCTATGTACTCCTGTAGAACTCCAGCAATTTGATTTTGCTTTATTTTTTTTCCATAACTAGCTCCTTTATGTCCAGAACATGATGAATTTCTAAGTTCTTCTTCATCGAGGTTTATAGTGTTGTTTGATTCCCTTTGACCATCAAGATTAGCAAAGAAGTGGTTCACACTAACTTCAGAAGGATTATCTAGATTGACACATTCATTTGGTGAATGGTGGTGGAAGATCAATTGTTTCTGTTGATGTGAAATTTAATTCACCTGTAGCAATGCTACCTATTTATGCATTCAACACAAATGTAAGCTTAGGAATTTTCATGGTTCTAGTGAAAATTTTACTACTACACAAAAATGATTTTTTCAACACAAATGTAAGCTTAGGAATTTACCTTCATACAATTTTTCCATACTATCAAATAGAGGAAAGGGTTTTGAGTGAATTTTTTTCACTTTTGTAATGTCCTGTTCAATGCAAAAGAATCATATGAAACAGATAACACCAAAAATACTACTATTAGTGATAGAGCAAATAATATTACCTTACAAAGTTTATCCCATATTTCTGGTTCAGCAATGATCATACATAAGGAATCATGCCATCTGGTACCACTTTTCTTCCTTGCATCACGAATTGCTCTATAGTTTCCTTTAAGATCTTTCTCCTTCTCTTGAATCTGTATTTTTGTAAATCCTGCTAATGGAAATTTTTCATTGAAGGCCTTAACAATGCTTTTCCATCCCTCGGTTGTCCAACCATTTTGGCCCCTGAACTTCTCATGCATGTGATCATGAAGTATATCAACAAGTCCTTTCTCATAGTTAAAAATCCATGAGGCATATGTAACTTCTCCTTTACTCATTGCTACACTATGAAAAAACATACAAATGGTCATAAACATACACCCTACAGATCTGAAATTCAATAGAAAATTGTGACAAAAATATAGGTTGTACCTAAATACTACTACTATTTGTAGATTGTTGATACTTCTTGTCATGCTCGATTTTGAGTGTATTGTTCCCACATTTGCATTGCAATTTGATCCCGCAATATATTTCCATCATGAAATTGGAGGTTGTCATATATTTGATGGTTATCATCTCCCTCTGGCAGGTCAACATAATTAATTGGTTGGATATAAGTAGGTTGGGTATCCAACCAACTCTCGTCTCCATTTAGGGTTCTAATTATGTTGTGGAATAAGGCTGCTGCAGCTGGAATTTTTATTTGAGATTCTATAGGATGATGTGTGCCCACTTTCAAAATTTGAAACCGCTTCTTTAGAACTCTGATAGCCCTGTCAATATGATTCCTTAGAATAGCATGTTGATGGTTGAATAACTCCTTATGATCTGTGTATTGGATTCTTCTAGATGGACGTCGTGTCCTAAACTCACCTATGTGGTATCGAACTCCACGATATGGTGCAAGGAATGATGGTGTATTAGCATACCCTCCATCCACAAGATAGAATTTACCCTCTGGCACATGAAAACCCTTTGTAATAGCTGATCTAAGAACCCCGACATCTGATGTCGACCCTTCCCACCCACAAGAGATGAATGTGAAGTTCAAATTAAAGTCACACACTACCATGACATTCTGGGATAGTGTGTCTTTCCTATTCCTATATGGGGGGATTTTTCTTCAGAAATTGTGATGGGGACATGTGTTCCATCAATGGCACCAATGCAATTCTGCACATAGACAAAAGAAGTCTAAGACAAAGAAGATATTTAGAAAATCAATTCATCTAGTGTGATGACTCACCTTAAAAAATGGCCAAAAGCGAGAGTCGGATACAATCTTCGGGTGAATTTGGCTGGAACTAGGAAGCTTCACGAACTTGTGTGTGAGAGTAGGTATTATATCAAAAACAGCCTTTATGTGCCTATGGATTGTTTCACCACTATGCTGAAAAGCTTTTTACAATCTTCCATTGCTTGCATTATGCGAGATCATAAACATAAACATTCTCAATTGCTCCTCAATAGTAACTCCACGTGTGTCACGTAAGAGACCTTCGCGTATAAGATAATTTGATATTGTCTTAAATATATCCGGCTCCATACGAAACTCACTCCTACACCAACTCTCATTTCCCTCAAGAATTTCCTTCATCTTTTTAGCACCAATGTATGTTGAAGTATGGACTAGACTTTTTGCATCATTCATCCATTCACGTATGCTAGGAATAATTTTGAAAAAGAATTCATCATCTGCTTCTTCCATTTGCATGAATTTTTTGATTTTCTCCTTTCTATATTCCATAATGTCATTTCTAGAACCCATTATCTAATATTTACAGAAAGGACAAAATTAATATTCCATTATATTCCATGATCTAATTATTTGTTTGTGAGCAATCATAGTCTGTGAGCAATCAGGTATTCAGGGAAACGGTCAATGTATAGTAGATCAACAACTCCCAATAGCAATTTTGAAACATAAGATTACTAAGAATAATTGAAAGACCACTAATGCTTGAAACAGTCATAGTTTGTGATCAGGTATTCAGGTCTGTGATCTTTTCTCAAAACTAAACCATTGCAACACTCAAACATAACCTAAGATTAGTCAATTATTATTGATCCCTGAGTCAAATTACACATCAATAGAAACTATCAAGAATAACACTAGAAACATAAATATTCACATATGGCTAAGTTCATGTTCAAGCAAAAAAACACTGACCACATCTTTTAATTGAAAGTACTTGGACATCATATGATCATGTCATATTTATGATAAATTTTCACTGATCAGCCTGTTTGACTATGCGTGCACACCGCAGCGAAGTGTAGTAGGTTAGTTGATACCTTCTTAATCAGTGGATCTGGTCAGCGAAGACGACGAACTTGAAAATCAACCCAAGTAGACAGATCTGATATCTGAAATATTAATAGTCCTAAAAATTATTCAACCGAACAAATATCTTAATCATGCAATATCTTAATCATGCAGAAATTAGTCTAAAACCTCGAATCGTAAGCAGATACACTGGATTTACCTTTTCTAGCAAGCCAGAGCAAGCACAGAGCAGCTGTACGAGTGAACGCGGAGTGGGTGGTGGCGACTGCGTGCCTACACGCCCGAGCGAGCGCGGAGCGGGCGGCGGCGGCTATGTGCCTGCGGGCCCACGCGAGCGCGGAACAGGCGGCGACGGCTGGGTGCCTGCATGCCCGCGCGAGCGTGGAGCCGGCGACAGCGTCTGCGCGCCTGTGTCTGCGTGGAGAGGCGGCGGCTGCGCGCCCGGGGGCCAGAGCGCGCGTGGAGCGGCGGCGACGGCTGCGCACCTACGTGAGCGGGGAGCGAGCAGCAACGGCTGCGCACCTGTGCGCCTGCCCGAGCGGGCTACTGCTGCTGCGCCTCCGTCTACTGCTGCTGTGAGAGAGAAGCAGCCGCCGCATACGGGGAGAAGAAACCACGAATGAGAACGTGTTTTTTCTCTCCCCGGGGATAGACAGGGTTAGGGTTAATATGGCCCGTGGAAATTTCATCCCACTCATCATCCAAATGATCATCACGGGCTGACGGGAATAAAAAACCTGGGCCAAAAATTCCCCCGGGTTTGGGCTAAAATCCCCACCGGGATTGGTCCCCCCAAACAAGGCCTAATAGATCCAATCTATTATTTCTTTGAATCACTCTTATACTTTTCAATCTACTTTCCTTGCCCTAGGATTACCCATAACGCCCATCTTTGTTTGTTTGCGCTATAAACCATCAGTCCATCGCATCGTAATCATGATAACCCTTGTCGATTCACTTGTGAATCGTCCGTTCAATCCACATAATGGATTTCTATCATTTTTATCGGTTTTATTAGTAATTCGGTCTTTTATGATTTCTTGGTGTTTTTGCAGAGTTTTTATCCCCATCTTCTTCGCCAAGAACCCCTGCGTCAAAGTCTTCCCATCAACGCCATCGCCGACGAGCCAAGGAGGCCGCTTCTTTGCTTGCTGGTCTGATCGGCCATCTCTAGTCGGTCCGACCAATGTGTGCCGGCAACAGCCAGTCCGACCGGCGGCCGAAGGCCGGTCTGACCGCCAGGTCCTGATCGGCCTGTTTACTTTCCTGGACGGTCCATGTGCCATTCCCCTACATTGCTGGTCCAACCGCTGCCTTTAGGCCAGTCTGACTAACATCGTCACCATAGTTCAACTGGCCCTGCTTTGGCTGATTTGATCACTTCACCCGTACTTTGATTTTAGCATCAACAATTTCCAAATATGTTGGATGAGATCATCCCATTTGACCAGATGGGGGTGATCAACATTTATAATAGTCTCTAGCGCTACCGCTGCTTAGTGCACTAGTACAAACACCTTGTGCTTGTGTCTTTCAGCGCACCACCACCACAACCCTCTGCCTCACCCTATGGCCACCCCTATGCCCTCTTGTTAATGCCAAGATTTGGGAAATCCCAAGTCCACTAAGGATGCCACACGATCAACAAAATTCAAGGAAGTCCGGTCAAAGGTTGGTCAAAGAAGCCTATCCGTTCTATTACAAATGGCCCGATAAGAGGAAGTCGATAGAGATAAAAGAAGATAAAGATAATCTAGAATTGGTTACAATAGATGTTACTTAGACGACAAGTCTCTGTACTATAAATATGTATCCAATTAAATAGGTTTAGAGGACACACAATCAACCACAATAAAACTACTTTTCGGTGAATCGCCACCCTTGGATTCCCAAGGTTAATTCCGGTGAGGCTTGGCACTCGAAACCGAGTTGCATCGTTCTGATGTCCGGTGAAGAGGTGAGTCCTGCCACCCGACGATCACAGTGTCTAGGTTAGCGTTCATCAAGGTTGCATCATGTCAATCTCTTGAGGCATCAACCAGGTCAGTGTGATCACTGTTGGACCGGAAACGGCGACCAGAGGGGGGGGTGAATGGGAGCTTTTAAAATTTTGGGCTAAAAAACTAGCCTTCGGTTTTAATCCTGTCTTCTGCGGAACAGGCTTCGAACACTACCTTCGAAGGTCCGGTTCGGAGGTACTTCGACAGCTCCGAACACAGGCTTCACAGGAGCAAAAGTTCGAAGCCAAGAAGACTTCGCTCCACTAACAACCCTCGAAAATCTACTCTGCTAAGTCAGTGCAGGCTCCGCACACAGGGTGCTTCGAGCAGGCTTCGCACTTCACCCTTCGCAAGAGTGGACAGCCCTCTGAGGACTTCGACCAAGTACTTGGCAGCAGCAACTGGTGCTGTGCTTCGTACACGAAGGTCTACACGCACACAAACGGACTTCGCTAAGGGCTTCGACACAAGAAGCAAAACGGGCCTCGATCAGGGCTTCGCTAGTAAGCTGTGAGGACTTGCCTCAAGTTACATAGAGCGACAGCACGCTGAAAAACACACTTCGCACAAAGACAACCTTCGCCTAGACAGGCTTCGGTGCACTACAAGCGAGGTATGTAACGCGAGCTCAAGCAAAAAGCACAAAGAAGCAGGGCTTCGCCGCTTGAACAAGGAACACAAATAGATTGAACTCTGGATGAATACAACGAGGTATGTGGCTACAGAAGCTCAACAGTAAATGCTCAAAGTGTTAAATGTTACCTACCGAGCCCCCATATTTATAGCCCACAGTTCACCCAAAGGAAGTGACTACTTTACCCCTAGGGTTTACATTGATTTTGTCTCTACAGAACTAAGGGGTACAAAAGGTAGTCCACCTTTATTCTGGAGGCTTCTCTGTCAGCTTTGCAGAGGGGACAGCGTCAGCTTTTTGCAGAGTAGACAGTGTCAGCCTTTGCAGTCTTTGACCTTCTGCAGCCTCCCTTCGCACGCGAGGGTGCGGTAGCTTTGGCGAGAAGCCTTGAGCCTGGTGGCCTTCGCTTTGCCGAAGATGACCTCCGATACAGTGACGGTTTTGAGCCGAAGTCGTCAAAGCCCTTGGGCCTTCGCACCAACACCTCCGAAGTGGACCACCACGGCTTCGCAGCTTCACCCAGCTCGAACTCCGTCAGTTCGTGTACCGAAGCCATGCAGGCCGAAGCACCACAAGACAACCACACTTCGGAGCTAGCCTCGCTCCGAAGCCTTCCACACTCCGAAGCCCCACCTTCGGAGTACCACCCTTCGAAGTCCCTCCTTCGTCCAAGGCCTCCGCATGAAGCATTCCATGAGCACTTCGTCACAGTGTCTCTCCCCGAGAATACTCCTCGATGAGCCTCACCCGGACCATGCCTTCGATGCGCCTCGACTTCTGAGACCTTCATCGGGCACCTTCGAATGTCTCCCTCCGGAGCACACTTCGAACTCCTTGCCTCCACAGAGGACTTGATCTATCCAACTCCGAAGTCACTCCTTCCGGAGTACCTTCGAAGTGCCTCACCTCCGAGGACTTTGTCTCGGAGTACCTTCACCCGGAGCCACGCTCCGCACTCTCTGCCTTCACCTGGCACACCTCGACCCGAGGACCGACCCGGACCCCCTTCGCAGCCACCGTGACAGAGCTCCCCGCTCCCCTGGCATCAAGCCTCCCGCTTGACCCAGGTTCACCTGCCGCGAACCTGTCTGTCGCCTCCGAAGTCCCTGCGCACCACAGACAAACAGACAAGTGTATCCAGTACTCCGGAGACCTCTCCGGGTTAACAACCTCCGGCACACACTCCAGTGTACCGCCCAAAGTACCGAACCCTTCGGTACGAACCCAGTCATCGTGTACTGTCGGACCCCTCCGACGAGCACACTCTGTTGCACAGCTGCAGCAACCAGCCACCGAACACACTTCGGTGAAACCACCTCCGAACACCCTCCGGAGGTCCAACCTCCGAAACCCCTCCGGAGGTACCCTCCTCCGAACACCTTCGGAGGTACGGCCTCCGAACACCTTCGGAGGTACCCTTCGAACAGAGGGTAAAAAGCCTGTCAATCACTCATCACAAACACTGAAACCAACCCTTGGTTTCTCAATCACCGATTTATTTTGATGTATTTTCTAGGTCTAAGGCTTCATCACTTTGATCACTTATATTGATGTGAATTAGGTGTCGTAGTTTGAGGCTTCATCGGTTAGGTCCAACATATCTCTCTATTGTATCTAATTCATGATATATACCATTCATCTAAATAAAGTGTGCCTGATGTATTGAAGTATTATTAATTTCTCGTGATTAGAAACTGTCTTGGTTAGGTTCGATCTTGCTGTTAGGATGATTTGATAATATGGATACATTGTCTGGTATGCTAAATTTAGTTTCTATTGGAGTACAAGCCGATAAGTTATCTTTAATTCCATGTTACATCTTATCTACTCTAGGAAGTATTCATCAGTTTTTACATGCAAAGACTTTACCCTTTCGGTCGATGGCATACTCAATCCCGATAGCATTGCCATGGTCATTGGCCTTGCAGCCGATTGGCTAATTTACCAGTAATTGTTTTATTCTTGCCACGGCCATCGGCTCGATAGCCAATCAGCTTTGCTACTGACATAATTTTTATTCTTCCTTATCAGTTGTAGGGTCAAACTGATTGGCACGCTCAGAACCCTTTTTTCTAAGATTATAGAACCTACACTAGAGTTAAGCAGACCTTCTAGGCCATGCGTGTAACTAAAAATGACACCAACATGCTTTTTGGCACGCCTAGTGGGACCTCCTTCAGACGATCCATCCATGGTGGGCAAAGTTGACAACAATAACATCATCCCGATCACTATGGAAGCGTTGACTAATGAATAGATGACGGAGATACAAGATCACATATAAAATTATCAGAGATTGTGTCTCGAGGCTTTCGACATGACCCAATCTGGCTCTGTCCAAAGGAACTAATTGGCGACCCCAGCCGTGGCCGGGGAAATCATCCAGCGGGCCGAGACCCCGTGGATCAGTTTTCAAGAAACCATCGATAATGCTCTCCATCACGCTCTCATCAATCAGTCTGAGGTATTGGTTAATACCTTGCAAGGAGTGATCAAGAAGACTATTGACGGTATGCTTGCTCAGGAACCGACGCAAGGCCCAGTGTACTTCCCCGTTAACCACCCTCGTGTACTGCAAAACCATCAACACACTCAACCGACGCCACCACCGCAAGGGCCAATGAGGTAGGGTCTGCCAAACACTTCGTTTGGCCTAGAAGGGAGCATGACGGCCTCGTTGCCTACCCCTATGATCCAAGGGCTAGGCATATAGGACCCATCCTAGAATATGTATCCCTTCAGAAGAGGTACGCCACCATCCTAGCCTTCTGTTGCACCACAAGGGCCAATCAGGCAAGAAGTACCTCAACCTACATACGGAATTGTCAGGAATATGTTGTCTGACCTTGTGCCACCAAGGGGGCCACCCGATGGCATCCCTTAGGGATACAATTAGACCACATATTACGGAGTACCACCCTATTTCAATGAAGAGCACAAATACAACATCGTTCGGTTGGATCAGTACCAACAACCCCCAATGGCTGATCGGTATCCCGTGTCGAACTAGTAGGAAGATGATTGGGTGAACCGAATCACTGAAGTTTTTTGGGACTAGTTCAGACTCAAGCCCAAGGACTAGACATACATATATCGGTGGTCGTACCCGGAGTGGTTTGATCACGTGCCGCTACCAAGCCGATACAAGATTCCTGACTTCACCAAGTTTTTGGGGTAGGACTCGGTCTCCACAATCGACCACATTAGTCATTTTCTCACCCAGTGTGGGGAGGCATTGGCCGAGGAAGCACTCATGGTCTGGTTCTTCCCGTTGTCACTATTGGGATCAGCCTTCACGTGGTTCTCGTCACTATTAGTGAACTCTATCAAAGGATGGGCGGATCTGGAAAAGAAATTTCACAAGTATTTTTTCGTTGGCATATATGAGATGAAGCTTATCGACTTGTCGACAGTAAAGTAGAGGATGGACGAGTTGGTGCAATATTATGCACAGAGGTTCCGTGATGTGAGAAGCATATGTTATAGCCTGAATCTCAGTGACGTGCAATTAGCTGAATTGGCATTCTAGGGACTCCTTAATCCAATAAAGAAAATGTTTTCGTCACAGGAATTCGAGAGCCTCTCACACTTGGTGCAGTGCGTATCGGCCCATGAGAGACAATTCTAGGAAGCAAAAAGGGACAAATATTAGTAGAAGATGGCGTACACTCAGGCATACCATTTGGACTTCGATGGGGATAGCGGGTTCGATGCATAGGTTGGTTTGGCCGAATAGACCAGGAACAAGAAATAGATCACATGTCCTTGGGTAAAGGCATTTGATAAAGAATAAAAGTACAACTTCGACATCAATAAGGCTGATAGGATGTTAGACCTATTGCTTAAAGAAAATTAGATTTAGTTGTCACCCAATCACGTGATACTGCCTGTCGACGAGTTAAAGAATAGGAAATACTGTAAGTGGCACAATTCCCCATCAGACCACACTAACGAATGCAAGGTGTTTAGACAACAGATCCAATCGGCTATGGAGCAAGGCCGAATTAAGTTTGATGATGGGAAGAAGCCAATGAATATCGACGACCACCCTTTCCTAGTCAACATGGTGCTTGCATAGGTTGGTTTGGCCGAATAGACCATGAACAAGAAACAGATCACATGTACTTGGGTAAAGGCATCTGATAAAGAATAAAAGTACAACTTCGACATCAATAAGGCCGATAGGATATTCGACCTATTGCTTAAAGAAAATTAGATCTAGTTGTCACCCAATCACGTGATACTGCCTGTCGACGAGTTGAATAAAAGGAAATATTGTAATTGGCACAATTCCACATCAGACCACACTAAGGAATGCAAGGTGTTTAGACAACCTATCCAATCGGCCATGGAGCAAGGCCGAATTAAGTTTGATGATGGGAAGAAGCCAATGAATATCGACGACCACTCTTTCTTGGTCAACATGGTGCATGCGCATCGTACTGATGCCAACATGTGAAGAAGAGCAAGTGGACCAGCAATAGTGTCACTTCATTAGACCTGATCGAGAAATACGAAGGTAAATCAAGAGAAGGGGTGGACAGCGAAGACGATTAGAATTACTCATGATTTAATCCCCATTGGAATTGCGAGTTCTTCAGATTCTGTTGTAATAAAGGGTTATGTTTGTCGTGGATGGATGACTGCCCTGAGTATGGTAGCGAGGATAGGTGGAAAGGCGACCATGGTCTGTGCAACAATAGGACAAAGCCACGTAATCAGGAAAAGATGGCCATTCATCAGAGGTTGTTGAGGAACATAGTGAGGTTTGTCACTATGGTTCATGGTTATGATGAGTGATTGACAGGGTGTTTATCATGAGTCTGTGTCTGGATGTCTGGATATGCATGTGTGTCTGTGTTTGTCTCGTGTGTGCAGGCTTGAGTTACTCGTCAACTGTCGATGGCAAGGGATCAGGGTTAGACGGGGAGTCTAACGCCAGATGGTCGAGGGTGTTAGTTGAAGTTGAGAGTGGACTCAGAGGTATGCATGGAGATCGAGCAGGATGTGAGATGAAGTTTGATCAAGACGAAGTGTCGATCGAGTCAGCGAAAGAGAAGCCAGTTCAAGTGACAAGGCATCTCGAGGGATCGAGAGCGGGAGAGACTTGCTGACAGTCGAGTTCGCAGACTAACGACGATCGTCGACGATCAGGGGAGGCTTTGTCGGTTTTTGCTGAAAACCGTCAATTCACTAAATGTTTTAAATACAATAAATAGGAGTTTAGTTTTAGTTTGAGTATTTCAGTTTATTTGTGTAAACTTTTGTTATATTTTTAGAATTGTCATATTCTGAAATTATATTGAAAGGGTGAGTCAAGTTGTATTTTTTAGTCAAATAGGGGTAATTTTCAGGATACTCAATTATGAAATTACCTAAGGGGTCTTTTGTAAAAGTGGCTTCTAGAATGTGCCTACTCAAGGGTTCTTATCCCTAGGTTTGGCTATAGTAAATGGAGGGGATCTTCAATCAATTTAGAATAAAAATTCATGTTGAAAATCTCTTGTCAACTACATTTTCCGTTCCTGTAGCGCATCATCATAGGTAACATCAAATCCTTTATCGGCTACAGTATTTTCGCTCCTGTAGCACGTCATCTGAAGGTTGTGTCTGGGCGATTTTATTTGTTCTGAGTTCATCTTTTTGTGGCTCGATTCTTCCTTTGAGTTTGCTTGATGAATCATCCGATTACTTGAAGATGGTTCCTATGATAAACTGAATGTATTCTTGATGAGCTACAGACAAGAATTCCTTGCTACATCACTTTGGTAACCTGAGAAAGAAAGGTTCAGATAATTTTCAGAGGTACTCCTTTCTCCTTGATGTATTTGTTTATCTTTTCCCTTCATCCAGCATTTTACTAAGTATATCATCATGTGGACTATGTTGTGGATTGCTGAATGTTTTTCAGAATGATTAAACTTCCTAAAAAGAAGTCTTAGTATGCCATACTCTGCTATTGATGTTTCATACATATTGCATATTGAGTTCTCAAAATTGTTGACAAATCTTTCTTTCATTGGTTTTGATTCCTATTGTCTGGATGAACTGTATGAGGTTGAACTTGTTTCTTCTCTGAACTTCATTTGATGTTCTCATCATAAGAGTTGTTGGTCAACATATTTCTAATTGAAAATTGATGAAATATTCAGAACCTGATAATTTTCAGTTGTTAAGTCCTGGATGTAATCAGTCTTATCAGTTTTCTATAGGAATATCACAGATCCTTCTTGTTCTGTTTTGAGATTGAGTTAGATGAAATTATTACTTCTACTGGAGTTAATTTGTTGAGATTCATTAATGTTGTTACATATTTGATTCTTGATCAGTAAGTTGATGTACTGTGTTTACACAGATTCAGTTGTGACAAATCAGTGCAGTATTTCATTTGCCTACTGAAATCCTTATTGAACTTCTTCAGCTTTGAATAGGAAGTATTTCTGTTTATTTTGGCGGTCCAAGCTGATACATCATTTGTTTCTCTGTAGAAATAAGTGGTGTATTTTCAGAGGTGAACATACTATCTTATATGTGAGTGTTCTGAAGATTTTCATCAATCTATTTCTAAAACTCTGAATTTGGCAGTTATTTGTGTTGGGTTTGTTGAATTGGATCTCTATTTCTAAACATCAGTATATTGAAATTCAGTTACATCATCTATCTCAATCTATGTTGAGTATAACTGATGAATTGCTAGTAACTGTAGTTCAGTTTGTTTGAGAGTGTTCTCTGTTTCTGTGACAGTGTGATTAATTGATGTGGAACTCTTGTTCGGTATAAATAGTAGATTATATTCAGCATTGCAGAATTTCCTGATCATCTGGTTTAGGTGTGCTCTAGTGAATTCTTGCAATGTGATGTGTGTCTTGACAAATGAACACAGTACTAAAAATTGATATACTGAAATTTTTGTCTACATGTCATTGCCTACTATTTCAGAGTGAGTTTATCTAGTTTTCTGAAAAATTGATATTGCATAGTGTGATCAAAGTAGTGATACTTTCTACAAATTATTTTTGAGCTTTATCAGGTTCAGTGGTTGAGTCTGTATTACTGATTGGAGTATTCAGAATTGAAGTTAAAGTGAAAACCTAAATCTGTGATCAGTTTTGAATCTAGTGTTACTATTCATCTTCAAGGAGTTTTCAAAAATTTTGTGATTTCAACTGAAATACATTTGATTCATCAACTGAAATCTGATCCGGAATCTTGTGTGATTTTAAAATATGTTTTCCCAATTGGAGTTAGTGTGGTTGATTGCCATTTACAAAAAGCTACAGTGATATAGTGATAAATCAAAGTCAAATTGCTAAAGTCCAGGTTTGGTCCTTTTTAGCTATCTTTGAACATTGTTAGAGTTTCAATAGTCGACCACCTTCTATCGGAGTTTCAATTATCAACTCATAACTGTATTTCGACAAACCATTCTCTGACTAGAATATTTCAACAATTGATACTCCGATTTGAAAGAAAATTTTGATTTGAAATGTTTTGGTCTGAATTCTTTTCAAGTGATCATCAAGTTTGATTCTGCAATCTTTTAGAGGTGCGTTGGGTGATCTGAACAGGCCATCACATTTGCGAGAATTTGTCGAGGCGCCTATTCATCCCCCTCTAGTTGCCATTCTGATCCCACAATTGGTCGAGACTACGTTTATTGGAAGGTGCACATGGAGGCTTATCTACTGAGCCAAGGAAGTGCAATTTGGGACATTGTTGATTCCCAGTATGTGATCCCTGAAACTCGCACCTTAGAGACTGAGAAGTCACAGTACGATTGTAATAGAAAGGCTAGAAACATATTGTTCATCAGTCTGAGTCGCAATGAGTTTGACAGGGTCCAGCACCTTAGAACTGCACGTGAGATCTGGATGACTTTTGCCATGTTTGCACGTTTTGATGGAATTGTTTGTAACTTGCGGTCCACTGGGACGCTAGCTTACTTGGATCATGACAGGGCGATCAATCTTCTCTATGCTCTTGATCGTAGCATATGGGAAGTAAAGATCTCAAGCATTGAAGAGTCCGTGAGTTTTGACAATTTGACCTGCGATGAACTTTTTAGTAAGCTTAAGTCCACCGAGACCGCCAAGCCATCTCGTTCTGGAATTGGAAACTCTTTGTCACAATCCATGGCACTAGTTTCTAGTTCTAGTAGTGGCACCTCATCTGGAGGTAGTTTGTCTGGAGTTTGTGCTTTGTCTGGGGGTTTTTCCTTGTCTTCTTTGGTCTCTATCACAAAAGAACAAGTGGACACGTTGGACGATGAAGAGCTTGCTCTTATAGTCAAAAAGTTCACTAGATTCTACAATGATAGAAGAGATCAAAGAAGAGGAGGCTCTCGAGGGTGTTTTGAGTGCGGTGATCTTAATCATATTAAAGCAAATTTCCCCAAACTGAAAGCTAAGAATGAACATGAACACAAATACCAGAAAAGAGACAAAAAACCATTTTTCAAAGGAAAAGAGGAAAAGTGGCAAAAAGGATGGCTAGAGCTTTCGTGGCTGCACTCAGTGACATCGACAACACCTCGAGTGAAGAACCCAGCTCTGATGAAGAAGAACCATGCAAGAATGAAGAAAATAAGAAAAAGACAAAGGACTTCAACGACCTCTGCTTCATGGCCAATGACAAGCACAACAGCGATGAGCTTGACTCATCTGAGGTTAGTGTTGGGGGAAAATATCTCATCTTCGGGGTTATTGCCAAAGTAGCATGAAGACAACCAACCAGTTCGAAGATTGTCCGAAGACCATCTTCGAAGATGCTCATAACCTCATTCGAAGCCCGAAGACAGACATTGGTTCGAAGTATGTCTTCGAACCAAAGCCCTTCAGGATCTTTTCTGCCAGCTAAGATGGAAGACTTATCCTCTATCCTATTAGATTAGTCTTTTACCATTTTAGCCCTATTAAGGAAACCGAATAGTTTCCTTAATGTCGGTTGTAATAGAGGGGTAAATAGGTCTTTTCCTTAATGTTTAGGCCTATAAATACCCCCCATTTCACCCTGTAATAGGGACCGAATACAAGTGATTCAATACACACTTTCGAACTATTCTAAGCTATTATCCTTTCGGAGGCTTAGAACAGTTTGCTTCACAAACACTTCGTTTGTTAGTTTCTTTTCTACAGAAACCTGTTAGCGTAATCTTTTACGCCAACAGTTGGTGCCGTCCGTGGGGAACTTAGTCCGAAAAACTTCGTTCTCTACCAACTTCTTACATCATGCCTCCTAAGCGGAGCGCACCTCGCAATCCCACTCGGAGGTCCTCTCGGATCTCCGGAGAGATACCCTTCGACACAGTCGAAGTCGGAGGGTCTTCGACTATCCCTCCACCTCAAACTCCGCAAGGGGCTTCTATCCCTCGAGGATACGAAACCTCTCCGCCAACCCCTTCCATACTCCGACCGCCCGGAGCCACTCCGCCACCCTCCATTCCAATTCGAACTGATCATACCAGTTCTCAAGACCCGGAAGGTCCTTCCGGAGGAGATGAGGATAGCCTTGGAGACATGGCCACTCAAATGGCCAACCTTCAAGCTGAGGTAGCGAGGTGGCGACAAGAGGCTGCGAACAGGCTTCGCTCTCAAGCCACCCCAGCTATCCCCGAAGTGCCCGAAGACGACGATCTTGGTTATCCCGAAGCCCCGGAGAACGCCTCTTACGACAATGAATCTCCGTTGCATCCTGAGCTGCAGAAGGTCCGCTTCGATCCAAAGTTCAAAACCTCGAAGCTTTGCAAGTATGCCAGAGATGAAGATCCCAGTGAGTTTGCACGTTCTTATGCCCTAGCGATTGAGGCTAGCGGCGGAGACAGAGAAACTATGGCGAAGTGCTTCCCGTTAGCTCTTCAAGGAGTGGCGTTGAGATGGTTCTGGTCTTTAAAGCCAGGATCAATCACTTCGTGGTCACAGTTGAAGAGGAAGTTTATAAGTAACTTTCAGGGCACCTTCGTACCCCCCATGTCAACAGGAAGCCTTTTCCAAGTGAAACAGCTCCCCGGAGAAACATTGAGGCAGTACTTCAAGCGCTTCGCTCACACGAAGTCGCAAATTCGGGGGCTGTCCACATCCTCAGTGGTTGATGCGGCTCGGGAAGGCGTCAGTCATAAAGGCCTTCTGGATAAACTACATCGGAAGAGCATCACCACAGTATCACAACTGATGTCATACTTCGAGGAGTATGCGAGGTCAGAAGAGGGTTGGCTTCGGAGGTCTACTGCTACTTCGACAGTATTGCAAGAAGTTAAAGCAGAAGTGAAGACTTCGGCACAGCCGCAAGAACCAGTCTTCGAAGTGCAACATGATCGAAGAAGAGGGCAAAAGCACCCTCACTCTGAAGTTTTGAACATTGCACCCCCACAGAAGTTTGCACCAAGAGCTCCACAGTCTGCGGGGAACAAGTCCAGTGGCTGGAGGTCGCCAGGGAAAACGGCTGGCAAGGGCCAGACCCTTTTTTGCTGTATACATGGAGAGAATCGAAGCCATGCAACTGACACTTGCAAGGCTATCCTTACCCTAAGGGGAGAATACTTGGAAAGAACTTCGGGTCGAGGCAGTACCGACCGAAGTCCAGCAGCAGCGCGCCCAGACCCGGTCCAAGCTGTGGCGCGAATAGAAAATTTTGATGCTGCAAGGCACCCTCCGGTGGCCAATGTTATGCCACCTCCGAAGCAAGAGGAAGGGCAAGATAGAGGAAAGAGAGTAGTTCTCCCTATCTCCGGAGGAGGTACCCTCGGAAGCATGTCCAAGAGACAGCGAAGAGAGTACGTTCGGGAAGTAGGCCATATTGGGACTTCGTCATCTGCAGCTGCAATGCCGGAGTGGTCTCATGTTCCAATATCTTTCTCTGCGGAGGATGCAGCTGGTATTAAGTTCCCGCATGCAGATCCATTGGTTATTACTGCTGATATTGCAGGGACTGAAGTCCGAAGGGTGCTAATTGACGGAGGTAGCTCGGCAGATATCATCTTTATACAAGCCTTCGATCAGTTATGCATTTCCCGGAAGCATCTCCTCCCAGCGGCTCGTCCTCTGCAAGGCTTCGCAGGACCTCCGCTTGATGCACTTGGCCAGATAGGCCTGGAAGTAACCTTCGGAGAAGGTTTACTAGCCCGAACAGAAGAAGTTATCTTTGATGTGGTAGATGCCCCATATGCTTATAATGTCATCTTCGGACGGGGCATGTTGAATCAGTTCGGAGCTGTGGCGCATCACAACTACTTGTGCATGAAGATGCCCACACAAGCAGGAGTCCTGACAATCTTCGGAGATCAAGCCATGGCTCGGAGGGCAGAATATGGTCACGGTCCTCCTCTTGATCCGAGGCAAGTAAATAGTGTCCAAGATAATGAAGAAATTTTTTCAGCCTCCTCCGAAGCTTCGAAGAAGTCATTTCCGAGACCAAGCCCTGAAGGAGAGATTGCAACGAAGATCATTGTCAAAGATGGTAAAGAATACACTTTTCAATTTGGTAAAGAGTTACCTCCCGAAGTTGCAACCTCCTTGGAAAAAGTCGTGGAAGAAAATTTGGATGTCTTCGCTTGGTCTGACGAAGATATCACCGGAGTCGATCGGGATATTATTGAGCACAGTTTGCTTGTAAACCCGAAGGCCCGGCCTGTTCGACAAGGGCTCCAGAAGATGTCCGCAGAGAGCTGCTCTAGCTAAGGACGAAGTTGAAAAACTGTTGAAGGCTGGGATTATCAGAGAAGTGGCCCATACAGAATGGTTAGCCAACCCAGTCTTCGTCAGGAAGAAGTCTTCCGGGAAGTGGCGCGTGTGCATTGATTTCACATCTCTGAATAAAGCGTGCCCACGTGACCCCTACCCCATGCCCCGAATTGATCAACTAGTTGACTCCACTGCAGGTTCGGAGTTACTAAGCTTCCTTGACGCGTATTCTGGTTATCATCAAATATGGCTGAAGCGCGAAGATGAAATCAAGACGAGCTTTGTAACTCCTTCGGGAGTCTTCTGCTATGTAAGAATGCCCTTCGGCCTAAGAAATGCCGGGGCTACTTTTTCAAGATTAGTTGCTAAGGCTCTAGGTCATCAACTAGGCCGCAATGTAGAGGCCTATATGGATGATATTGTAATAAAGAGTGCTTTAAAGCACCAACATAGCCTAGACTTAGCAGAAACATTCAATAGCCTTCGGGCATGTGGGATCCGTCTTAACCCCGAAAAATGTATATTCGGAGCTAAGGCTGGAAAGTTGTTAGGGTACTTAGTTTCAAGCAGGGGAATTGAAGCTAGCCCTAGTCAAATAACTGCGCTGCAGAAGATGGCTCCTCCGGAGAATTTAAAGCAAGTGCAAAAGCTGACTGGACGTTTGGCCGCACTTAGCAGGTTTTTATCAAGGTCTACGGAGAGGAGCTTGCCAATATTTAAAGCTTTGAAAGGGTCCGAAGATTTTGCATGGACACCGGAGTGTCAGAAAAGCTTCGAAGATATTAAAGATTATCTCAGCAATCTTGCTACACTCACGGTGCCTATTGCGGACGAAACCCTACTCCTGTATCTTGCAGCTACAGGTTCAGCTGTCAGCGCAAGTCCTTGTCAGAGAAGTAGATATCAATGGGAAGTTGGTCCAAAATCCTGTCTATTTTGTATCCGAAGCATTGTCAGGAGCGAAGACAAGATACTCCGAACTTGAAAAGTTTGTTTATGCTCTGATAATGGATTCGAGAAAGCTAAGACATTATTTTTTGGCTCATAATATAATTGTACCAACTTCGTATCCTTTAGGAGATATGCTCCGAAGCAAAGATTCCACTGGAAGGATTGGAAAGTGGGCAGTAGAGCTAGCACCCTTCGGCATATCTTTCCTGGCAAGGACAACTATCAAATCCCAAGTCCTAGCAGACTTCGTAGCAGAGTGGACTCCACCTGCGAAGTTGACTCCAGAGAAATCAGATGACGGAGTTTGGATTATTTACTCCGATGGAGCTTTCCAAGCATCCGGAGCAGGCATTGGGGCAGTATTGATTTCACCGTCAGGGCAAAGAGCAATGTACTCCGCAAGACTCAACTTTAAGTCTACCAATAATATAGCGGAGTACGAAGGAATTTTATTGGGACTCAGGAAAGCACGTGCTCTAGGGGCTACAAGGATAATTATAAAAACAGATTCTCAGATAGTAGCAGGGCACGTAGACAAAAGTTTTCAAGTCCGACATCCACAGCTTGCAAAGTATTTAGAAGAAATCCGCAAGATCGAAGCACACTTCAAGGGTATTTCCATTCGGAGTATACCAAGAGCTGAAAACATGCAAGCGGACATTTTAGCGAAGGCTGCAGCCGGAGCTGTGGATGTGCCTGACGAAGCTTTCTATGAGGAGCTCAATGTACCTTCGGTGTCACAAATTGCCTCTGCGGAGATTCTTTGCATTCCTAGTACAGATTGGAAAGATTCGATCATAGAACTCCTGCAAGGAGGAACAAATTTGCCCGAAGAGCCCCAATTGTCAAGATTAAAGCTCAGAGCAAGAAACTATCAGTTAATCAACGGTATATTATACAAGGCCGGAGTATGTTCCCCTCTACTCCGATGTATATCTCAAGCCGAAGGCCAAGAAATTCTTCGAGAAATTCACGAAGGCCTTTGTGGAAGCCATTTAGCCCCTAGAGCTCTGGCAAGAAAAACACTTCGCCAGGGGCTTTATTGGCCCACAATAACAGCTGATGCGGAGAGCTTGGTCCGCACTTGTCAAGGATGTCAGTGGATGGGTCGACGGAGTCATCGCCCACCAACAGCTCTTCAAGTCATAGCTCCGGTATGGCCTATGGCCAGATGGGGTATGGATCTAATTGGTCCCTTTCCGTTAGCAAAGGGAAATCTGAAGTTCGCAGTGGTAGCCATTGAATATTTTTCTAAGTGGGTAGAAGCAGAACCCTTAACAGCTATCACTTCGAACAATGTACAGAAATTCTTCTGGAAGAACATTATTTGCCGGTTCGGAGTGCCTAGATATCTCACAGTTGATAATGGAACACAGTTCGACGCAGAACCCTTCAGGAAGTTTTGCGAAGACCTAGGCATTCAACTATGTTTTGCTGCAGTGAGACATCCTCAGTCGAATGGAGCCGTAGAGCGAGCCAACGGAAATATTTTATCAGGGCTAAATCGAAGAATAGTAGGATTATCAAAGGGACTATGGACCGAAGAGCTTCCGAAGATTTTGTGGTCCATTCGGACTACGCAAACAAGGTCCACCGGTTTTACTCCGTTCAGACTGCTATTCGGAGATGAAGCTATGACTCCAACGGAGCTCAAAGGGGGATCATTTCGCAGCACCGAACCAGACATCGAAGAAGAAAGACAAGCTTCGTTAGATTTGTCAGAAGAAACAAGACTTCGGGCTGTAGCTAATTTATCAAAGTATCACCAGCAGACGAAGACTTGGTATGACCCGAAGGTTAAGCTCAGCGAGTTAAGGCCGGGTCATCTTGTTCTACGAAGCATTATAGCACCAGGGAAGTTAGGCAATAAATGGGAAGGTCCATATCTAATTGTCCGCTCAGGGCGCCCTGGTTCATTTAAATTAGCTAATTTAGAAGGTGAAGAGTTAGCACATACTTGGCATGCGGAGCACCTAAAGCGATACTTCGCATAAGGGCTCCTTGTAATTCGCTTGTAATCACCTCTAAATTAATAAAGCATACACCCTGATAGGGGCCTTCCCCTCATACACTCCCAGCTTCCCGAGCGGACGCGCTGGAACCGTGGGGTCGACTGAGAGGGAAGTGTCATTAAGCTGGGCTGTATTTCCGGACTTCGTACCCATAAAGTCGAAGCCTCCGGTGTGGTGGCTGAAATCCATCCGGAGCCCAAGCTGATACCTTGTAGGCATCCGTAAAAGAGCCAATACCACATTCTACGGAGTCCAAGCCATTGGCTGGTAGACTTCCGTAAAAAGAGCCGAAGGTGGCCAAAATCTGCGGAGTCCAAGCTGCAGCTTGCAGACATCCGTAAAAAGAGCCGAAGGTGGCCAAATTCTGCGAAGTCCAAGCTCCGGCTGGTAGACTTCTGCAAAAAGAGCCGAAGGTGGCCAAATTCTGTGAAGTCCAAGCTCCGGCTGGTAGACTTCTGCAAAAATAGCCGAAGGTGGCTACAATTATACGGAGTCCAAGCCATTGGCTGGTAGACATCCGTAAAAAGAGCCGAAGGTGGCCAAATTCTGCGAAGTCCAAGCCATTGGCTGGTAGACTTCTGCAAAAATAGCCGAAGGTGGCTAAAACAAAAAAGCATTTGAGCCATGAGCTTCGAATGTCTGTTAACATAGTCCAAAGTGACAAATTCTTTAAGACACTAAAGTGTCCTGGAAGTTATCTCAATTGATTTCTTTCGTAAAATACAGGTACCAAGTTACCATTCTTCTGACTACAAAAAGTCGAAGACATTTCATAAGATTTCAAAAGATCTTTAAATGATAGAGGGGCTCCGAACCCCCAAAAAATTGTACTCCGAAGTTTTTTATTTGCGCATAACCATCTTTGAATACAGTTCGAAGTTGCTTATACCCAAAGAGGGGCTAGTAAATATGGAGACAATTTTAAATCGGCATTCATTATTGAAATAAATGTATTTACAGATTACATTATGAAAAATTGGTATCTATACCAAGAAGGAATCGGAGACCTCTTCGGTCCCGAGAGCTAGGGGTGGAACGACTAGTTCCAACATCGGAAGTTCTAAGAACTTTACGTTTAACTCTCTTCCTCCCCTTCGAAGCTCTAAAATCCTTCTGCTCTTGTTGAAGCTCGGCCCAAGTTCGAAGCCGCTCGGGGCTTCTTTCCCAGCTTCTAAGATCTTTAGATCTTTTATTTTGGGCTTCACCTTCGTCTTCGGACCAATTAGTGTCTTCAGAAGACGAGGTGTTTGCGTCAATCTCTTTATCTTCCTTTTTAATATAAGACAATACGTCTTTGATTACTTCGGGCGCAATAACGCCGGAGTCATCTCGAGGAATAAGAAATCGAGGACGCTTATAACTCTTTAGAAGTTCGAAGGTGTTCCACAGTGAGCGAAGTTCGCTGTTAAGCTCTAACACTTCGATATCTTCCATAAGAGGCAAAGCCTAAAAATATGATAAACAAGACATTCATTGATAAATGTTTACAAGCATAAAGCTTTACATGATTAGAAATCCTAAAATATTCCTAAACCTGCGGGTTCGAAGGAGGTTGACTGCTCGAAGCCTGGCTCCGAACTTGCTTCTGGCGTTGGCCTTCATCAATCCAAGCCTTGATCGCAGATCGACCTTCGGCTCTCCATGAAGTTTGAAAGGCTCGCCAGGCGGCAGCCACGCCTTCAGAAGGAGTCAAAAGTCTTGCGTCGTCGAAGATGATGGAGCCCTCTGCGCTCGGAGTAATTACTCGGCCCAAATCCTCATAGTAACGAAGTAATCCAAGGGCAGACACTTGTCCGGAGAGTTCTCCATAACGCATGCCTGCCGTCTTCATTTGCTTCGCTGCTCCTTGGATCCTCTTTAACCGACGCAGCAGAGTCACATTGTCATCCGAAGGTAGTGATCCCGTAGTACCGAAGTACTCCAAGACACCTAGCATCTGCTCGATGACCTCCGAAGCCACCTTCTCAGACTTAAGCCTTTCCTCAATAAGCGCATCCTTGGCCGAAGTCGTTTCTGCTAAAACTCCGGAGATTCTAGCGTTCTCCGTAGTCAAAGCATTCTTTTGAGTCCGGAGTTGACCAGCCTCTTCTTGTAGCCTTACAAGTTCGGACCCCTTAGCAGCATCCTCCGTCCGCAGTCTCTCAACCTCTGCTCGAAGCACAATTCTTTCTGCTTCGAGCTCTTTCTTCGCAGCCTCCAAGCTCTGCCTAGCCCTTCGCTCTGCTAGTATTACGTTATCCATCTGAGCTACTCGACCTTCGGAGAAGTTAAAATTTCTTTGAAGAGCTTCGTTCTCTTCCCGAAGTTGAGCAATTTCATTTTCGCTCGATAAAGCCGCAGCGCGGGCTAAGACTGCTTGCTAAGAAAAAAGAAAAACTGAAATAAGAAATTATTCATATATAATTTGCTATTTGCTTCGAAGATGCTTTATACCTGATAAGCTGCTCTTTCTACAGCAAGGTTAAGCTCCGAGCCCTTCGCTCTGCTTAAAAGGGCTACCAGTTCTGTTTCCCCGACTTTGCGACTGGCTTGACCCAAAGGTTTAACAAAAGTCCCAAGTCCGGTTTTCTCCTCCAAAAAAGGAGTTATGAGAGGAAGCATTACTGAAGCCTTCTGATCAGCTCTGCTTAGCGAAGGTCTGGAGAGTTCTTCCGAGGCCCTTGGAACTTCTGAAGATGGCCCCCCCTCAGTTGATTCACTTTCATCTGTTGACTCAGATGAAGTCGATCCTTGAGTCGGGAGAGGCTCTATGTGCCTTTTACCTCTTCCAGGCCCTTGTAGAGTAACCTCCGGTTGTGGCTCCGAAGTTGTCGAAGGTCTTTCAGTTGTATCTTCGTGAGGTACCTCGACAACAGGAGGCTCTACAAAAACAAAAATATTATACATTGTAAAATTTTGCAGAAAATGATAAGAATTATGCAAAAATTTACCTTCAACATTCTCCGGGAGATCGAGTACTGGACTGATCGGAGGATCAAAAGTGAAGTCATCATTTGACTCCGCAGTTAGATTCTCCGCTGTCGGAGCATCTCCGTGATCAGCCCTTTCCTCCACAACCGAAGTCGCAGGAACTTCGGCTTCATCTCCGCCCATAGGGGTTTCGATTTGTTCATCTTGGGTATCCGGAGCTCTTACTTCTTCGATGTTGGTTTGGGGCTCCGGTATACCTGCAGTATCTTCAATGTGAATACTTCGTTGAGCTGCATCTTCATCAATCAATTTCACTAATAAAGTACCTTCATCCTCTTTAGAACCAGAAAGTGAGGTTCTTGAGCTTGAAGGAGCAGGATCCGAAGGTGCGAGATTCTTTGGCTTCCGAGCCACCTTCTTCACCGGAGTTTTCGCTGAACTTGAAGCTCCGGCTTCAGCTACTCTTTTCTTGGGGCCTTTCTCTTGAGGCACCCAATCCATCAGAGGGGGTGGAGTTAACTCCAGCATTCCCCATACTCTGTTAAATCGCTCCCAACTTCCGACTAATTTGATTCGCCATTCTTTTTCCGACGGAGTTGGAGCACCCAGAATCTTCTCCGAAGCCCTTACGATTTGCTCTGAAGTAATAGGGGCTGAAGAAGCTAAAAAATAATTCGAGTTAGTCTTTCTTCGAAGTAAATATGTACAATGCATGTTGGTTTCGAAGTTACCTGCAGGGCTCGAAGTATAATTGATCTTGCGAAGACCGCCTTCCGAGTCATCTTCGAAGACGATAGGCCAGTTGGCCATCAGCGGAGGAAATTGCAGTCCGAGGAATTCTTCGGCTAAGTCCCGCATGCTTAACCTTCGGCTGATTTTCTGAAGCAAGTTGAGGCGAGCTTCGAGCTGGCCTTCGTCAGGCTGCACTAAGGCTTCTTTCTGGAATCGAATTTCTTTGAGAGGCCCAGCCAGAGGACTGCTCGCTCCGACTTCGACATAAAACCACCTCAGGACCCAATCAGTGTACCATCTAGCATTGATGGCCTTAGCAGGGAATTGCAAGGCATATTCGTCTCGAAGCCTAAAATTAATGCTTCCGAAGGCAACCACCACTTTCTCACCTCCGGAGCCTACGAAGGTCTTCGGCTGACAAGTTGCTCTATGAAGTGCAACGAAGATTTCAGCCCTCCCCTCACAACCTTCGGCTCTCAGCGCCCACTCGAAGATAGCTAATCTAGCTACAGCATTCGGAGATAGCTGGGGGAGGGTTACATGAAACAGGTCAAGTACTTCGGCCAAGAAATCCACAGCAGGGAGGCCCAAGCCTGCTTCAAAAAAAGCTTCGAATACTACGACCTCTCCGGGTCTTGGTGATGGAATCGATTCTTTGCCCGGCTTCCGAATCATAACTCCATTGCTAATCTTTCCCCCTGCTGTGATTGCCAAAGATTCTCTCTTGCAGGTAGAAGGCCCCAACTCAAAAGACTGATCCAAGTATTTAGTCGAAGGTGGGCACAGACCTTGGTCATCGGGGATTTGGGGATTTCTCCCCCCTGCCGCCATGGATGTTCCCGCCTGCATCGAGGGTGCCGCCGCCAATGTCGCCGCTGCTGCTGCTGCGGCTGCCTGTTGCCGAGCCAAAGCCGAAGGAGGCGCAGATCCCTTGGTCTTCACCATTATGATCGTTCGATTGCTCAAGAACTCAAAGGCTAGGGCTCAAGAACTCAAAGGCTAGGGCTCAAGAACTCAAGGGGCTCACAAAGCTTTTGACTGAGAGGAAGTGGTGAAAAGGTAATCGGGTAAGTTTTGGGCTCTTTATTTATAGCCTAAATGTTCCGTTTGTTACCGTTTGGGTTCTGCCCTTTCGTATTCTCGCCCGTTATTTTCCTCCGAAAATAACGGATCGTTTAACTTCTGATAGAAGAAACAGGTTAACGGCTATTTTTTCTAAGTCTAAAAAGTCTTCAATCTTTCTAAAGACACTTCTAAGTTACTTCGAATGTAACTTCTTCGAATACCAATCCGAAGCATTTATCTCCATATAGTTCGGAGATGATATAAATCTGTTAACCCCTACGCATGAATACTTTTCTTGCGTATACTGCTCTCCTAAACGTTACAGGTCAAACGGAGAAGCGTATTCGAGGGGCTACTGTTGGGGGAAAATATCTCATCTTCGGGGTTATTGCCAAAGTAGCATGAAGACAGCCAACCAGTTCGAAGATTGTCCGAAGACCATCTTCGAAGATGCTCATAACCTCATTCGAAGCCCGAAGACAGACATTGGTTCGAAGTATGTCTTCGAACCAAAGCCCTTCAGGATCTTTTCTGCCAGCTAAGATGGAAGACTTATCCTCTATCCTATTAGATTAGTCTTTTACCATTTTAGCCCTATTAAGGAAACCGAATAGTTTCCTTAATGTCGGTTGTAATAGAGGGGTAAATAGGTCTTTTCCTTAATGTTTAGGCCTATAAATACCCCCCATTTCACCCTGTAATAGGGACCGAATACAAGTGTTTCAATACACACTTTCGAACTATTCTAAGCTATTATCCTTTCGGAGGCTTAGAACAGTTTGCTTCACAAACACTTCGTTTGTTAGTTTCTTTTCTACAGAAACCTGTTAGCGTAATCTTTTACGCCAACAGTTAGTTTATCACTTGACCAGTTACTTGTTCAAAACGATGAATTACATGATGCAATTATTTTACAAGATAGACTGCTCAAACTTGCTTCTAAAGAATGAAAGGAACTAAAACTTAAAATTGAATCCCTTTCTACTGAACTTGTTTTGTTGAAGTCTAAGTCTGAAATTGCTGAATGTGAGTCATGTCTTGTTGTTATGGATGAACTTGCTCAGTTGTGTCTGATTCATGCACAAAACCTTGAAAAACTTGAAAATGTTCAGAAGCAACTCTTGGAGGTGGATTCTAGTCCTTGTGTCATCAATGAATGCTTAAATTATCCTTTACTTGTTGAAAGCATTAATCTGAGAGATAAGCATATTGATGAGCTTAAGGCTAGATTGGAGAGTGCTGAGTGTTCTAAGGATGTGCAGCCATCATGTTCCACCTGCATCATCCTGAAGGACCAACTTAACTTCGCTAGAGAGCAAGTAGAAAAACTTAAGTGTGAGAATGATTGCCTTCTTTCCATGGTAGACAAATGCACTGAAGGGAAGGGCAAAATGGATTTGCTTTTGGATAAAACAAAAATGTGTGCTAACAAAGCAGGGTTAGCTCTTGGGTTAGGTTATGAGAGAACGTCATCAAATACCCCAAGCCAAACTGTGTTCACTCTACCTACTACCCTTGAGAAAGAGAGAGCCCAGTTAGACACACCTCAGAAAGCCAAAAATCCTACCCAACCTAAAAAGATAATCATTCCACCACTCAAGACAGACTCCAAGCAAAAACCTAGAAAAACTGAGGTTTGCACCAGAAACTTATAAACCTACACACAAGAAAGTTTTTCATTGCTCTTATTGTCATCGTGTAGGTCATTTAATTGGTTTTTGCTATAGACGTATGAAAGATGAACGTCGTGCTCATGCTTTAAACTTTCATGATTATTCTTCATTTGATGTGCATGATTATGGTTATCATACTTATTCTGATTATGAGGTTCCACATAGTTATATGAGTGGCTATGCCCATCGTGGTTTATATCATGCTTCGTATGATGATAGACCACGTAGGAGTTTTGGTTCAAATCATTTAAGGAGACCTCAATACTTTGCAAGAAGACCTCATGTTTAGCATGACTCTCATCCTACTCAGTCTCTTGCTTTACCTACCTACCTCTCGAGTAGTTCAGTGCTCGATACCTAGGCATCTTATTTCTAAACCCAGCACTGAGTACTCGAGATCTCCCGTCTCTACTTAGGAGAGACATGGAAGGCTGGAGGACAAGTGGATCATTGATTCCGGGTGTTCGCGCCACATGATCAGAAAGTCATCATGGTTCTCCAGCTTCACCTCAGCCAAGCATCGAGAAAGCATCACGTTTGGAAACAATCACAAAAGCAGAGTGAAAGGCCAAGGTATGATCAAAATTAATGAAAATTTCACTCTCACTAATGTTGCTCTAGTTGAGGACTTAGGTACAATTTACTTTCTATTTCACAATTGCTTGATGAGGGCTTTGAGGTTCATTTTGGTCGTGATGCCTCTTATGTGATTGATTTTTCTGGTGCTTTCATTTGCAAAATTTTGAGAGTAGGGAGAGTTTTTGGAGCTGATTTCTCTAATTCATTTGGATCTTCTCATTGCCTTTTAGCAAAACCTTCTTCTGAGCTTTGGATGTGGCATAGGAGACTAGGGCACATGAGCTTTGATCTTCTTGCGAGATTGAGTGCCCTAGGACTCATCCGAGGACTGCCCAAGCTAAAATTTGAGAAGAACCTGATTTGTGCTCCATGTCATCTTAGAAAAATGGTTGCCGCCTCACATTCCCCCATAAACATGGTAATGACTGAGCGACCCGGTGAGCTTCTTCACATGGATATTGTTGGTCCATCCCGGGTTAGCTCATTAGGCAGAAAATGGTACGTACTTGTTGTTGTTGATGACTACTCTCGTTACTCTTGGGTTTTCTTTCTTGTGAGCAAGGATGAAGTGTTCATACACTTTCGGAGCTTAGCACTGTTGGGGGAGATAATCCCGATGACCGTAGGGGAGCGAGAAGGCCTGTACGACTCTAGAGGGAAGCTGCTACCGGGAGACCCGAAGCCCCCATGCCGAAGGGACCTGGACCTCCGGGCAAGGAAGTCGGAGGCCTTCGAGGGCTCCGGGGCGCAGCGGAGATGTCCTCGGGGAAGGAGTGACCAGGCAGAAGCCGGAGGCCACCCTCCAGACTGAAGATGCCGGGAGGCCACCCCCCGAGGCCTGGATGCCAAAGGTGTCCCTCCGAACCGAGCTGCGGCCTCGGAGAGGGGCCTGGCGGAAAGAAGACCAGTCAAGCCTTTAGGGGGATAGGATCGTGATTGTCTGCGTTGTGTCGGGTGGCTCAGGTGGTGCCCGGCACGGCTGATACGCTATCAGAGTCGAATCTTCCTGTCTGTACTACACGGAGTCCATTTTGTATGTACTATGCGGAGTCTGTCTTGTCTGTACTGTTGACCAGTGTCTGGTCGAGTAGCGGTTGGCAGGCTGGAGGCGTCTGGCCCTTTAGGGCAAGGCACCCTATAAATACCGCCACCCACTACAGTTGTAGGACACATGATCCAAGAATACAGAGCACACTGCATTCCATTACTCTCAAAACCTGCTGGTTCGATCTGTCGTCCCAACAGTTGGCACCGTCCGTGGGGAGCCTAGTTCGAGAAGCTAGTGTCCTCTACACCTAGTCACAAAAGCATGTCGAGTCAGAAGGGCGCGAGCACGGTTCCTCTGCGTCGGTCAGCCCGCACCGCCAGAGTCGAGCCCACCCCTGTCACCAGTCCCGTCCAGCCAGTCGTGGCGCCTGTCGGGGCGCCTACCGTAGAACTGACCCAGGCCCCGAAGGGGACGCCCGAGGTTCGGGGCCCCGTGGGCATGCCTGAGCCAGCCTCCGTCAACCTCGCGGGGCCCCAGGAGGGGCCGTCGGAGGTGCGTCTTCTGAGCGGGCCCCCGGTGGTGGCCCTCCGAACCGACTACATCCGTTCGCAAGACCCTGAGACCGCCTCAGGAGGAAGCGGGTGCCAGGACGATGCCCTGGCTGCCGAGAACGCACGACTGAAAATGGAACTAGCCCTAGTGGCACCAGGAGGCGTCACTCCGCCCTCCCGAGCCCTCCCGTGCCATGAGGGTTGCGGCCGTAGCCTTAAGCGATGACGAAGATCAAGCGGAGGAGGAAAACACGTCTTACGACGAGGAGTCCCCCCTGTACCCAGACCTTCAGAGGGTGCGCTTCGGCTCGAAGTTCCGCGCCGCCAAGCTTCCCAAGTACTCCGGAGATTCCGACCCCGGTGAATTCTCCCGCTCGTACGCTCTGGCAATAGAGGCGTACGGGGGGAGCCGGGATACCATGGCTAAGTGCTTTCTTCTGGCGCTCGAGGGGATTGCTCTCCGGTGGTTCTGGTCGCTCTGGCCATGAACCATCTGTTCGTGGGACCAGCTGAGGAAGAAGTTCGTCAACAACTTTCAGGGGACCTTCGTGGCCCCTATGTCCACCGGATGTCTCTTCCAAGTGAAGCAGCAACCCGAGGAAACTCTGCGGCAATACTCCCAGCGCTTCGCCTACACCAAGGCCCAGATCAAGGGGCTCTCGGCTTCCTCGGTCATTGACGCAGCCCGGGAAGGTGTCACCCACCCCGACCTCCTCGATAAGCTCCACCGGAAGCCTATCTCTTCGGTGGCCCAGCTCATGACGTACTTCGAAGAGTACGCCCGGTCCGAAGAAGGCCAGATGCGTCGGCAAGCAATGATAGTCCCTATTCGGGCCGCGGGTGCCAAGACGTACGAAGTCTCTCCGGACCTCGACCGGGGAGCCCGCCCGGCTCCTGACTTCCGCCGCCAAGATTCCGGCCGGCAGGACTCCGTCCACTGAGACTCCCGGCGGGGCCGGAAGCACCTTCAGGGTGAAGTCCTCAGCATCACCCCTCGAGTCCCCGCCAAGCACCAGCACACGTCTAGAGGAGGCCGCTACTCCGGGGCTAAGGCTCCATCTCGAGCACTCTCCGGAGGGGCCACACTTTACTGCAGTGTCCACGGCGAAAACCGGAGCCACGACACCGATTCCTGCTAGACTATCCTCACCCTTCGGAACGAATACCTCGAGCAGAGTGCCGGTCGCGGTTCCACCGACAGGGGGAACCAGATACCTCGCCCGGAAGCGGTCTAGGTGGTCGGGCGCCGCGATGAGCCAGAGGTCCTATGCCTGGCTCCGGAGCTCGGCTGGGCCTAGGTTCCCAAGCTCGAAGACACGCCGGATCGGGGGAAACGAGTGGTCCTCCCCATATCCGGAGGAGGGGCCCTGGGAGCCCTGTCCAAGCGCCAGCGGCGAGTCTACATTCGGGAGGTCGGGCATATCGGCACGTCCAGCCTTTCCATGCTCCCCGAGTGGTCCCACGTCCCCATCACCTTCACTGCTGAGGAGGCCGCCGGAGTCAAGTTCCCGCATGCCGACCCCCTCATCATCTCCGCAGATATCGCCGGAGTCGAGGTGCGTCGCATCCTGGTCAACGGGGGAAGCTCTGCTGACATCATTTTTGTGCAGGCCTTCGATCAGCTGTGTCTCTCTCGGAAGCACCTGCTGCCAGCTTCCCGTCCACTCTAGGGCTTCGCAGGCCCCCCGCTCGACGCCCTGGGTCAGGTCGCGCTGGAGGTGACCTTCGGCGATTCCCCCTCTAGCGCCGCGAGGAGATCCTCTTCGACGTGGTGGACGCCCCGTATGCCTACAACGCCATCTTCGGGAGGGGGATGCTCAACCGCTTCGGAGCCATCGCCCACCACAACTACCTGTGCCTCAAGATGCCAACCCCCGGGGTGGTGCTGTCGGTCCTAGGCGACCAGGCCGCAGCCCGTCGGGTTGAGTACGGCCACTCGGCGCCGCTAGAGCCACGCCAGGTTCATAGCGTTCGCGAAGGCGTGGAAGGCGCCGACCTTTCCGGCACCGGGGGTCCTGTGCCGAAGGGGCGCCCGGTCAAGCCTCTCCTGGAGGGGGAGATCTTCGTGAAGACCTCGATCCAAGATGGGAAGGAGCGTCCGATCCAGTTCGGAGGAGGCTTGGAGCCGGAGGTGTCGAAGCAGCTCGAAGACGTCATCCGCAACAACCTCGACATCTTCGCGTGCTCTGACGAAGACATCCCGGGCGTCGACCGCTCGATCATCGAGCACTCGCTAGCGGTCGACCCGAAGGCTCAGCCAGTGCGCCAGGGGCTCCGGAAACTCTCCGTCGAGAGGGCTGAGCTCGCCAGGGCCGAGACTGAAGAAGCTGCTCCAAGCGGGGGTCATCCGAGAAGTGAGTCACACTGAGTGGTTGTCTAACCTAGTGTTTGTCCAGAAGAAAACATCTTGAAAATGGCGTATGTGTATCGACTTCACCTCCCTCAATAAAGCTTGCCCCCGTGACCCCTACCCCATGCCTCGCATTGATCAACTAGTCGATTCCACCGCTGGTGCGGAGCTCCTCAGCTTCCTCGATGCTTACTCAGGATATCACCAGATCTGGCTGAAGCCCGAGGATCAAGTCAAGACAAGCTTCGTCACCCCCGCAGGAGTGTTTTGCTATGTCCGCATGCCCTTCGGCCTCCGTAACACCGGTGCCACCTTTTCGAGACTGATATCCAAGGCTCTGGGCCATCAGATGGGTCGCAATATCGAAGCGTACATGGACGATATTGTTATCAAGAGTGCCGTCAAGGATCGCCACAGTGCGGACATAGCGGAGACCTTTGATAGCCTTCGACGGTGTGGGATCCGCCTCAATCCGGAGAAGTGTGTCTTCGGAGCGCGCGCTGGGAAGCTGCTCGGATATCTGGTTTCCAGCCGAGGTATCGAAGCCAGCTCGACACAAGTCAGTGCGTTGCAGAACATGTCCCCTCCTCAGAACTTGAAGCAAGCATAGAAGCTAGCCGGGCGCTTAGCCGCCCTTGGCCGATTCCTAGCAAGATCAGCTGAAAGAAGTCTACCCATTTTCAGGGCGCTTCGGGGTTCTAAGCATTTCGAGTGGACCTCCGAGTGTCAGAACTGCTTCGATCAAATAAAGGAGTATCTTTCCAGCCTCGTGGCCCTCGCCAAGCCCCAAGCCGACAGTCCTTTACTGGTCTATTTTGCCACCTCCAGCAGTGCGGCGAGTGCGGCTTTGGTCCAAGAAGAAGAACTCGGCGGGAAGTCAGTGCAGCGCCCCATCTACTTCGTTTCTAAAGCCCACTCCGGAGCCAAGGTCCGGTACTCCGAGCTTGAGAAGGTGGCATACACTCTTGTCATGGCGTCCCGGAAACTTCGGCACTACTTCCTCGCTCATGATATCATCATCCCAACTGCCAACCCGCTCGGCGACATGTTCCGAAACAAGGATGCCACCGGCCGTATCGGGAAGTGGGCGGTGGAATTGGCCCTATTCGGGATCTCCTTCGTCGCCCGAACTGCCATCAAGTCTCAAATCCTCGCCGACTTCGTCGCTGAATGGACATTGGTGTCTGATCACGCCAACGCCGAAGCAGGCGAGGGGGTTTGGACCGTCTATTCGGATGGTGCCTACCAGGCTTCGGGGGCTGGGGCTGGAGCGGTTGTCATTTCCCCCTCTGGCCAATAGGCCTCGTACTCCACTCGGTTGAAATTCAAAGCTACCAACAACATCGCTGAATACGAAGGAGTCCTCTTGGGCCTCCGCAAGGCGCGAGCGCTCGGAGCTGCCTGCGTCGTCGTCAAGACCGATTCCCAAGTCGTCGCCGGGCATATCAACAAGAGTTTATAGGCTCAGCACCCGGACCTTGCATCCTACCTCGAAGCCATCCGAAGATTTGAAGCATCCTTCAAAGGGATATCCGTTCAAAGCATTCTGCGAAGTGAAAACTGCCAAGCCGATGCCCTTGCCAAAGCCGGAGCCGGAGGCCAAGCCACACCACCGGGTGCCTTCTTCGAAGAAATTACCCAGCCTTCGGTGCCTCTCCGCGGCGAGGCATCAACCCCCGCACCAGCCGAACCTCCGGTGTGGCCTCGGCCAGCTCTGGTCCTTTGCACGGTCAGCGACGATTGGCGGGAGCCCATCCTGCGAACACTCGCCGGCGACGCGGGCGATCGTCCTAGTCTGGACCAAGCACGGCTCCAGCTCCGCACCAGGTCCTTCCAAGTCATCGATGGCATCTTATACAAGTCAGGGGTGTGTTCCCCGCTGCTTCGATGCATCTCGCACTCGGACGGTGTGGCCATGCTCTGAGAAATCCATGAGGGGTTGTGCGGAAGCCATCTGGCCCCTCGGGCACTTGCCGGCAAAGCCCTCCGACAAGGAGTGTACTGGCCCACAATTGTTACCGATGCTGAAGCCTTGGTCCATGCTTGCCAAGGGTGTCAATGGATGGGGCGGCGGAGTCACCGACCCTCGGTCGGCCTGCAGCCCATTCCACCTGTGTGGCCGTTGGCTCGGTGGGGAATGGACCTCATCGGTCCATTCCCTAGAGCAAAAGGCAATATGCGCTTCGCTGTCGTCGCCGTCGAATATTTCTCTAAGTGGGTCGAAGCCGAGCCGCTGACTTCCATCACATCCCGGAGCGTTCAGAAATTCTTCTGGCAGAACATCATTTGCCGCTTCGGAGTACCCAGGCAGCTCACCTTGGATAATGGCACGCAGTTCGACGCTGGGACTTTCAGGACATTCTGCGACGAATTGGGAGTCCAGCTATGTTTCGCAGCAGTTCGGCATCCCCAGTCCAATGGGGCTGTGGAGCGGGCTAATGGACACATACTCTCGGGCCTCAATAAACGCATCGTAGGCCTCACCAAAGGTTTATGGCCTGAAGAGCTGCCGAAAATCCTGTGGTCCATCTGGACCACCCCTTCGCGAGCTACCGGGTTCACCCCGTTTCGGCTCCTATTTGGCGACGAAGCAATGACCCCAACGGAGCTCCGAGCTGGTTCACTGCGCGTCATAGCGCCCGAAGCTATTCAAGAGCGCGTTGTCTCCCTCGACCTGGCCGAAGTGACGCGACTACGAGCCGTTGCCAACCTCTCCCAGTATCAAAAGCAAACAAAGGCGTGGTATGATCCCAAAGTTAAGCCCACCGAGTTCCAGCCAGGGCACCTCGTTTTACGTGCAGTGGCTGCCCTGACGAAGCTGGGCAACAAGTGGGAGGGACCGTACATCGTGACCAGCTCCGGACGCCCGGGATCTTACCGACTCGCTACCTTGGAAGGCGAAGAATTGAAGCATACATGGCATGTGGAGCACCTGAAGCGTTATTTCGCATGATTTCATGAGTGTATTCCCCCTCTGGCCGGTGCCGGCTACTCTTGTATCTAATCTCCAATTTAATAAGACTATTAAGGTGAACGTCTTTGACCAAGGTGGACGCGCCGTGGTACTAAAGCATAGTTTCACCAGAAACCCGGTTCCGAGCTCCGGCTCGACGCACCTTAGACATCGGGTTCCGAGCTCTGGCTCGACGCACCCTCGACATTGGGTTTCGAGCTCCGGCTCGACGCACCCTAAACCGGGTTCCGAGCTCCGGCTCGACGCGCCCCCGACATCGAGTTCCGAGCTCCGGCTCGACGCACCCTAAACCGGGTTCCGAGCTCCGGCTCGACGCGCCCTAAACCAGGTTCCGGGCTCCGGCTCGACGCACCCCCCACATCAGGTTCCAAGCTCCGGCTCAACGCACCCTAAACTGGGTTTCGAGCTCCGGCTCGACGCACCTTAGACATCGGGTTCCGAGCTCCGGCTCGACGCACCCTCAGAATTGGCTTCCGAGCCCTCGCTCGATGCACCCTCAGTCGGGTTTCGCGCTCCTGACCGAAGTATCCTACCCATTCAGTACAATTTCCTCATTCCACCTTCCTCCTAGCTAATTCGCGCCCAGCCGGCAAGCCGCCTACCCGCAAAGGAGGGGAGGGGGAAAGGAGCAAGGAGAAAGGCTTCGGCTACATGCATTTGTCAATACAAAATGTAGCATACAATGTTCATTACACATCAAGAGCATGAAAGATGGATTAAGAGAAGTCTTCATCCAAGCCAAGCAGGAACCGGAGGCCCCCTCAGTCGGACGAACCGCCCAGGCCAGAGCTTGCCTTTTCTCCTCCTTCTTTTGGGCACGGAAGGTCCGTTGATCTTCTTGAAGTTGGGCCCAGCTGCGCAGGTTGTCTTCATCAGGAGGCACGCCATCCGGAGCAGCTTCCGTGTCGGACCAATCCACCAGTTCAGGAGACGAGGACGGGGCTCGAGGCTCTCTCTCTTCTTCCTTGACAAGGTTCAGAACCCCTTGAAGAATGTCAGGGTCCACGCGCCCGTTGCTTCCGCGGGGTAGGGCGAAGCGCGCGGGTCGATTCGCCTTCAGGGCTTCGAGAATAGCCCATCGGTGCCGAAGAGCGTCGTCAAGCTCGAGTACCTCGACATCGCAATCACAAGCATGGACACCCTGAGTAACCCCCAAAAAGTACTCTTTATTAATATACGGCTAAGTCTCTAAAGCTATTACAGGGTGCGCAGCACGAGGGGCTAATGAAATTACACCTTCAGGTCCGGCTGGCGTGCCGAGGCCGAAGGCTTCGAAGGGGCCGGAGGGCCGGCGCGAAGTGCCTCCTCCAGCAAGGCTCTGATCGCTCCGGGGCCCTCGACTTGCCAAGTCGCTTTAAGCGCCCTCCAAGATTGGGCCACGGCCGGGCTCGGCGACCAGAGGTGATCCCCTGCGAAGGCGACCGGATGCAGGCTCGAGGACGAAGGAAGAGGGAGGCCGGAAGTCTCGAGGTGTTGGAGAATCCCGAAGGCGGCCACCCGAGCGGATACCTCACCGTAGTTCGATACGGTAAGGTTTATTTGCCGGATGGCGGACTGGATAAACTTTATCCGGTGGGCTAGGGGCTCCCGGGCGATGTCGAATGCGCCACACCCGGTGCCATAGCGCGCCAGCGTCTTCCGGAGGGACACCGCGGTGTCGGCCGCCGTCTTCTCCCCCTCGGCGAGCGCCTCGGTTATCTCCTCGTTTCGGGCAAGGAGGTCAGCCTCGGCCCGCTCCAGCTGGAGTACTCGAGCTTCGAGGGCCTTGGCATTAGCTGCTACCTTTCGGAGCTCCTCCATCTCTAAGACTCGAGCCCGAAGCACGGAGACCTCGCTTTCGAGTCGCTCTGCCTCCGCGGCTCGGGACCGGAACACCTCTGCCTCGGCGGCTCGGGCCCGAAGGGCGTCGACCTCCGCTTCGAGCTCGTCCGCTCGGGCAGCCCGAGCCCGGAGCCCTTCTAGCTCCGCGACGCGAGCCCTAAGGGAGTCAACCTCCACTACCTGGACCTCGAGCGCTTCTGTCCTAGCAACCCGGAGGCGAAGGCTTTCAATCTCTGCCGCCTGCTCGCGGGCCAGCCTCTCTATGGTGTCCGCTCGGGCGGTAAGCCCTGAAGCATCGTTTTCGCGGTAGTGGCGTTCGGAGAGCAGGGAGAGCAGCGACCCCTGTGCTAGTGCAACTACCTGCGCACAAAGTGGTGAATCAGAAAAAAGAAAGGTTGGAGGCCCGCCGAGAGGCACTTCGAGGAAAATACCTGGCCTGCGGCACTCTCAATAGCACGACCGAGCTCCAGTCCGTTTGTCAGCCCAAGCTCTTCTATCACCGGAGCCTCGAGCAGGTGCAAGTAATAATCGTGGACCGGAGCCACCTTGGACGCGAAGCCCTCGCCTTCCGCCAAGTAGGGGCGCAGAAGGGGAACGCTAGAACGCGCGCCCAGCGGGCTGGAGGGGGCCTGAGGCCGGGTCCCTGTGCCTGGGGCAGCCTCCGGAGAAGCCTCCTCGGCGTCAGCATCATCCTCGGAGGGCGGGACGACTGGATCGGCGGCCCGGATGGATGTACCTGCTTGAGCAAGCAAGGGTTAAGAGCAAGAAGACCCGGAGCTTTAGGAAGAGATTGGGCAAGCTAGCGTACCTTCATCTGCGGCCTCGACGAAGTCCCCCGAAGGCTGTCCGTGCCCCGAAGGGCTCGGCCGATAGAACAAGTTGTCTATCGAGTTAACCGGGGAACCCGCCGCCGCCGCGGTGAGCGCGGCCTCCACGTTGGCACTCCCTTCGATGGCACCGAGCGGGTCGACCAGCCCCCCACAGTCCAGACTATCCATCTCCCTGCTCCCCTAGGAGCTGGCGGAGATCCCTTCCGTAGCTGGCTCATGTGAGGGAGCGGCCCTGGGGGGCACCGTCGTCTCAATGGCTGGTGTCTCCTGCCCGGTCCCTGAAGCAGGCGTCGAAAGGTCCGAAGGAGGGAGAGTGTCTCTAGCTCCCTCGGTGCCCGGCCGGACCGATTGGCTCGGGTCCGGAATCGTAGGGGGGTCCTCTGACTTCCGACTAGGCCCCCTCGCTAGAGCACCCCCATTCGGAGTGGGAGGCCGAGGAGTGACTCGGAGAAAGCCTCCGCGGGCCTTTCACCACCTTCTTCTTCTTTGGGGGGCACCGAGGGGAGAGACCACCGTCGGGATTGGACACTTTCCTCTTCGAAATGGCCCGAAGGGCCTCCCCTTCCGGAAGAGGTGGAGGCGGGAGCTCGAGCGCTGCCCACACTCTGTTGGATCATTCCCAGGAGCCCACCAGCTCCAGCCGTCGAGTGTATTCGGCTTGAGTAGGGACTCCGAGGATCCTCTCTGCCATGCGGGCCACCTCCTCGGGCGTCCGGGCGATGAGCGATCCTGCATTCGAGGGTCAGGGCCGGCGCACCCTCCGAACATGGTAGAAGGAAGCGAGGCTAAAGAGCATTGACGCTTACCGAGCTGTCGGGAGAGCTCCGCCGATGTCGACCCATCCTGGCTACTCCGCAGCGACGCCGACCACTCCTCCTTCAGCGGAGGGATTTCAAGGGCTACGAACTCCTCCGCTAGGTCCCGCATGCTCATCCGGCGGGTGACGATCTGGAGGAGTTGAATCCTCGCGGAGACTGAGCCGGCGCTGGCCCCGATGCGCGCCTCCCTCTGGAACCAGATATGGCGCGGAGGCCCGGCGAGCCCAGAGTCAAGTCCCACGCGGACGTAGAACCAGCGGTTCACCCACTTGGAGTACCACCTCTCGTTGGTGGCCATCGCTGGAAAGGAATCCGCATACTTCCTCCGGAGCTGGAAGTTGATGCTCCCGAAGGCCAGAATCTGGCCCCCCTTCTTCTTCGGCTGACAGAGGGCCTCGTGCATCTGCGCGAAGACCTCCGCCCTCCCCTCGCAGCCTTCGGTGCGCATGACCCACTCGAAAATAGCGAGGCGGGCCACGACGTTCGGGGACAGCTGCGGGAGCTCCAAGTGGAAGGCATCCAGCACCCCGGCGAGGAGCTCCGAAGCAGGAAACCCTAACCCCGCGTCGAAGAAGGCCTCGAAGACGACGACCTCTCCTTCCCGTGGCCGTGGGACCGATTCCCGGCCTGGCTTCCTCGCCGGCGCTTCGGGGCCGAGGCGGCCCCTGGTCACTTGCTCGATAGATGCGTCTGTGCACGCCGACGGCCCGAGCTCTAGAGTCTGCTCCCGAAACCGCTCCGAAGCGGGGCGGAGCTCCCGCGAGTCACGTGCTTCTCCGGGACAAGACGCCGTCGCGGCCGCTGCTGCCGCCGCCGCCATTTGGTGCCGCAAGAAACGAGGATCCACCGCCACGGTAGGGGCTACACCCTTCACCATCGCGAAAGGAGACGAGGAAGAAGCAAGAGCTCAGGAAGCAGGCGCTTGTTGTCGAGAGCAAGGAGAGAGAGCTAGACGAGTGGGCGGTAGGAGGCTAAACTGGAGTAGCAGGGGCTATTTAAGCACAAAGGCCGCCGCCGGTCCGCCTTTCTCCCGCTCAGTGCGGGCGCGTAACGGTCACGCCACATTCGCATTTAAGGTCCAACCGGCGCATTGGGTGCGCCAGTCCCTGACGGCACGCCTCCCCGGTGTCTCCTGCATGCACGCCGCATTAACTGCACCCAGTAACGCTTTGCCTCACCTCCTCGGGCGCCGGTACTTGGCTGTCAAAGGCGCTTGGGCGCCCGCGCAACCGGTCAAACTTCTCCCTCCGAAGGGGAGGGGAGTGTTCGACCTACCGGGGGCACCTCAAAATTGGCTCCCGGCTCCCGGAGTCCCGGGCGCCCGGCGGTCTCGAAGCGCCTCCGGAACGATCGGGGGGATCGTTTCGCAGCCGGATCCGGCACCTCTGTGTAAGTCGTTTTTCTTACGGAAGTTATCGGAATTATCATATTCTCTTCCACCCTCTCTTACGCAGGGCTCTCAAAGAGGGAAGAAGCGAGGGGATACTGTTGGGGGAGATAATCCCGATGACCGTAGGGGAGCGAGAAGGCCTATACGACTCTGGAGGGAAGATGCTACCGGGAGACCCGAAGCCCCCATGCCGAAGGGACCTGGACCTCCGAGCAAGGAAGCCGGAGGCCTTCGAGGGCTCCGGGGCGCACCGGAGAGGTCCTCGGGGAAGGAGTGACCAGGCAGAAGCCGGAGGCCACCCTCCGGACTGAAGATGCCGGGAGGCCACCCCCCGAGGCCTGGATGCCGAAGGTGTCCCTCCGGACCGAGCTGCGGCCTCGGAGAGGGGCCTGGTGGAAAGAAGACCAGTCAAGCCTCTAGGGGGACAGGATCATGATTGTCTGCGTTGTGTCGGGTGGCTCAGGCGGCGCCTGGCACGGCTGATACGCTGTCAGAGTCTAATCTTCCTGTCTGTACTACACGGAGTCCATTTTGTCTGTACTATGTGGAGTCTATCTTGTCTGTACTGTTGACCAGTGTCCGGTCGAGTAGCGGTTGGCAGGCTGGAGGCGTCTGGCCCTTTAGGGCAAGGTGCCCTATAAATACCGCCACCCACTACAGTTGTAGGACACACGATCCAAGAATACAAAGCACACTGCATTTCATTACTCTCAAAACCTGCTGGTTCGATCCGTCGTCCCAACAAGCACTAAGGCTATTCAATGAACTCCCTGGTGTAATGAAAGCACTTTGAAGTGACAACGACACCGAGTTCAAGAATAGGTGTTTTGCAGAATTTTGCTTGGAACATGGAATTGAACATCAGTTTTCTGCACCTAGGGTCCCTCAACAAAATGGTTTGGTTGAGAGGAAAAATCGCACACTTGTGGAGATGGCTAGGACGATGCTTAACGAGCATAGGACTCCTAGAAAATTTTGGGCCGAAGCCATGAGTACAGCATGCTACATCTCCAACAGGATCTTTTTGCACTCTTTGTTGAATGTGACTTCTTATGAACTTTTCTTTGGGAGGAAGCCCAAGGTCACTCACTTCAGAGTGTTTGGATGCCGTTGCTTAATCCTAATTCGAGGTAATTTGGACAAATTTGAATCGCGTGCATCTGATGGGATCTTTTTGGGCTATTCTTTGCATGGTCACTCTTATCGTGTTTTCAATCTTGAAACTAACACTATAGTTGAATCTTGTGATGTATTGTTTGATGAAACTTCTCTATGTGTTAGTACTAATTTTGAACTTGCAAGTGAGCACGATATGAGTGAAACACTTTTTGAGGAAGAAGAACCATCAGATGGTGAAGATATCGATGTTGTACCACTACCTCCCTCTACGACAACTCCAGAAGCTTCGTCTACTTCGATAAGAGGACCTAAAGATTTTACTTCTGAGATCTTGGAGCAAACTTCGGCAAGAGTTGAGGGGGAGATTCTATCGTAGAGAGAAGCACCACTTCATATTCAAAGAATGCATCCTATGGATCAGATCATCGACGAGCTAAATGAACGAGTAACCCGATCTCATGCTCATTTCATTGATTCTGCTTTTGTTGCAAATTTTGAACCATTGGATGTTAGTCACGCTTTGTCTGATGCGAGTTGGATTAACGCCATGCATGAGGAACTTGAAAATTTTGATAGAAATCAGGTTTGGATTCTTGTTGATCCACCCCCTAACATTCACATCATTGGAACGAAATGGATTTTCAAAAACAAACAGGGAGAGGATGGGGCCATAGTGAGAAACAAGGCTAGGCTTGTGGCTCAAGGGTATTCTCAAGTCGAGGGGGTTGATTTTGGAGAAACTTTTGCACCGGTAGCTTGACTTGAGGCCATTAGGATCTTACTTGCTTTTGCATCTTCGCGTGGCTTTAAACTCTTTCAAATGGATGTAAAAAGAAATTCCTAAATGGTTTCATAGGAGAGGACGTATATGTCAAGCAGCCTCCTGGCTTTGAAAATCCAAGTACCCCCATAGAGTCTTTAAACTTCACAAAGCTCTATATGGGCTCAAGCAAGCTCCGAGGGCCTGGTATGACCGCCTTAGGACGTTCTTGATTGAACATGGGTACAAAATGGGCTCTGTTGACAAAACTTTGTTCACTCTCATGCATGGCAAAGATTTTTTACTCGTCCAGATATATGTTGATGATATAATATTTGGTGGTTCATCTCATACTCTTGTCGACAAGTTTGCTGAATCCATGAGCAGGAAATTCGAGATGTCGATGATGGGCGAGCTGACTTTCTTCCTTGGTTTGCAAATCAAGCAAAGCAAACAAGAAACATTTGTCCATCAAATGAAATGCACTAAAGACCTGCTAAAATGCTTTGACATGTCAGATGCAAAACCTCTTGCTACGCCGATGGGTACCTCTTTTGCACTTGATCCAGATGAAGACGGAGAAGAAGTGGACCAGAAGGAGTATTGCAGTATGATCGACTCCCTTCTTTACTTGACGGCTATGAGGTCGGATATACACTTTGTTGTGTGTCTGTGCGCTCATTATGAGGCTTCTCTCAGGGCTTCACATCGTCAATCTATCAAGCGTATTCTAAGGTACCTCAAGCACACTCTTGAATTTGGTATTTAGTATTCTGCATCATCTTCATTATGCTTGAGAGGTTTTTCTGACGCTGACTTTGCTGGATGTCGTATTGATCGCAAGAGTACTTCTAGGGACATGTCATTTTCTGGCTTCAGTCTCTTGTATGTTGGTCTTCACGCAAATAGTCTAGCGTGGCACAGTCTACAAGAGAGGCTAAATATGTAGCTGCCGCTAGCTGTTGCGCACATATTTTGTGGATGGTTTCTACTTTGCGGGACTTTGGGTTGGATTTTTCATGTGTTCCATTGTCTTGCGATAACACAAGTGCAATCAGTTTAGCAAACAACCCAGTACATCATTCTAGGACCAAACACATTGACGTGCGTTATCACATTTTAAGAGATCACAATGAAAAAGGAGATATTGAATTGCGTTTTATCGATACTCAGAATCAGCTTGCAGATATTTTCACTAAGCCTCTCGATGCTTCTTGTTTTACATTTTTGAGGGGAGAGCTTGACATTTGTCATCCTTATGGCATCATGTGAGGGGGAGTTGTGCACTTTTGCATATGCTTCTGAAATATGATTAATTTCTTTCACATGTACATGCTTGTGAGTGCACTTTACATTTCTGTCTTATATTCCTATTTGATTATGCTTAGAACGAACTCATCTATCTACATGTCTTAAGCATGGCTTTTCTTTGTGAAAATTTGAAAATGGTCACTACTAAGTCTGGAAACTAGCATGAATAGGCTAGGGTGCTTTTGCAATTCATTACTTACTTGATAGCTTTGTCCTTTTCACTTGGATGCTCATATGCAACTTGATCTTGTTATGCTCAAAAATAAAAAAATTGAAAAATTGAAAAATGAAAAATGACAATGATGAAAATGAAACAAAAAATATATACTGAAGTTGTGATAAAATTGAAAAGATCTAGGTGGGTTTGCGTAGTCGCACTACTTTGTTCTAGACTGCTTACCATTACACTTTGGTTTGAATTGGGACATTGAAGTGTATACCATGATCAATGCCTTAAGCTTCCGATGGTTTATCCTAGGCTTGGCTTGATCGATTAGCATAAGGTTGACTTGTAAATAACCCCTAGCATTAAAAAATAAAAAGTTTAATTTTTCTCGCATATCAAGTTTGCTACAGCTCCTTGTAGTGGGATGTGCTTTTCGAGTTTGTTTTTGACTAGCTTTTGTATCTCTTTCCTTGCCATGTCTAGTATACTAGTTTGGGTAGTGATGCTTTTATTTGCTTAAACTTCAAAATGCTTGCTCATACTGATATTTAGATTATGTACATTCAAGCTTGTCATACAGTTAGCTAGGACAGTTTGCGAGGTACATAAAGTGTTTGTACTGTAATTGGACTTAATCATATTCTAGAAGCTTTGCATGTACATTTTACTCTCTCAACTCATGGGCTATCTTGATGTCTGCACTGCCAAAGGGGGAGAGTTTACAGACTTTTGTTGATCTTTTAAGCTTTTGAGGTAGTTTTTGTTCTATCATCCATTCTTGTAAGGTGACATGTTTCTTAGTTTTGCTCTCTTTAGCAGCTTTCATGGTCACTTGTGTGCTGATTTTTTGCTTTAACCTTCTTTTGATCTTGAGTTGTCAATGCACTCATCAAGGGAGAGATTGAGGAACATAGTGAGGTTTGTCACTATGGTTCATGGTTATGATGAGTGATTGACATGGTGTTTGTCATGAGTCTATGTCTGGATGTCTGGATATGCGTGTGTTTCTGTGTTTGTCTCATGTGTGCAGGCTTGAGTTACTCGTCAACTGTCGATGGTAAGGGATCAGGGTTAGACGGGGAGTCTAACACCAGATGGTCGAGGGTGTCAGTCGAAGTTGAGAGTGGACTCAGAGGTACGCATGGAGATCGAGCAGGACGTGAGATGAAGTTTGATCAAGACGAAGTGTCGATCGAGTCAGCGAAAGGGAAGCCAGTTCAAGTGACAAGGTGGCTCCAGGGATCGAGAGCGGGAGAGACTTGTTGGCAGTCGAGTTCGCAGACTGATAATGATCGTCGACGATCAAGAGAGGCTTTGTCGATTTTTGCTGAAAACCATCGATTCACTAAATGTTTTAAATACAATAAATAGGAGTTTAGTTTTAGTTTGAGTATTTCAATTTATTAGTGTAAACTTTTGGTATATTTTTAGAATTGTCATATTCTGAAAATATATTTGTTGCCGTAAAAGATTACGCTAACAGGTTCTCTAAGATTAAGAACTAACAAACAAGGAGTTTGTGAAGCGAACTATCTCAAGCCTCCGAATTGGATAATAGCTCGAAGTAGGTCGAAGTTGTGTATTGAATATCTGAATATTCGATGCCTATTATAGGGTGAGAAAGGGGGTATTTATAGGTAAAAACTCTAAGGAAAAGATCTTTTTACCCCTCAATTACAACCGACATAGTGGACACTATTCGATACCCCGAATAGGGCTAAAATAGTAAAATATGTCTGAAGAGGATAGATAAGGCAAACGTCCCATCAGTCTTGCTATTTTCCACTGTAGAGACGGAGCCTTTGGAGGGTATCTTCGAACTAGGGTTCAGGAGGACCCTTCGGCTTGGAAACTTCATCAACTTGGGGACAAACTTCTGTCTTAGAACTGCATAAGTTGTCTTTGTCTCTTGATCTTAAAGGTCCTGGGGATAAAGTATTTCCCCCAACAATATTGAAAGGGTGAGTCAAGTTGTATTTTTTTGTCAAATAGGGGTAATTTTCAGGATACTCAATTCTGAAATTGCCTAAGGGGTCTTTTGTAAAAGTGGCTTGTAGAATGTGCCTACTTAAGGGTTCTTATCCCTAGGTTTGGCTGTAGTAAATGGAGGGGATCTTCAATCAATTCAGAACAAAAATTCCTGTTGAAAATCTCTTGTCAACTACATTTTCCGTTCATGTAGCGCATCATCAGAGGTAACATCAAATCCTTTATCGGCTACAATATTTTTGCTCCTGTAGCGCGCCATCTGAAGGTTGTGTCTGGGCGATTTTGTTTGCTCTGAGTTCATCTTTTTGTGGCTCGATTCTTCCTCTGAGTTTGCTTGATGAATCATCCGATTACTTGAAGATGGTTCTTGTGATAAACTGAATGTATTCTTGATGAGCTACAGACAAGAATTCCTTGCTACATCACTTTGGTAACCTGAGAAAGAAAGGTTCAGATAATTTTCAGAGGTACTCCTTTCTCCTTGATGTATTTGTTTAACTTTTCCCTTCATCCAGCATTTTACTGAGTATATCATCATGTGGACTATGTTGTGGATTGCTAAATGTTTTTCAGAATGATTAAACTTCCTGAAAAGAAGTCTTAGTATGCCATAATCTGCTATTGATGTTTCATACATATTGCAGATTGAGTTCTGAAAATTGTTGACAAATCTTTCTTTCATTGGTTTTGATTCCTATTGTCTGGCTGAACCGTATGAGGTTCAACTTGTTTCTTCTCTAAACTTCATTTGATGTTCTCATCATAAGAGTTGTTGGTCAGCATATTTCTAATTGAAAATTGATGAACTATTCAGAACCTGATAATTTTCAGTTGTTAAGTCCTCAATGTAATCAGTCTTATCAGTTTTCTACAGGAATATCATAGATCCTTCTTGTTATGTTTGGAGATTGAGTTAGATGAAATTATAGCTTCTGCTGGAGTTAATTTTTTGAGATTCATTGATGTTGTTACAGATTTGAGTCTTGATCAATGAGTTGATGTACTGTGTTTACGCAGATTCAGTTGTGACAAATCAGTGACGTATTTCATTTGCCTACTGAAATCCTTATTGAACTTCTTCATCTTTGGTCAGGAAGTAATTCTGTTTATTTTGGCAGTACAAGCTGATACATCATTTGTTTCTCTGTAGAAATAAGTGGTGTATTTTCAGAGGTGAACATACTATCTTATATGTGAGTGTTCTGAAGATTTTCATCAATCTATTTCTAAAACTCTGAATTTGGCGGTTATTTGTGCTGGGTTTGTTGAATTGGATCTCTGTTTCTAAACATCAGTATACTGAAATTCAGTAACTGTAGTTCAGTTTGTTTGAGAGTAAAGGGTGTTCTCTGTTTCTGTGACAGTGTGATTAATTGATGTGGAACTCTTGTTCAGTATAAATAGTAGATTGTATTCAACATTGCAGAATTTCCTGATCATCTGGTTTAGGTGTGCTGTAGTGAATTCTTGCAATGTGATATGTGTCTTGACAAATGAACACAGTACTGGAAATTGATATACTGAAACTTTTGTCTACATGTCATTGCCTACTATTTTAGAGTGAGTTTATCTAGTTTTCTGAAAAATTGATATTGCATAGTGTGATAAAAGTAGTGATACTTTCTACAAATTATTTTTGAGCTTTATCAGGTTCAGTGGTTAAGCCTGTGTTACTGATTGGAGTATTCAGAATTGAAGTTAAAGTGAAAACCTGAATCTTTGATCAGTTTTAAATCTAGTGTCACTATTCATCTTCAAGGAGTTTTCAGAAATTTTGTGATTTCAACTGAAATACATTTGATTCATCAATTGAAATCTGATCTGGAATCTTGTGTGATTTTAAAATCTGTTTTCCCAATTGGAGTTAGTGTGGTTGATTGCCATTTCAGAAAAGCTACAGTGATTCAGTGATAAATCAAAGTCAAATTGCTAAAGCCCAGGTTTTGTCCTTTTTAGCTATCTTTGAACATTGTCGGAGTTTCAATAGTCGACCACATTCTATCAGAGTTTCAATTATCGACTCAGAATTGTATTTCGACAAACCATTCTCCAACTAGAACATTTTGGCAATTGATACTCCAATTTGAAAGAAAAATTTGATTTGAACTGTTTTGGTCTGAATTCTTTTCAAGTGATCTTCAAGTTTGATTCTACAATCTTTTAGAGGTACGTTGGGTGATCTGAACAGGCCATCACATTCACGAGAATTTATCGAGGCGCCTATTCACCCCCCTCTAGTCGCCATTTCGATCCCACAGTTATCACCGCCAAGAGGCGTCGATACTTGAAAGGCTCGGCCCCATCAACGCTGAGGAAAATAATCCATCGACCGATGATAGCACCATGTCAAGAAAGCCGTAGTGTTTCCGCAGTGGGATCTTCATGAAGAATCAGAAAAGGATAGTACAACGACTGTAGCAGAAAGAACTAAAAGCACAAAATTACAAAGGTAAGACTGATCGGCCGTAACATCCTGAATTTTCTAAATCAAGTAAATCGGAGAAAATAAAATTTTTAAATGAATAAATCAAGTTTGGATAATAAAATGGTTGAATTAATTGGAAAGCCTTAAGGAAAGATAAAATAAAGTAATCAAAAATTTTACTTGGTTGAAATCAATTAATTAGGTTTGAACCTAAAGAGGCATCCAAATAAATTTTTGAGAAAATGTACTTTTACAGGAAAAGGATTATTTTTAAAATTTGAATAAACCAAAAATGTACAAATAAATAAGAACATGAAGAAATAATTCAAATATTGAGCTGGGAAAATTATGTTAGATTCATAATATCAAAACATATTTTTGAGAGTTTTTATAAATTTTTAGGACCTTTGCTGATAGCTCTTATCTTATAAATGAATTTCTGCAATTATTTTAATCTAAAAAACAGTTTTAAACCTAGTGGGCCACTCCCCTCCTTTCTCTCTCCAAGATGGCCCAGCCCACCTAGCCCTACGGCCCTCACTGCCTGATGGACCCCACCTGCCAGCCTCCCCCTCTTGCGTGCACCCGCACTCCCTCTCTCTCTCCCCTCACTGCCACTCTAACCCCACCTGTCGGTGCCGAGCCCAGCACCCGCATCCCGTTCCCTCTCGCTGCCACTCAGGCCCACCTATCAGCGTCGACTGCCTCTCCCGCGCGTGCCCACCAGCTGACCGGTGGCCCCGGGTTGTCATCTTTATCTTCCCCGCAAAGACTGCCCCCAATCCAACCCCCTAACTCCGGCTAAAACCTAGCACCCGCATCCGCCACCGCTGACCCCCTCCTACCGAATGGACCCCAGAATCATGCTCCCCTAACTTCAGTGATCATTTCCCCCATTAAATCATGCTCGATCCTGTCCCGGTTCAACGTATCACCGCGAATGTTGAGCTCACCGACGTTAAGGTGTGGTTACTCCCGGCTTCCTCCAATTGCACCCTCTTAACATCGCTGACGACCCCTATAAAAGCCCCAAGCCTTCACCGCCCCTGTTTCCACTCCATCAACCATTCGCCGTCGCCGGAGGGCCTCGACCGCTATGTCACCGACACCGCCGTGACCACCGTCTTCTTCCCCTTCTCAGCATTGCATCTGTTCGTGCCGAAGACCACTGGACCACCGTCGTCGTCGTCGACCCGAGGAAGCTTCACCGCCCCCTCTCATCACCGGCCTCGCCCCTTCACCACCGGCCCCTATCTCTGGTATAGCCACGACCCCCCGTGCTATTCTGATTCTGTTTTTGTTCTTCGATCGGGCCCTAGACCACCGCCGTCACCGCTAGCTCATCGCTAGCCCGTTGTCGTCGCCGGAGACAAACGACACGCATCACCCCGAGTCCTGCATGCCGGATCTGTTCTCAGTTGCGCGATCAAACACAGATGGACAGGATTAAATCCCATCCAGGTTCAATCTGGTTTGTTCGTTTTAGCCGAACCGGTACCCTTCGATCGCAACCGTCCAATTTCACTTAAACCCTCCTGTGCGCGCTGCAACCGCTCGATCCAGATCCGATGGCCCTAGTTCACCCGGTTCACATGCACAGTACCCGGGTTCACGGTAGGCCTGGCTCACCGTGGACCGGAGTCTGATTATAGATTTCAAATAAATTCAGAAATTGTTTTAAACTTCAAAAATTCATATCTTCTTCAAATTAACTCCAAATTTGACCATTCAAATTTTAGAAACTTTATATTTTATTATCTTCTTATTTATCCAATAAAATTTATATGTTTATAAGAAACTTTTACGTTGTTTTAAATAGAATTTAAATAAAGTCTAAGAATAATCATTTCAAACTTCAAATTTTAAACTCTAAGATTTACCATTCAAATTTAAGAAGATTTATCTATTTATCTTTTACATTTTAACCAATTTAATTGATATGTTTGTTATGGGATCGGAATGGCGAATAGAGGGGGTGAATAGGCGCCTCGACAAATTCTTGCGAATGAGATGGCCTGGTCAGATCACCCAAAGCACCTCCAAAAATTTTAAATTCAAATTTAAACCAATCAGAATGAATGAGAGCAACAAATCATTCCAAATTCAGAAGTCAGTCTTGATCGGTGTTGGGGGAATGTATTTCCCCTGTACATGGGCCAAATGACGTCAGCCCGCGACAGCCTTTGGCCCGGAGACCAACGCTGTCGAGGCCTGTTTCCTCCACAAGAAACTGTTCCCGAGTCTCAAGGTTTGTGACGGAGCTTGCAGGGGCGAAGCCCCAGGGCCCCGACGAAGCCCTTCGAAGCAAGGTCCTTCGGAGTCCCTCCGGGGCAAAGCCCTCGAGATCTCTTGAAGACCGCCAGAAGCTAAGTCTCAGGCTAACTTCGAAGCCAGCCTTCCGGGCCATCTTCGGAGTTAGCCTTCAAGCCCTGTCTGGAGTTAGCCTTCGGGCTCCCTTCGGAGCTCCTCAGAGCTAGTCTCCGGACCCTCTCCGGCCGGTTTGGAGGCCTCCGGTTTGGAGGGTCCAGCTCGAAGCCCCTGTTCGGAAGGCCCAGCTTGGAGCCCCGGTTCGGAGGCCCCGGGACGGAGGCCACCCTCTGGGAGAAGGACGCCGGAGGCCACCTTCCGGGAGAAGGATGACGGAGGCCGCCCTCCTGGGAGAAGGACGCCGAAGGCCACCCTCTGGGAGAAGGACGCCGGAGGCCGCCCTCCGGGAGCCCAGTTCGGAGGCCCCGGTTCGGAGGGCCCGGTTCGGTGGCCCCCAGTTCGGAGGCCAGTTCGAGGTCAAGGCTCCGAGACCCCAGTTCGGAGCCTTGTTCGTAGCCTCGTTCGGAGCCTTGCTTGGAGCATGCTTCGAAGCCCCCCTTCGAGGGTGCACTTCGAAGCCTTCTTCCCAGCCTCCGCCCCTGGTGTGTCATTTAGCTGGTCAAAGCTTGGCATAACCTGACACGTCTGTAAAGCTGTAAAGCTGTAAAGCACTTTTGTACCGTAGCTAGCTCCTTTTCCCCTCTCTGCCCCTATGAGCCTAGGGCTCATAGGGGGCATCCCGGTCTTTTTCTTTGGCCTGCGTGCCTATAAAAGCAGGGCCAAGCCCTTGTAACGGGGAGACACCCGCCAGGGGGCCATGAGACCCTGGAGTTCTTTCTCCACACCAAGGCATAGCATGCCAAATCCACCACAAACTGGACGTAGGGCTATTATCCCCTAGGGGAGGCCCGAACCAGTATAAACCCTTTCTCCCTCTGAGAGAACCCATCGAGGTTCATCCTCCACATCATACACCACCACAGGAAAACCTGCTGGAACTAACGCAATTGTTCCAACAGTTGGCGCCGTCCGTGGGGATCTTAGTCCTAGAAGCTAAGTTCTCTACCACTGTCTGCAACTCGAAGTACGCCTGAGGGGGGAGCTTCGAAGCTTTCTTGCTTCGCGCACCCTCCGGCAAGGGGCTTTGGGTGCAGCTCAAAGGCCATCTTCGCCTTCCTCCATCCTTCACATACCGGAGCTCACCCTCCAGCAAGGGGCTCCGCTCCACATATCGGAGGTCATCGAAGCCCCAGGGGCTACGAGGTCAACCTTCAGCCACCTTGCGAGTACGCCTGAGGGGGGAGCTTCGAAGCTTTCTTGCTTCGCGCACTCTCCGGTAAGGGGCTTCGGGTGCAGCTCGAAGGCCACTTCGCGAGGTACGTCCGCTATCCGAAGTACCACTTCGATCTATTTCGCAATCACTTTGATATTCGAAGCCCTGCTTCGCTTTGATATTCGAAGCCCTGCTTCGCTTTTGATATTCGAAGCCCTGCTTCGCTTTGATATTCGAAGCCCTGCTTCGCCTTGAAATTCGAAGCCCTGCTTCGCCTTTAAATCAATTTCTGCCCCGTCTTATTGAAAAAACCCGAAGCCTTGCTTCACCTTATTAAAAATCCAAAGCCTCGCTTCGCCTTAACAAAATCTGGAGCACTCCTCCGAAGGCTACACAGCGCCCCCGGGCCCGTAGCAGTGACAGGGACTCCGGGCCATGGCCCGACGCGTCCAGGGATTCCGGGTTCCGTACCCGAAGCATCCCAGGGATTCCGGGTTCCGTACCCGAAGCATCCCAGGGATTCCGGGTTCCGTACCCGAAGCATCCCAGGGATTCCGGGTTCCGTACCCGAAGCATCCTAGGGATTCCGGGTCCCGTACCCGAAGCATCCCAGGGTCGAAGGTGACCTAGGGTCGAAGGTGGCCCAGAGTCGAAGGTGGCTCACATTATCACAGGTTCGGTGAATCCACACCAAATATACTTTTCACTACAGTATCAAGATCCGAAGCCTTGCTTCATTATCCAAACACGATCCAAAGCCTTGCTTCGCGTGTCAAATTTATTATGTACGCCTAAGCGTGTCGAAGTCATACTTCGCATGAAAATCTAAGTGCGTTTCGGAGCTTTGCTCACGCATATCTAAATCCTAGCATGCCGAAGCATGCTTCGCTTAATTTGGCTATGTTGAAGCCTTGCTTCGCACCAAATTAAAGAGTTCGAAGCCCAAAAGAGGCCTTCGCTCAAATGAAATTTCATGCATCGAAGCCGCCGAAAGGCACACCCTTCGCATCTTTTATTTTTTACCCGCACCAACAACGGCTAAGTCCTTAGCTGCCACGAGCAAAGGGGGGAAGCATGTATGCGAGGTGTGCGAGTGTAATACGCACTACGAGCGTGACAAGATAAAACGTTCGAAGCCAAACAATGCGAAGCATACAGACGAAGTATGCAAATATAATAAACTCCATTCATTGTATGACGATTGAGAAGTGTGTTACAAATATACTTCGAGAGAAAACTACGAGTAGTCTGTGTCCAAGCCTAAGAAGAATCGTGTGCGAGGCCCCAACCCTCGCTTGCCTCTCTTTCGGCCAGGGCCCCCTCGGCTGGACGAAGCCTCGTCGGAGCCCGCTCTCCCTCGTCCGGCTCGTCCAGGCTCCGAAGCCCGCGGACCTTGTCTCCCACTTTGCAGGTCGCTCCAAGTTAGCGAAGCAGGCGATGCCGTATCGAAGGCAGAGAAGTCTAAGGCTTCGTCGCCTGCTAAGGCTATCCGCGAAGGTAAAAACAAAGAACTCGGAAGGAACTCCGTCTTCACAGCGACTAGCAAATCCTGAGCTACTTTGGAGATGGCTTCGCCGCTAGGCCCCCTCGGAAGCTTAAACCGAGGGGGACCTTCGGACCTAGCTACTTCGAGGACCGCCCACAACTGTCGAAGTTCTTCGGAGTCCTCGAGCACTTCGAGGTCTACGCTCGGAGGCTGAGCCTGGGCAGGTATAAAAAACCCCCGCATTCATATTAATAAGCTGATAGAGTTTTTACAAGCCTGCAGCTAATTATTACAAAAAGGCCTAAGGAGATCTACACCTTCGGAGGCGGAGGTGTCGACGTTGAAGGCCTGTCCGACGGGGCAAGTGCTTTAGATCGGCGAAGTCGTAGGGCCTTCTGGAGGTCGAGGACTGCTTCGCAGCCTTGTTCCTTCCAAGGCTCCTGCAGCCGCCGCCAGGCTCCGCGGACGCCCGGCGGGGGCGTCACCAAGTGCTGGCCCCCGAAGACCACCAGGGTCACGGAGGTTGCTGCCTGAAGGTGGTTGCACCCCGCTTCATGAAGCATGTGCAACACCCCTTGGCCCGCGACTCGGACAGGCCATGAGGGCGAAAGCCCTTCAGTGATTGCTCCGCTGTCGAAGCCACCGTCTTCAAGAAATCGACGCGGTCCCCAATTGGGTCCTGGTCGCCGAAGTCCGGAGCCCAGCATTTAGTCCCTATTTGCTCAAGGACGTCGGTCAGGCTCTGGGTGGCTTCGCCAAGGCTGTCCACGACGAATTCTTCGAGCTTCTGAGCCCGTCCTCGAAGTGAAGCGTTCTCCTTCGCCTGCCGGGCCTCGGCGTCCTTCGAAGCCTTGAGCTCCGCGCGGAGCCGGCCCATCTCCGAAGCCAAAGCTTCCTTAGCCTTGTCGGCTTCAGCCTTCGCTGCCTCTGCCGCGCCGGCCGAAGCCTCGGCCCGCCTTCGTTTCTCGGCTTCCACTGAGACTTCACGGCGAAGGGCCTCCTTCTCCTCTGCTGAGGCGCTCCATCCGCCTGTCTGCAGAAGTCGAAGCTGCTGCGTTCAGTGCGAAGGCCTGCAAGAATTCAAGAAATCATAAGTATTGATCGAAGGCTAAAATATGGTTCGAAGGGTGCAAAGGGCTCCGCTCACCCGCACGAGGGTCTCGTTCGCACTAATGAAGAGCTCCGTGGGGTTCAAGTGGCTAAGTTGAGCCACCAAGTCCCCTGCCTCCGCAGCTGCACAAGCCTCGCGGAAGCCGTTGATCGCCGCCTCCGTCATGCCCCCCTCGGCTTGAAGGGGTGAACCACCTCCTCTACCGCGGTCACCTACGCGGTCTTCGGCACGGCGGGGCTCAGGCCCACCACGACGACATCCTCATCGTTTTGAGGGTCCTCCCCGCCACGGCCTCCGCTGCCTTCGTCTTCGGACGAAGTACTTTCGGACTCCGAATCGCTGACGCTGCCGCTGCTGCTGCTTGAAGCTTCCGTGGGCTTCACCTCGGCGGGCTTCGATTCGGCTTCGCCTGCCGGCTTCGCCACGGTGGGCCTCGCATTGGCTTCATCCTCTGCAGAAAAGCCAAGTCAAGATCCGCATATTGAAGAAAGCATGATTAAAGAGTTTACCTTCGTCAGAGATTTCTTCGAAGGAAGGAGGGGCTAGGTGTGCCCTCCAATCCCTTCGCTGCGAAGCTGGCGCATCAACCTTCGCCCCGAAGTTGTTGCCGCCAGAGCATCCGCGGCCTTCTTGGCGGCGGGAGTAAGCGCGTCAGCCTCCGCCGCCGAAGGCTTCACCGCCAGGGGCTTCGCTGCCTTCTTGGGGGTCGGAGTAGTTGCGGGCTTCGCCGCAACCTCGCCCGGGTTAGGGACTTCAGCCGCGGGGACCTCCGGCCGAGGCCCCGAAGCATCCGGTTCATCAGTCTTCCCCCCTCTACCTCTTGGCTCCGGCCGACGAGGTAGTAAGGTGGGAGAAGTCTGGCAGAGCAGGGATCCCCTCGAGGTCGAGCGCGGTCCATACTCTGTTCCAGCGCTCCCAGGACCCCACCAGTGCGAGGTGCTGGGCCTGCTCCTCGGGGTCGGAGTCCCAACGACTCGGTCCGCCGCCGCGATGGCCTCCTCCGGAGCCCTCAGCTCGAGGTGGGATTCATGAAAGGTTTAAGTCAGAAGTGAAAATCTACGGAGTATAAAAGGCGAAGAGATTGCGAAGCCTTACAGAAGCGTTCGAGGGCTAACTCACTAAGTTCCCCTCGACCCGAAGCCTGGAAGAGCCCCTCCGGCCAGGAGCGCGCGAGGGGGCTGAGCCGGAGAGTGATGAACTCCTCCGCGAGGTCCCTCATGCTCATCTTCGCCGCCACTCTCCGGAGTAGCGAGATCCTCGAGTGAAGGATGTCTTCGCTGGTCTTCACCACCCCCTCGCGCCGGTAAGAGATAAGGGCGTTCGTACTCCGAAGGGGGGAGTTCGCGCCGACGGAGGCGTAGAACCACTCCTGATCCCACCTCGAGTACCACTTGTTGTTTACAGCCCTCGCCGAGAAGGCGTCTTGGAACTCCTTCCGGAGCTGGAAGTTGGCGCTATCGAAGGCCAGCGCCCTCTTCACGCGGTCTGTCCCCTCCCTCGGCTTCGGCTGGCAGTTGGCATTGTGGAGGGCGACGAAGACGTCCGCACGGCTCTCGTAGCCCTCGGCCCTCATAGCCCATTCAAATACAGCCAACCTCGCCACTGCGTTGGGCGAAAGTTGAGAGAGCTCGAGGTTGTAAGCCTTGAGGACTTCGTTCAGCATCCCCACTGCTGGCAGCCTGAGGCCGGCTTCGAAGAAGGCCTTGAACACTACCACTTCGTCAGCCCGAGGCCTCGGCACAGCCTCTGACTTCTCCGGGACCCGAAGCTGGATCTTCGGTGCGATCCTCCCTTCGCAGGCCCTCTGGACCGACTCCTCCGTGGAGATCGAAGCCCTCATCTCCAAGGTCTGCTCAAACTTGTCAGAGGGCGTCCGAAGGTCCCTCGGCCCCAGCCGCCTAGGCACAGGCTTCGCCGCTGCAGCCGCTGCCGCTTGCAGTTGGGCAGAGCTCGAGCTCGGGCCCAGAGCCAAGGACTTCACCACTGCCTTCTTCGTCATCTCGGTGGGGCTTCGGCGCGAAGCCAGAAAGAAGAAGAGAGCGAAGGGTGCTCTGCGCGAAGCTAGAAAGAAGAAGAGAGCGAAGGTTGTAAGGCAACGAGAAGGAAGCAAATGAGAGCGTGCCGAAGCTGCACGCGGTAAACCCCAATTTATAGGCGCGGTAAGAATTCCAACAGTTGTGGGCCGAACCCACTGCCGAGTAGGGCCTCCAACGAAGGTGAAGCGGCCCAGCGCAGGGTAACGGTAACTTTCTAGCCGTTGCGGAGCCGTTTGGACTCCCCGAGGTCATTCTGACAAACTGGCGCAGGCTTTTACTACCTGCAGTTTTCGAAGGTCGCCTTCGGTCCTAAGCTCCGAAGGCATGTTTTATCCGAAGTTATATTTTGCAGGTCATTTGTTCTAAAGGCGCGTGCACCCCTTCGTCCCGAAGGCCTACACGCGAGGGGCTACTGTTGGGGGAATGTATTTCCCCTATACAGGGGCCAAATGATGTCAGCCCGCGACAGCCTTCGGCCCGGAGCCCAACGCTGTCGAGGCCTGTTTCCTCCACAAGAAACGGTTCCCGAGTCTCAAGGTTTGTGACGGAGCTTGTAGGGGCGAAGCCCCAGGGCCCCGACGAAGCCCTTCGAAGCAAGGTCCTTCGGAGCCCTCTAGGGCAAAGCCCTCGAGATCTCTTGAAGACCGCCAGAAGCTAAGTCTCAGGCTAACTTCGAAGCTAGCCTCCGGGCCATCTTCGGAGTTAGCCTTTGAGCCCTGTCCGGAGTTAGCCTTCGGGCTCCCTTCGGAGCTCCTCAGAGCTAGTCTCCGGACCCTCTCTGGCCGGTTCGGAGGGTCCAGCTTGGAAGCCCCTGTTCGGAGGGCCCAGCTTGGAGCCCCGGTTCGGAGGCCCCGGGACGGAGGCCACCCTCCGGGAGAAGGACGCCGGAGGCCACCCTCTGGGAGAAGGACGCTGGAGGCCGCCCTCTGGGAGCCTAGTTCGGAGGCCCCCAGTTCGGAGGCCCCGGTTCGGAGGCCCCGGTTCGGAGGGCCCGGTTCGGAGGGCCCGGTTCGGAGGGCCCGGTTCGAAGGCCCCTAGTTCGGAGGCCAGTTCGAGGTCAAGGCTTCGAGACCCCAGTTCGGAGCCTTGTTCGGAGCCTCGTTCGGAGCCTTGCTCGGAGCATGCTTCGAAGCCCCCCTTCGAGGTGCACTTCGAAGCCTTCTTCCCAGCCTTCGCCCCTGGTGTGTCGTTTAGCTGGTCAAAGCCTAGCATAACCTGACACGTCTGTAAAGCTATAAAGCTGTAAAGCACTTTTGTACCGTAGCTAGCTCCTTTTCCCCTCTCTGCCCCTGTGAGCCTAGGGCTCATAGGGGGCATCCCGGTCTTTTTCTTTGGCCTGCGTGCCTATAAAAGCAGGGCCAAGCCTTGTAACAGGGAGACACCCGCCAGGGGGCCATGAGACCCTGGAGTTCTTTCTCCACACCAAGGCATAGCATGCCAAATCCACCACAAACTGGACGTAGGACTATTATCCCCTAGGGGAGGCCCGAACCAGTATAAACCCTTTCTCCCTCTGAGAGAACCCATCGAGGTTCATCCTCCACATCATACACCACCACAGGAAAACCTGCTGGAACTAACACAATTGTTCCAACAATCGGCGTTTGAAGTATCGAAACAATCTGTCGACAATTGAAATTTCGAACTACAGTGAGTAGATCGGTAACTGGATGGACGACAAATATAAATCGATGTCTGAAACTCCGATAAAGGCCAGAAATTCAGAAAACTCAGAACTGAAAAAAACTGTTCAACAACAATATTGATTCAGTATTCAAATTGAATTCAGTTGTAAAAACACTACTTCTGAAAATCACATGATGATGAATAGTATTATCAGTTTTAAAATCAGAAAACTAATTTCAACTTCACTATAGATTTCAATTCAGAATTTTTAGTGAACACAATTTCAATCTTCAGATTATAATCTCATTCAATCAAACAATCTACTTCAGAACAAATGTTCAGATCACTTAATGACAATAGATTCAGATCTTCAGAAACAGATTCAGAAACAAATTCTGAAATCAGTTTGCAGATTCTAAATCAGTTTGATGACAACCACTATTGCAATTCTGAAAGTGACCAATAGATCAACCCTGCAAACCGACTCAATTCTGAACTTTGAAATTGAAATCAGAACTTGAAACTTGATCTGAACCTTGAAACTGAATCTGAATTCAGAACTTGAAAATGAAACCTAGACTTGAATCTGAAACTAAATTCAGAACAGAATTTGACAATTACCTTCAGAAGATGGTACTGATCTGAATACTAAAAACTGAAAACAGGAATCAGATTATCACTTCATTTTAACCAAATCTTTGATCAAATTAATTCTGACTTCAATTAAAATTCAGACCCAATTCAAAACATACTCCAGATTCAATCAAATTTGAATATCTACAAAAGGAGGTCTGAATTTGAACATATATGATTTTAGCCTTGAACTCAACATTCAGTTCTCAAATACAACACTAAAACTAATTGCAAATCACCACAAGCAGAACATTCTAGATAAACAAAATCCAATACAGTACCAATGAAACAAACAAAGATGACTTTAGTTTAATTTCAGTTCTGAAAATGAGTAAACAAATATGAAACAACTTTCCGAGATCAGCAATTTTAATACCAGAACTATGATATAGTCATTTCAAAATAACAACAATTGTGAACCTGAAAAACACTGGATAGTGAATAGTATAAGCTTTCAAAACTGATTCTGTTTTAGAATTTTCAGAACCACTTCAAATCAGATATCTCCAACACTATTTAAAACTTAACCACATCATTGAGGTATTTAGAGCCACATTCAAAAAGCTAAAACTAAACACTAAACAGATTGAGACTATTAGACCATAAGGAAAACAGAAAGTTTAGTGAACTTATAAAACTGTACAAATCAGATAATCCTATCTCAATTTTGGATTCACAAATCACAAACTCAAATCTGAATTCATCAACATTTGTAACAGATCAAACATGATTTTCAGAACTGTACAGACATTTAGAAGAATATCACTTAGCTAACACATTTCAATCAATTCATGTTGAAGCATTCTCAGATAATCACCTACAGATTTTAGTAGTGACAAAACAGAGCTGAACAAACATGATTTGTAATGTCCTCAAACTGTATAAAACAGTAGTTCAGTTCTAAAATAATTCATAAGAATGTTCAAATCCTTGGATTCACAACTATAAGATCAAGTATTTAAAACAGACAAAAGTGCTGAACTTAGAGGCTAAACACATATAACAAACTATGCAGCACAAGATCAGCACAAATATTTCAGAATCTCAAAAATAGATATCCAGAATTTTTGAGGACTTGATTCTCCCATTAAAATAACTTGTTCATCCTTCTACCATGAAATCACTCAAGAAACAACCTAAGAATCAGTCAAGATGCTGATGAACAATTGAAGATACATTTCATCAAACATGTAGAAGGCTAAACCAAAAACTAAAACAATTTTCTAGAGTAATTTTTCAGTGCTGTGATGCCTCCTTTGATCAGCAAAAAGATCAAGAAGATATTGCATAAATCACATGCAACTTTCAAAAATGAATCATTCAAATCATCCACAACAAAAGTTATATAGACATCTATATAAAGTTCTACACTGGATTCATCAGAAAAGAGCTCACAAAATCGATCTCAGCCACAAAATCATACCTGCGCCTGGAATAGAATTTCTTCGCTGCACTGTAGGAATTGCCGGATGATGAACAATGACGCCTAGATTTGATTCAAAGCAGCAAGAATACACAAAATTTGATGGATTTGGTATTTGGTTCAGCCCAAAAGAGCAGCTAAAAAATCCCCCACCTGCCCATGGGGGGTATTTTCTGAAAAGAACCCTCTAGAATTAAAAATTACACAGAGGTAAAAATTGATAAAGGCTGGCATCATCAGGGAAATAGCCCACATGGAGTGGCTAGCTAACCCTATTTTTGTCAGGAAAAAGGGCTCCGGCAAGTGGCGCATGTGCATTGATTTCACATCATTAAATAAAGCATGTCCACGAGACCCCTACCCTATGCCCCGAATAGACCAGCTGGTGGATTCTACGACTGGCTCCGAATTACTGAGCTTCCTAGATGCTTACTCCGGTTATCATCAGGTCTGACTAAAGCGTGAAGACGAAGCAAAGACGAGTTTCATAACCCATCCAGAGTATTTTGTTATGTAAGAATGCCTTTTGGCTTGTGGAATGCCGGAGCCACCTTCTCATGTTTGATAGCTAAGGCTCTAGGTCATCAAATAGGCCGAAATGTCAAAGCCTATATGGATGACATTGTAATAAAGAGTGCTATAAAGCACCATCATAGCCTAGACTTAGCTGAAACATTTGAGAGCCTCCGAGCATGTGGAGTTCGTCTCAACCCTAAAAAATGTATATTCGGGGCGCAAGCAGGAAAACTGCTAGGGTACTTAGTTCCGAGTAGGGGAATCGAAGCTAGCCTGACGCAGATAAGTGCATTGCAAAGAATGGATCCACCAGAAAATTTGAAGCAGGTCGAGAAGCTAACAGGACGGCTCGTAGCTCTTAGCAGATTCCTGGCCAGATCAGCCGAGCGAAGCCTTCCAATTTTTAAAGCTCTAAAGGGGTCCGAAAGTTTCAACTAGACGCTGGAGTGCCACAAGAGCTTCGATGATATTAAAGAATACCTCGGAAGCCTGTCAACACTTACTGTGCCCCTCCCAGAAGAAACTCTCCTTCTTTATCTTGCAGCAACGAGCTCCACAGTAAGTGCAGTATTAGTCAGGGAAGTTGAGCTTAAAGGAAAGCTGGTGCAAAACCCAGTTTACTTCGTCTCAGAAGCTTTGTACGGAGCAAAGACAAGGTACTCCGAGCTCGAGAAATTTGATTATGCTTTAGTAATGGCCTCGCAGAAGCTAAGGCATTACTTTCTAGCATATAACCTAATCGTTCCTACCTCGTATCCCCTTGGTGATATGCTTCGGAGCAAAGATTCTACGGGTAGGATCGGAAAATGGGCTATTGAGCTAGCCCCCTTTGGTATTTCCTTCACAGCGAGAACAACTATCAAATCTCAGATTATAGCTGACTTTGTGGCAGAATGGACTCCGTCTGCAGTTTGGGTTTCGGATGAAACTTCTGAAGGTCTATGGACAATTTTTTCTGACGGAGCCTATCAGGCATCTGGTGCCGGAGATGGAGCTGTAATAATATCGCTGTTAGGGAGAAAGGCCATGTATTCTGCGAGGCTCAACTTTAAGACCACCAATAATATCGTAGAATACGAAGGAATCCTGCTAGGCCTCCGAAAGGCAAAGGCACTTGGAGCAGCAAGGATTATAATTAAAATAGATTCCCAAGTCATCGCAAAGCATGTTGACAAAAGCTTTCAAGCAAGGAACCCGCATCTTGCAAATTATCTGGAAGAAATCTGCAAGACAGAAGCAATGTTCAAAGGATTTTCTGTTCGGAGTATCTCTCGAGCAGATAATCAACTTGCAGACATTCTAGCGAAGGGTGCAGCTAGAGCATTGGACGTCCTGGAGGGTGCTTTCTATGAAGAACTTGTTAAGCCTACAGTAAATCAATTACCCTCCCCAGAAGTCCTTTGCATCCTAGCTACAGACTGGCGGGCTTCGATAATGGATGTCTTGCAAAGCAGCGTAGTCTTGTCAAGAGGTTCGGATTTCCGAAGGTTGCAAGCAAGGGCTCGAAATTATGAGCTTGTCAATGGGATATTATACAAAGCCAGAGTCTATGCTCCCTTACTCCGGTGCTTCTCACAACCTGAAGGCCAAGATATACTTTGGGACATTCATGAAGGTTTATGTGGAAGCCACTTGGCCCCCCGTGCTCTAGCAGGAAAGACACTTCGGCAGGGGCTCTACTAGCTAACAATTGTAAGAGATGCAGAGGAATTGGTTCAAACCTATCAAGGATGCCAGTGGATGGGTAGATAGAGCCACCGTCCACCAACACCACTTCAAGTAATTGCCCCGGTGTGGCCAATGGCACGATGGGGAATGGATCTCATCGGCCCTTTTCCAATGGCAAAAGGCAGCTTGAAGTTTGTAGTGGTAGCAATTGAGTATTTTTCTAAATGGGTCGAAGCTGAACCCCTAACTGCTATCACTTCAAGGAATGTGCAAAAATTCTTTTGGCAAAATATCATATGCAGGTTCGGACTGCCAAGGGAGCTAACTGTAGATAATGGAACCCAGTTCGAAGCCGAACCCTTTAAAGAATTTTGTGAAGAACTGGGCATCAAGTTATGCTTCGCAGTAGTTCGCCATCCACAATCCAACGGAGCCGTCGAGTGAGCCAATGGAAATAATCTCTCCGGTCTAAATCGAAGGATTGTCGGGCTGCCCAAAGGGATGTGGACCGAAGAACTTCCTAAGATTCTATGGTCCATTCGGACCACTCAAGCCAGGTCTACAGTCTTCACCCCATTCAGGATGCTATTCAGAGATGAGGCCATGACTCCTACGGAGCTCAAGGGTGGATCCCTTCGCATAGTAGAACCTGGAAATGAAGACGAGAGAAGCACTTCGCTGGACTTGTCAGAGGAAACAAGGCTTCGAGCTGTCACCAATCTAACGAAGTACCAAGACCAAACAAAGACATGGTATGACCTGAAGATAAAACTGAATGAGCTTAAACCAGGTCATTTGGTATTGCGAAGTGTAATAGCTACGGGGAAGCTAGGAAATAAATGGGAAGGACCATATATTATCCTATGCTCAGGGTGCCCGGGCTCGTTTAAATTAGCTAATTTAGAAGGGGAAGAGTTGAAGCATGCATGGCATGCGGAGCATCTTAAATGTTATTACGCTTAGGGGCTCCTTCTAATCAATTGTAAAAGTACCTTTCTAAATAAAGATGGAGGTTCAAATTTTGTTTACTCTTCAAATATCCCTTACTCCTGGTGGACGCATCCGGAGAACGGAGATGCTTGTGGAGTCAAGCATCTTTCAAGGAACCCAGACAACGGCCTTCGAACCATTGGTTCAAGGATTCCGTTGGCAGCCTACAGATTCCAGGCTCTGGCTTGTTAGGATCCGTAGAAGAGTCTAAGGACTTTAAAAGAACAGATTTCCGGCCTCCGGGTTCAAAGCATCTGTAAAAGAGCCATAGGTGGCCAGCCTATGGATTCCAGGCTCCGGCTTGTTAGGATCCGTAGAAGAGTCTAAGGACTTTAAAATAATAGATTTCTGGTCTCCGGGTTCGAAGCATCTGTAAAAGAGCCGTAGGTGGCCAGCCTACGGATTCTAGGCTCCGGCTTGTTAAGATCCGTAGAAGAGTCTAAGGACTTTAAAAGAATAGATTTCTGGCCTCCAAGTTCGAAGCATCTGTAAAAGAGCTGTAGGTGGCTAGCCTATGGATTCCAGGCTCCAACTTGTTAGGATCTATACAAGAGTCTAAGGACTTTAAAAGAACAGATTTCCGGCCTCTGAGTTCGAAGCATCTGTAAAAGAGTCGAAGGTGACCAAGCAATAAGGTTTCAAGGATCCGGCCAATGAAACACTTTTAAAGTCCTAAGCGACTGATATGGGAGTGTACAAGTATAAACTTAGCTCCGAAACTTATAAACATCATAATACGAATGTATAGTTCGAAGAACTGTACGAAAGAGTAAAGTATGATTACCAAGTGTTGTGCGAAGCATCAGATTGTTATATAAATCATTGTGTCCGACGGACCCTATCGCAACGCGTACGGTCCCCCACCCACAAGGAGGGGCAGGGGAGTAAGGAACAACAAAAGATTCTTTCGAAGCAATTCATATTAATTGGATAATCATATTTTTACATCAAGAGAAGTTTTGGTCTAAGCCTAGATAAAAACGGAGACCCCTCCGACCTCTAGAGCTACTTCTAAGACCACTTCGACCATCGGAGCTCGAAGCCTTCAGGACTTTCTTCTTAGTCCGAGTGCTTTTCTTCTTCGAAGCTCGCAGTTTTTTCTACTCCTCTTGAAGTTCAGCACAAGACAGAAGCCTTTCGGAGCTAGCCTTTGCTGGATCTTCGGCCTGGTACTCCAAGTCAGACCAGTTTACGTACTCGGAGGACGAAGATGCTTCTTCCTTATCCTCTTCTTTGATATAAGCTAAGACTTCATGGTGGACTTCGGGTGCTATCTCCCCTTGATCTCCGCGAGGAACAGAGAAGCACGAGCGTCGATAAGGCCTTAAGCTTTCGAGGATAGACCACTACCGAAGGAGCCCTTCGTTAAGTTCCAATACTTCAAAGTCAAGCTCCGAAGTGCATGGCAAAACCTAAAAGAATAAACATCCAAACAAAGTTCCTTGTTTATAAACTTTTCATTCATTAATATAAGCGGAAATAAACATCCAAACAAAGTTCCTTGCTTATAAACTTTTCATTCATTAATATAAGGGGCTTTACAAGATTTCTTGTACATGCTTAAGCGCCCTATAAGACTAGACCTGCGGGTCGGCTGGCGGAGCAGGTGGTGTTGGAGCTAGCGAAGCTGGAAGCAGAGGCCTAGTTTGAGCTTGCTTTTGCCGGCGAGCCTCGTCGATCCAAGCTTTGGCTGCAGCCTTGTGGTCTATTTTCCAGATTGATCGGAAAGCTTCCCAGGCAGAAGCTACATCCTGCGAAGGATGCAACAAGTCCTCATCGGCAAAGCCTGCAGGCGTCGAACCCCTAACCGGAGCAACCGAAATCCCAAGAGCTTTGATGTGATGGAGGACTCCAATCCCGGCAACTTGTCCGGAGATCTCTCCGTACCGGACGCCGGAGCCCATCATCAGCTTCGTCGCCACTTGAATCATTTTCAGCTTCCGGTCGAGGGGCTCACTCTCTACAGTCAAAGATGAAGGGCACATTGTGCCGAAGTATTCCAAGGTACCCTCAAGGGCATGCAAGGTATGCTCCGCTATCGCAGCATTATTCAATTCTGCCGCCTCTAGCCCAGCAGTAGACACTTCGGCCATTTTGGATAGCAGAGTGCTTTTCTGGGCCATGGCTTGTTGAAGTGAGTCTTGGAGTTCTACGAGTTGCGTGCTTGCAATGGCTGCTGCTTGCCGGAGCTTCTCCACCTCTGCTCTGAGCACCACAAATTCGGCATCGGCCTCTTGGGCCGAAGTTTGGAGTGCAGTGCTGCTCTGCCACTCGATATGGAGTGCTTCATCGTTGGCAGCCCTAGCCCTCCGTTCTTCGAGGAGATTCTCCTCTAGTCGAAGTGTTTTGTCTTCGGAGCTTTTAAGGGCAGACTGGAGGGTAGTAACCTTCCTTTTGAGCCGATTAGTTTTGACCTCATTGGAAGTCGCTGCCGCTTTAGTAAGGACAAATTGCTGCAAAAAGAGCAAGTAAATACTAAGAAATTCAATTTATTAATTGAATGCACTTGTGGTATGTTGCATACCTGAAAGGCAGCCCTTTCGAGGGCTAGATTGAGCTCCGTGGATCTAGCTTCGCTCAAGACAGAGACCAAGTCGGAGTTTACGACTTCTTGGCCCTTCTTTGCAAAGGGCTCCAGAAGCAGCCCGGAGGCCTGTTCGCTGCTCCAAGAATGGAGCCAGCAAAGGGAGCCAGGACAAAGCCTGGCGATCATCTGCGGTTGCCTCCTCCTCCGAATTGCTTGTCGAAGGATCGTTGGAGGAAGGCATCACCGTCAAAACAGGGAGGGGACCGAGGCTCGTCATGCTCTTTCCCCTCCTTGCACGAAATCCGGAGCAGGGACTCTGGTAGAGGTAGATCCTCCTTCGACTGATGCCCCCTCGGCCGAAACTACTTCGCCCGAGATGGCTCTAGTCATCGGAGCTGCTGTGTCTGCCGGAGCCTCAACTCTGAGAGAAGCTGAAGCTCCATCTGTGATTGGAGCTATGCTACTCCTCGACGCACCTACAACATTAAGGTATTTAGTGAATATTTGTGGGTAATAACTGTTGCAGGAGTTGTAAAGGCAAAAGCTTCGAAGTATACCTTCGTTTGCGCCTTGAGGCAGAATTGCAGAGTCCTCCAAGACCTCAGTACATTAGGAGGTACTCGTCGAGGTCATCCCTCGAAGTCCGCTCCGGTGTAGCCACTGCAGGCGCCTCGACCTCCAGCACTATCACCCTAGCCACAGGCGAGTTGGGAATAGTTGCCTCAAGCTCTAAGCTCGCGACGACGGGCTCGAGGGAGTGAGCTGTGTCTGCCTCCACAGCCTCTCGAGAAGGAGCTCCGGCTGCATCCATGGCTTCGTCTCCACTATCATCAATAAGATAGTTTTCGAGGGCCTTCCCAATTCAGGCGTCGGAGTCCTTTTCCCCAGAGTATTATGAAGACGAGCTCCGAATGCCCAAAGAGGAAGGCGAGGACACCGAGGTCAGCTGAGGAGGAGGTCTTGCGTTTTCTTCCCCTTCTTGATTAGGGTCTTGACGGTCTTCTTCGAAGGCTCGGCGGTGGATTTCCTCTTTCGAGGGGCCACTCCGGTCGAGTCGAAGTCTGGCAGAGGTGGGGGCTCCATTCCGAGAGCCCTCCACACTCTGTTGAAGTGCTCCCAGCTTCCCACCAACTCTATCCTTTTCTGCCTCTCCACCACCATAGGGGCTCCGAGCACCCGTTCGATGGCTCTCGCTATCTGCTCCAGAGCTAGCGCCAAAGGAGCCGCTGGAAAAAGGTAGCATATTATAAATATGTTATTTCTCTCCTAATATATAAAACTACAGGAAGATCGAAGGTTTACCTAGACTTTGAAGCTCTCCCTCCGAAGCATTCTGAAATGCTATTGTTGGGGGAAAATACTTCATTCTCAGAGCCATTGCTACGACAAGACAGGCAGGTGATTTAATCAGAGGCTTCCAGTGTTTAACTCCGGGAATGCATTGGATCAAGCTCGAAGGATGAAGGCGAACTCTAGTTCAAAGTATATCTTCGAACATGGACTCTTCAGAGAACCTCTTTGCCAGCTAGGATGGAAGATTTATCTTCTTTCTCAGTAGATTAGTCTTTTACCATTCTAGCCCTATCAAGGGTACCGAATAGTTTCCACTATGTTGGTTGTAATATAGGGGTAAAAGGGTCTTTTCCTTAATGTTTGGGCCTATAAATACCCCCCGTTTTACCCTGTAATGGGGATGGAATATTAAGTTATTCAATACACATCTTCGAACTGTTCTGAGCTATTATCCTATTTGGAGGCTTGTAACAGTTTACTCTCAAACACTTCATTTGTTAGTTTCTAATCTCTCGAAACCTGTTAGCGTAATCTTTTACGCCAACAGTTGGCGCCGTCCATGGGGAACTTAGTCCAAAAAACTTCGTTCTCTACCAAGTTTTCAAACCATGCCTCCCAAGCGGAGTTTAGGTGGTAGCCCTATTCGGAGGTCCCCTCGGACCTCCGGAGCAAGATCTTTAGACACAATTGAGGCCGGAGGACCTTCGACTTTTCCTCCACCTCAAACTCCGGAAGGAACTCCCCTTCCCCGAGCATACAGAGTTCCTTCCCCGAATCCATCCATACTTCGACCTCCCGGAGTTCCTCTTTCACCTCAAGTTCCACTTCGAACTGATGCATACAGGTCTCAATACCCGGAAGGCCCTTCCGGAGGAGATGAAGATGGTCTTGGAAATATGGCCGCTCAAATGACTAGTCTGCAAGCTGAAGTAGAAAGGTGGCGGCAAGAAGCCGCAGATAGGCTTCGCCCTCAGGCCACCCCAGTCATTCACGAAGTGCCCGAAGACGACGAAGTTCATTATCCCGAAGCCCCGAAGAATGCGTCCTTCGACACTAAATCTCCGCTGCATCCAGAGCTACATAAAGTGCGCTTCGATCCTAAGTTTAAAACATCGAAGCTTTGCAAGTATGCTAGAGACGAAGACCCTGGGGAGTTCTTCCGTTCTTATGCATTAGCAATTGAGGCCAGCGGAGGGGTGCGAGACACCATGGCCAAATGCTTTCCTCTAGCTCTTGAAGGAGTGGCGCTGCGGTGGTTCTGGTCTTTGAAGCCAGGGTCAATCAGAACCTGGGAGCAGCTAAGGAAGAAGTTCATAAGCATTTTTCAGGGTACCTTTGTACCCCGAATGTCAACAGGAAGTCTTTTCTAGGTGAAGCAGCTCCCTGGAGAGACTTTAAGGCAATATTTCAAGCGCTTTGCTCATACAAAGTCGCAAATTCGAGGGTTAACTACATCCTCTGTAGTTGACACATCTCGAGAGGGAGTTACCAACACAGGCCTTCTTGATAAACTTCACCGAAAGCAGATATCTTTGGTTGCTCAGTTGATGTCTTACTTCGAAGAGTATGCAAGGTCAGAAGAGGGATGGCTTCGAAGAACTGCTGCAACCCCGTCAATTCTGCAAGAAGTTAAGTTGGAAGTGAAAACTTCCACACAGCCGTAGGGGCCTAGCTTCAAAGCTCAGCACGACAGGCGTCGAGGGCAAAAGCATCCTCGTTCAGAAGTCTTGAACATTGCACCCCCAGCAGAAATTTGCCCCAAGAGCTTCGCAGCCTTCAGGAAGTAAGACTAGTGGCTAGAAGCCGCCAGAGAAACCGGCTGGCAAAGCCCAAGCTTTTTTCTGCTGTGTCCATTGTGAGAATCGAAGTCACACGACTGATGCGTGCAAATCTATACTCACTTTAAGAGGCGAGTACCTGGAAAGAACTTCGGGTCGAGGCACTACTGACCGAGTTCCGATCGAAATGCGTCTGGAGCCTGTTTAGGCTGTGGCGCGGATAGAGAACTTCGACCCTGCAAGACGGCCTCCGGTGGTTAATGTTATGCCACCTCCAAAGCAGGAAGATGGTCAAGATCGAGGGAAAAGAGTAGTCCTCCCCATCTCCGGAGGAGGGACCCTCGGAAGTATGTCGAAGAGGCAAAGAAGATAGTATGCTAGAGAGGTGGGCCATATTGGAACCTCTTCATCTGCAGCTTCTATGCCTGAATGGTCCCATATGCCGATATCTTTTTCCGCAGATGATGCAGCTGGCATAAAGTTTCCACATGCAGACCCACTTGTGTCATCACTACTAACATAGCAGGGACTGAGGTCCGAAGAGTGCTAATCGACAGAGGGAGTTCAGCAGATATTATCTTTGTCCAAGCTTTTGATCAACTCTACATCTCCAGGAAGCATCTTCTCCCAGTAGCCCGTCCTTTGCAAGGCTTCACAGGACCCCCTCTCGATGCCCTCGGCCAAATTGGCTTGGAAGTTACTTTCGGAGAGGGTCTACTGGCCAGGATGGAGGAAGTGATTTTTGATGTTGTGGATGTCCCGTATGCATACAATGTTATCTTCGGAAGGGGCATGTTGAATCAATTCGGAGCTGTGGCGCATCATAATTATCTGTGTATGAAGATGCCCACACAGGCGGGAGTGCTCACTGTTTTCGGAGATCAGGCCACTGCACGAAGAGCAGAGTATGGTCATGGCCCTCCTCTTGACCTGAGATAGGTGAACAACGTGTAAGATAACCCGAAGGTTTTTTCTGCTCCGGGCGAATCCTCGAAGAAGTCCTTCCCAAGGCAAAGCCCTGAAGGAGAGATTGCAACGAAGGTCATTGTCAAAGATGGCAAGGAATATTCTTTTCAGTTTGGCAAGGACTTGCCTCCAGAAGTCGCTACTTCGTTAGAGAAAGTAGTTGGGGAGAATCTGGATGTCTTTGCTTGGTCTGATGAAGACATCACTGGAGTCAGTCGAGATATTATTGAACACAATTTACTTGTGAACCCGAAGGCTCGGCCTGTTCGGCAAGGACTCCGGAAGCTGTCTACGGAGAGGGCTATCCTTGCCAAAGACGAAGTGGAAAAGCTGCTGAAGGCTAGGATTATCAGAGAAGTGGCTCATACGGAGTGGTTAGCCAACCTAGTCTTCGTTAGGAAGAAATCTTCTGGGAAGTGGCGCATGTGTATTGATTTTACATCTTTGAATAAAGCATGTCCCCGCGACCCCTACCCCATGCCCCGAATTGATCAATTGGTTGACTCTACTGCTGGTTCGAAGTTATTAAGCTTCCTCGACGCGTATTCCGGCTATCATCAGATTGGTTGAAGCGCGAAGATGAAATCAAGACAAGCTTTATAACTCCTTCGGGAGTCTTCTGTTATGTAAGAATGTCTTTTGGCTTAAGAAATGCCAGGGCTACTTTTTCGAGATTAATTGCTAAGGCTCTAGGTCATCAACTAGGTCGCAATGTAGAGGCCTACATGGATGATATTGTAATAAAGAGTGCTTTAAAGCACCAACATAGCCTAGACTTAGCAGAAACATTTAATAGCCTTCGGGCATGCGGAATCCGTCTTAACTCCGAAAAATGTATCTTCGGGGCTCAGACTGGAAAATTGTTAGGGTATATAGTTTCGAGCAGAGGAATCAAAGCTAGCCCCACTCAGATAACTGTGCTGCAAAGGATGGCTCCTCCGGAGAATTTAAAGCAAGTACAAAAGCTGACCGGTCGCCTTGCAGCACTTAGCAGATTTTTAGCAAGGTCTGCGGAGAGAAGTTTGCCCAATTTTAAAGCATTGAAAGGGTCGAAGATTTTGCATGGACACAGGAGTGTCAAAAAAGCTTCGAAGATATTAAGAGTTATCTCAGTAATCTCGCTACACTCATGGTGCCTATTGCGGACGAAACCCTACTCCTCTACCTTGCAGCTACTGGCTCTGCTGTCAGTGCAGTCCTTGTCAGAGAGGTTGATTTCAACGGAAAGTTGGTATAGAATCCAATCTTTTTTGTGTCCGAAGCATTGTCCGGAGCAAAAACAAGATATTCCGAGCTTGAGAAGTTCACTTATGCTCTGATAATGGCTTCGAGGAAGTTAAGGCATTATTTCTTGGTGCATAATGTAATTGTACCAACTTCATATCCCTTGGGAGATATGCTCCGAAGTAAGGATTTCACAGGAAGAATTGGGAAGTGGGCCGTTGAATTGGCACCCTTCGGCATATCCTTTGTGGCAAGGACAACAATTAAGTTACAAGTGTTGGCGGACTTCGTGGCAGAGTGGACTCCCCCTGCAGCATGGACTCCGGAGAGGTCAAGTGAAGGAATTTGGACCATTTACTCCGATGAAGCTTTCCAAGCATATGGAGCAGGTGTCGGAGCAGTGATAATTTCGCCTTCAGGGCAGAAGGCAATGTACTCCGCAAGACTCAACTTTAAATCTACCAATAATACAACGGAGTATGAAGGAATTTTGCTAGGACTTCGAAAGGCACGTGCTATAGGGACTACAAGAGTTGTTATTAAGAAAGATTCTTAGATTGTAGCATGGCACGTAGACAAGAGCTTTCAAGTTCGGCATCCATAGCTTGCAAAATACTTGGAAGAAATCCGTAAGATTGAAGTAGCATTTAAAGGGATTTCCATTCGGAGTATACTCGGAGCAGAAAATGCGCAAGCTGATATCTTGGCAAAAGCTGTAGCTGGAGCTATGGACATACCAGAAGAAGCTTTTTATGAAGAACTCAGTACACCTTCGGTGCTACAAATTCCTTCTGCGGAAATCCTTTGCATTCCAAGTACAGATTGGCGAAGTTCAATTATGGAATTGATGCAAGGAGAAGAAAGTTTGTCTGAAGGGTCACAACTTTCAAGGTTGAAAATTAGAATTCGGAATTATCATATAATCAACGGTATTTTGTACAAGGCCGGAGTATGTTCCCCTCTGCTCCGATGTATATCTCAAGCCGAAGGTCAAGAAATTCTTCAAGAAATTCATGAAGGACTTTAAGGTAGCCATCTGGCCCCTCGAGCTTTGGCAGGAAAAACAATTCGCTAGGGGCTTTATTGGCCTACAATAGTAGCTGATGCGAAGAACCTAGTCCGCACTTGCCAAGGATGTCAGTGGATGGGACGAAGAAGTCATCGCCCACCAACAGCTCTTCAAGTTATTGCTCCAGTATGGCCCATGGCCAGATGGGGCATGGATCTGATTGGTCCCTTCCCAGTAGCAAAAGGAAATTTGAAATTTGCAGTGGTAGCAATTGAGTATTTTTCTAAGTGGGTCGAAGTAGAGCCCCTAGCAGCTATCACTTCGAACAATATACAGATTTTTTTTGGAAAAATATCATTTGTCGGTTCGGAGTGCCTAGACAACTCACAATTGACAATGGAACACAATTCTATGTAGAACCTTTCAAGAAATTTTGTGAAGATCTAGGCATCCAATTATGCTTTGCTGCAGTGCGACATCCTCAGTCTAACGGAGCTGTGGAAAGAGCCAACGATAATATTTTGTCAGGGCTGAATCAAAGAATAGTGGGATTGGCAAAAGGATTGTGGACCGAAGAGCTCCCGAAGATTCTATGGTCCATTCGGACCACTCAAACGAGGTCCACGGGTTTCACTCCCTTCAGACTATTATTTGGAGATGAAGCTATGACGCCAACAGAGCTCAAAGGAGGATCCCTTCGCAGCACCGAACAAGAAATAGAAGTAGAAAGACAAACTTCGCTGGATTAAACAGAAGAGACAAGACTTCGAGCTGTCACCAATTTATCAAAATATCAGCAGCAGACGAAGACTTGGTTCGACCCGAAAGTCAGGATTAATGAACTTAAGCCGGGTCATCTTGTTCTGCGAAGTATTATAGCGCCAGGAAAATTAGGAAATAAGTGGGAAGGTCCATACATAATTGTCCGCTCAGGGCGCCCTTTAAGTTATCTACTTTAGAAGGTGAAGAGCTAACGCATACATGGCATGCAGAGCACTTAAAGCGATATTTCGCATAGGGGCTCCTTGTAATCATTTATAAACACCTTCCGAATTAATAAAGTTCATGGTTCATATAATGCCTACCTCTAAAATATTTCTGACTTCTAGTGGACGCACTGGAAGGACGAAGTTGGCTGGGAGGGAAGTGTCATTAATTTGAATCATTTTTTCGGACTTCGGACCACTGGTTTGAAGCTTCCGGCGAGGTGGGAAAGTCACTAAAAAACAGATTCCAAGCCATCGACTTGAAAGCATCCGTAAAAAGAGTCGAAGGAGACCAAATAATGCGGATTCCAATCTCTAGCTTGAAAGCATCCGTAAAAAGAGTCCAAAGAGACCACTGTGAATTCCAAACCACTGGTTTGATAGCATTCGCAAAAAGAGCCGAAGGAGGCCAAAACAAAACAGAGTTTGAGCTGATAAGCTTCGAATATCTATAAAAAGAGTCCAAAGTGACCAATCATTTGGGACACTAAAGTGTCCAAAAAGTTGTCCGAAGAGACTTCTTTTAAAACAAAAGGTACTAAGTTACCAGTTTTTAGACTCCATGTAGTCGAAAATGTTTTGTAAGGTTTTAATTAATCTTTAAGTCAAAGAGGGGCTCCGAACCCCCAAAATTGTACTCCTAAGTTTTTCTTTGCGCCTAACCATCTTTGAGTATAATGTGAAGTTGCTTACACCCAAAGAGGGGCTGAGAAGTAGGGAGACAATTTTAAAAATTGATATTTATTATTCGAACAAATTACAATTACATCACGAAAAATCGGTGTCTATGCCGAGAAGGAATCGAAGACCCCTTCGATCTCTAGAGCTACTGCTAGGGTTCGAACGACTAGTTCCAGAGCCGGGAGTTCTAATAACTTTGCGTTTAACTCTCCTACCTCCCTTCGAAGCTCTAAAATCTTTCTGTTCTTATTGAAGTTCAGCCCAAGTTCGAAGTCGTTCAGGGCTCCTTTCCCAGCTTCGAAGTTCTTCAGGTTTTTTCCCTTGATCTTCAGCATTATCTTCATCCTCAGACCATGCAATGTCTTCAGAAGATGAAGTTTCTAAGTTAACCTCTTTTCTTCCTACTTAATATAAGATAGTATATCTTTATACATTTCGGGTGCAATTGCACCGGAGCTATCTCGAGGAATTAAAAATCGAGGTTGCTTATGAAGTTTTAAAAGATCAAAGGTAGCCCATAGCAGGCGGAGTTCTTCGGTAACGTTTAACACTTCGACATCATCCATGCGAGGTTGAGAACCCTAAAAACATGATAAGTAAATTTTCATTCATAATGTATGAAAACATGATTTTTTACATAGTCAGGATCCTAAAACAAATCTAGACCTGCGGGTTTGGCGGAGGTTAGCTGCTCGAGGCTTGCGACCGAGCTTGCTTCTGGCAGTTGCCCTTCATCGATCCAAGCCTTGATCGCAGTACGACCTTCGGCTCTCCATGAATCTTGGAAGGCTTGCCAAGCTACGGCCACATCTTCAGAAGGATTTAGAAACCGGTTTTCATCGAAGGTAATGGGAGCCGCCCCCGAGTCCGGTGCTATCGATAATCCCAGATCTTCGTAGTAGCGAAGTACTCTGAGAGCAGCCACTTGTCCGGAGATTTCTCCATACCGAATGCCTGCTTTCTTCATTGTCTTCGCAACTCCTTGGATCATTTTTAGCCATCGCAGCAGGGGAACGTTGTCATTTGAAGGAAGTGTCCCAGTAGTACTGAAGTACTCTAGAACACTTAGGAGATGTGTCATGACTTCCGCAGCTACCTTCTCCGATTTCACCTTATCTTCAATTAAAGCGTCCTTCGATGAAGTCAGCTCATCCACCCCAGCGGAGAGCCTAGCTGCCTCCGTAGCCAGAGAGCTCTTCTGGCTAAGCAAGTTGCTAGCCTCCTCCGTAGCTTTAGCCTTTTTTTCCTAGAGCCTAACAAGTTCAGCCCCCGCCGTAGCATGCTCTGCTCGCATCTTTTCTATCTCTGCCCGAAGCACAATTTGTTCTGCTTCGAGCTTTTTATTCGCAACTTCCAAGCTTTATCTGGCCCTCCGCTCCGCTGAAACAATCTTGTCTAAGTGGGAAACCCGACCTTCGGAGATGTTAAGATTTCTCTGAAGAGCAGTAATTTCCTCCCGAAGGCGAAGGCTTCCACGCTCATTCGACACAGCCGCTGCTCGGGCCAAAACTATTTGCTGCGAAGAGGAAAAAGCAAGGTGAGAAATTATTTCTAGGTGAGATTAATTTTGTTTCCAGATATTTCCTACCTGGTACGCTGCATGCTCCATGGCGGCGTTGAGCTCCGAACCCTCATCTTTGCTCAGGATGGCTACCAAGTCCATCTCCCCGACTTCGCGGTTAGCTCGATCCAAAGGCTCGAGCAAAGTCCGAAGTCCGGTCCTTCGCTCCAAGAAAGGAGCTAGAAGAGGGAGCATAGACAAAGCCCTCTGGTCATCTTCATTCGGTGAGGGGTCGGAGCACTGGGCTGCATCCTCAGAAACTTCGGCAGATTGGCCCCCTCCGTAGATTGACCCCCGTCTGTTGATTCAGACGGAGTTAATCCTGAACTCGGAGCAGGGAAGGGGTCCATTTTGCCTTTACCTTTTCCAGGTCCCATTTGGGTGACTTCTGGAATTGGCTCTGGAGTTGTTGAGGTCCCAGGAACCGTATCTTCGGGACGAACCTCTTCCATAGGAGTGGACCCTATTGAGGCAAAGGTATTATACATTGCATATTTTTGCAGGGAAAAAGAACAAAGAGATTGTGCGAAGTTTACCTCCGAAGTCTTGTCGACGGGTGAGCATCGGGCTGCTTGGAGGGTCAAAAGCTACCCCAAAGTCTTCGTTGGAGTTTAAATTCAAGACTGAAGCTTCGACTGTTGGAGCCTCTTTGGGAGCTGCAGTCGTTGCTTCGTCCGGAATCGGAGCTGATTCTGCAGCAACTTCGACTCCACCTTCAGTCATAGGGGCTTCATCACGCGTCAAGTCTTCCTGAACAGCCGAAGTCCCAACCTGCCCGGAGCTGCTTGGAAACTCCGGCACGCTTGCAACATTGCCGGTGCTTGCATCTGCCTCGGTTTCATCCTTGTCAATTAGGTCGACGAGGATTCTACCTTCATCCTCCGAGGAATCGGAGACCAAAGCCACCGGACTTGAAGGCACCACAGTTCTTGGTTTTCGGGCCACCTTCTTTGACGGAGTCTTAGCAGGGGCTGAAGTTCCAACTTCTGCCTTTCTTTTCTTAGGCCCTTGCTCTGAAGGCACCCAATCCAAAAGAGGAGGGGGAACAACTCCGAGTACCCCCCATACTCGGTTGAACCGTTCCCATGTACCCACTAACTTTTTTCTCCATTCTTTCTCGGCCGGAGTCGGAATTCCCAGAATCTTCTCCGAAGCTCACACAATTTGCTCCGAAGTCATAGGAGCTAGAGAAGCTAAAGATAAGTTGACATTAGTTATTTCTTCAAATAAATATATATGAAACATGTTGTTTTCGAAGTTACCTGCAGGGCTTGAGCTCAAAGAGATCTTTCGGAGGCCGCCCTCCGGATCTTCCTCGAAGGTGATAGGCCAGTTGGCTATCAGAGGAGGAATCTGAAGTCCGATGAACTCCTCCGCCAGGTCCCGCATGCTCAGGCGGTGGCTAATGCGTTGAAGTAGGCTGAGGCGAGCTTCGAGCTGGCCTGGATCTGGGTGGACAAAGGCTTCCCTCCAGAAGTTTATGTCCTGTAGAGGTCCGGCTAGGCGGCTTCCTGCCCCAACTTCGGCATAAAACCACCGGAGGATCCAATCTGTATACCATCTGGCGTTGATGGCCTTGGCTGGAAATCAAAGAGCGTACTCATCCCGAAGCCAGAAGTTAATACTCTCGAAGGCCACCACCATCTTTTCACCTCCGGGGCCTACGAAGGTCTTAGGTTGGCAAGACGCTCTATGCAGTGCTGCGAAGATCTCAGCTCTTCCTTCGTAACCTTCGGCTCGCAATGCCCATTCGAATATGGCGAGGCATGCTATCGCGTTCAGAGAAAGTTGGGGGAGAGTGACATGGAATAAGTCCAGTACCTCCGACAAGAAGTCGACTACCGGAAGCCCTAATCCTGCTTCGAAGACTACCACTTCTCCGGGCCTTGGCGAAGGAATGGCCTCTTTTCCAGGTTTGCGGATCACGATCTCCGAGCTAATCTTTCCTTCTACTGCTGCCGCGAGCGACTCCCTCTTGCCGGTTGAAGCTCCCAGTTGGTAAGATTGGTCTACATACTTCGATGACGCTGGAAGGAGATCGTGAGGACCAACGTTTTGGGGATTTCTTCCTAGCGCCGCCATTGGTGCTGCTACTACCGCTGCCAGAGTTGCCGCCGTTGAAGCCGCTGCTACCACAGCCTGCTGCCGGGCAAAGGCTAAAGCCGCCCCAGGGACTTTGAAACTAGTCTTCGCCATGGAATTGCTCTAGTTGCTCAAGGAGGAAGATGGAGGTTAGGTTTTGTTTGCACTAAAGCGGTGAGAAGAGTACTCGAGAAGGGGCTGGGCCCTCTATTTATAGCCTAGGCCACGATTTTTTACCGTTGTATTTGCTGTTTTGCATTCCTGACCGTTATCTTTTGCGGAGTTAACGCATCACGTAATTTCTGTTGGAGGAAAAAGCAATGGCTATTTCTTCTAAGTGTAAAAAAGCTTTCAGACTTTTTTAAGTTAATTCTAAAATAGTTCGATTATAATTTTCTTAGAAGTTGATTCGAAGTTTCGAATCTCCGCATATTTTGAAGGTTGATTAAAACTGTTAGCCTCTGCGCATGATTATTTTTCTTGCGTATACTACTCTCCTAACGTCACAGGTCTAGCGGAGAAGCATATTCGAGGGGCTACTGTTGGGGGAAAATACTTCATCCTCAGAGCCATTGCTATGACAAGACAGGCAGGTGATTTAATCAAAGGCTTCCAGTGTTTAACTCCGGGAATGCATTGGATCAAGCACGAAGATGAAGGCGAACTCTAGTTCGAAGTATATCTTCGAACATGGACTCTTTAGAGAACCTCTTTGCCAGCTAGGATGGAAGATTTATCTTCTTTCTCAGTAGATTAGTCTTTTACCGTTCTAGCCCTATCAAGGGTACCAAATAGTTTCCACTATGTTGGTTGTAATATAGGGGTAAAAGGGTCTTTTCCTTAATGTTTGGGCCTATAAATACCCCCCATTTTACCCTGTAATGGGGATGGAATATTAAGTTATTCAATACACATCTTCGAACTGTTCTGAGCTATTATCCTATTTGGAGGCTTGTAACACTTTACTCTCAAACACTTCGTTTGTTAGTTTGTAATCTCTCGAAACCTGTTAGCGTAATCTTTTACGCCAATAGCTATCGACCAGTCAGCTCAGATAGGCGGGATCTAGAGGGTGATGAATTCTTATGCCAGATCTCGCATGCTCATGTGGTTGGCTATCGAAGAGAGTAACCCAAGCTGTGTTGAGTGCAGGCTCGGGTTCGGAGTGACTTCGGCCTCCTTCCAGAACCAAATTTCTTGAAGGGGCCCTCGCGAAGCTAGAGCCTTCTGCGACCTCAGCGTAAAACCTCCAGAGGATCTAGTTGGTATACCACCGATCGTTGATAGCCTTCGTAGGGAAATGTTATGCATGCTCCTTCCGAAGCTGAAAGATGACGCTTCCAAAGGCTATCAAAACCTTGGTGTCTCTAGGGCCATCATGTGGCTTCGGTTGGCAGGTGGCTTCATTGGCTGGCGGCGAAGATCTTTGATCTTCCTTCGCATCCTTCGGCACGAAGGGCCCACTCAAAGACCGCCAGCCTTGCGATGGCGTTGGGGGACAACTGAAGCAAGGGAATGTTAAACATTTCTAATACCTCTAATAAGAAGTCGATGGCAGGGAGCCCAAGACTAGCCTCGAAGAACGCTTCAAAGACTACTACTTCTCTGCTCCGCGACCTCGGGGTCAACTCTGTTCCAGGGACCCGAGTCCTCATCCCGGGGCCCAGCTTCCCGGCCACTGCCTCTTAGATGGATTCCACAGTACTTGTGGACTGGCTGATGAGGAAGCTTTGCGGGATCTGCTTCTTGGATGGAGGGCGGAGCTCCCAAGGATTTTTGGGCCAAGAACCTCCTAGAGCCCCCGTCATGGCCGCTGCTGCCGAAGCCGCCCAAGTTTGCCTCTGCGCCAAAGTGCTCGCTACCACTGGCACGGTGGTGCTGGTCCTCGCCATGAGTCGATTGCTCAGAAAGTTGAGGGGAGATTTGAAGGTTGAAGAAAGTGAGCTTCGGAAGTCAAGTTCTGTAAAAATTTTCAGTGGGCTTTGACCCTCCTTTTATAGCCTTTCCGCTAGCTATTGCACTTCGGTCATGTTCACACTGCAGGTTCGACTTCTGCCGCTTGACGGGTGGGACCAGGAAGTGAAAAAGTGTGAACCCACGGTAAAATTTTGACCATTACCTTTTTCGGGAGCATAACGGCTACTTGAAGCGTAACGACTCAAAATTAACGGCTTTTCACGACGTTCCGCCTCCATAATGGTTCCCTTTCCTGCGAAGTGTTCACACAGCAGTCCCAGTTCGAAGCTTTAATCGGAGATATTTTGATGTCAAATACCCTTTGGATAACTGTAACACCTTCAAATTTCTCTAAGTCCCTAAATATGAAAATATTCCTTGCGTATACTGCTTTCCTGCCATACAGGTTAAATCGGAGAAGCGTATTCGAGGGGCTACTATTAGGGGAAAATACTTCATCCTCAGGGCTTTAGAGATTAACAGTCAAAGATGACTTATCAGCATCAAAGCTTGCGTTCATCTCAGGAGGTGATGATGTTTCTAAGCCGAAGGATGCTTCGGCTTCATGATTCGAAGGCATCCTCCGAATGCTCTGAAGCTATAGTGGAAAACAACAAGACTGATAAGATGTTCGCCTTATCTACCTTCTCCGGATATATTTTACTATTTTAACCCTATTCAGGGTACCGAATAGTTTCCACTATGTCGGTTGTAATTGAGGGGTAAATAGGTCTTTTCCTTAGACTTTTTGCCTATAAATACTCCCCTTCTTACCCTGTAATAGGCATCGAATACTCAGCTATTCAATACACAATTTCAGACTACTTGAGCTATTATCCTATTTGGAGGCTTGAGATAGTTCTAACACGTACTCTCTGTTTGTTAGTTCTTAATTTTCGAGAACCTGTTAGCGTAATCTTTTACGCCAACACATATATTTTCAATAGCGCAATTGATGACCTACTTCGAGCAATATGCCAAATCCGAAGATGGTTGGCTTCGAAGAACTACTTCGTCCTCATCGACCTTTCTTCAAGAAGTTAAGATTGAGCTGAAGCCCCAAAGTTCTTCACAAGTCTCTCTCTTAGAGAATAATCACAATGATAGTCGAAGAGGGCAAAAATATCATCGCTCCGAGGTTTTAAATATTAACCCTTCTACTCCGAAATTACCTCCTAAGTATCCGCAGGCTCAGGGAAGCAAGGTTAGTGGCTGGAGGCTGCTAGGGAAGCCAGCTGGCCGAAGCTAGGCCTTCTTCTGCTGTTACATGGTGAGACTCGAAGCCATGCTACTGACGCATGAAAGTCTATACAAGCTCTACGGAGAAAAGATCTTGAGAGGAGCTTCGGTCGAGGCACTACTAACCGAGCTCCCCCCGAGACACTTCCAGGGCCAGTGCAGACTGTCGGGCACGTAGACAGCTTCAAATCCCAAGACAGCCTTCGGTGGCCAATGTTATGCCACCTCCGAAGCAAGAAGATACACAAGACTACGACAAATGAGTAGTTCTCCCCATCTCCGGTGGAGGGACCTTGGGCGGCATGTCAAAACGACAACGGAGATAATATGTTCACGAAGTAGGGCATATTGGGACCTCCTCTTCGGCTGCTGAAATGACCGAGTGGTCTCACATGCCCATATCTTTCTCCACAGCCGATGCAATTGGTATTAAATTCCCTCATGCGGACCCCTTGTTATTACACTTGACATTGCAAGAATGGAGGTCCAGAGAGTGCTGGTTGATGGCTGAAGCTCCACAGATATTATCTTCGCCCAGGCCTTTGACTAATTATGCATCCCGCGAAAGCATTTACTTCAACCATCTCGTTTGCTTCAAGACTTCGCAGGCCCTCCTCTCGATGCCCTCGACCAAATAGGCCTCGAGGTCGCCTTCGGAGAGGGGCTCCTAGCTAGATTGGAGGAGGTGATTTTTGACGTCGTCGATGCCCCTTACGCCTATAATGTTATCTTTGGAAGGGAAATGCTAAATCAATTCAGAGCTATGGCACATCATAATTATTTATGCCTGAAAATGCCAACACAAGGAGGAGTGCTTACATTCCTCGGTGACCAAGCTGCAACGCGGAGGGCGGAGTATGACCATGGTCCACCCCTTGATCCTAGACAGATAAATAATGTACAAGATCATTCGGAGGATGCTTCTGCGTCAAGTGAGCCCTCGAAGATATCTCCCCCAAGCTAAGTAACGTAGGTGAAATAATAACAAAGATCATTGTGAAAGACGACAAAGACTATCCCATCTAGTTTGGCAATGAACTGCCTCCAGAAATTGCCACCTCACTGGAAGAAGTAGTTAAAGAAAACCTAGATGTCTTTGCCTGGTCCGACAGAGATATTCCCAGAGTCGATCGAAGCATCATTGAGCACAACCTACTCGTCAACCCAAGGGTTCGACCTGTTCGCCAGGGGCTCCGCAAATTGTCGATAGAAAGGGCGGACCTTGCTAAAGCAAAAGTGGATAAGTTGTTAAAGGCTGGGATCATTAGAGAGGTGGCCCACACGTAGTGGTTAGCCAACCCCATCTTTGTCAAGAAAAAGGCCTCCGGTAAGTGGCGCATGTGCATTGACTTCACATCCTGAATAAAGCATGCCCACGTGACCCCTACCCTATGCCCCGCATTGATCAACTTGTTGATTGCCCTGTCGGCTCTGAGCTTTTAAGCTTTCTCGATGCATACTCCAGATATCATCAAATATGATTAAAATGTGAAGACGAAGCCAAGACAAGCTTTATAACTCCTTTGAGAGTATTCTGTTATGTTAGAATGCCCTTCGGCTTAAGAAATGCAAGGCCAACATTTCAAGGTTGATTGCTAAGGCTCTAGGTCACCAGATAGGTCGCAATGTTGAGGCCTATATGGACGATATTGTAATAAAGAGTGCTTTAAAGCACCAACATATTCTAGACTTAGTAGAAACTTTTGAGAGCCTCCGAGCATGTGGAGTTCGCCTCCACCCCACAAAATGTATCTTCGGGGCTCAAGATAAAAAATTGCTAGGGTATTTAGTCTCGAGCTGGGGGATCGAAGCTAACCCAACATAGGTAAGGGCATTGCAAAGAATGGCTCCGCCAGAAAATTTGAAGCAAATACAGAAGCTCGCCAGACGCCTTGTGGCCCTTAGCAGAATTTTGGCAAGGTCCGTAGAGTGGAGACTCCCAATATTCAAAGCCTTAAAGGGTCCGAAGATTTTGCCTAGACACTAGAATGCTAGAAGAGTTTTGATGATATCAAGGACTATCTCGCAATATTGCAACACTCATTGTGCCCATCACAGATGAAACTCTTATTCTCTATCTTGCAGCCACAAGCTCCACTGTTAGCGCGGTCCTTGTTTGAGAAATGGATTTCCACGGGAAGTTGGTACATAATCCGATATATTTTGTATCAAAAGCCTTTTCCAAAGCAAAAACTCGGTACTTCGAGCTAGAAAAATTTACTTATGCTCTGGTAATGGCTTCGAGGAAATTACAACATTATTTTTTGGCACATAATGTAATTGTACCAACTTCTTATCCTCTGGGATATATGCTCCGAAGCAAGGACTCTACGGGGAGAATTGGAAAGTGGGCCGTTGAGTTAGCCCTCTTTGGCATCTCCTTCGTAGCAAGAACAACAATCAAGTCACAGGTTTTGGCTGATTTTGTAGCAGAATGGACTCTGTATTCAGTATGGGCTCCGAAAGAATCAAATGAAGGCATATGGACCATATACTCTGATGGAGCTATTCAAGCATCCGGAGCAAGCACCGAAGCAGTCATAATTTTGCCTTTAGTGCAGAAAGCAATGTACTCCGCAAGGCTCAACTATAAGTCCCACAATAATATTCCAGAGTATGAATTATGGATTTGGGAAGAGATCCGCAAGACCGAAGCAGCATTTAAAGGGATCTCTGTTCGGAGCATCCCACGAGCCGATAACTTACAAGCAGACATCTTAGCAAAAGCTGCAGCCGGAGCCCTACATATCCTGGAAGGGGCTTTTTATGAAGAGCTTGCCTCCCATTCGGTGCCCCAACTCCATCTTGCGGAGGTCCTTTGCATACCAAACACCGATTGGTGGAGTTCAATTATGGATTTATTGCGAGACGAAGCTAATTTGCCCGAAGGCCCAAAGCTATCAAGACTATAGTTAAGTGTCTAGAACTATCATATGGTCAATGGTATTTTATACAAGGCCGGAGTCTGTTCTCCCCTACTCCGATGTATTTCCCAAGCCGAAGGACAAGACATACTCTGAGAAATTCATAGTAGCTTTAGAAGGTAAAACACTTCGTTAGGGCTCTACTGGCCTATAATAGTAGCTGATGTGGAGGCTTTAGTCCGCAGTTGCCAAGGTTGTCAATGGATGGGAAGATGGAGTCATCGTCCACCAACACCTCTTCAAGTTATTACTCTTGGCTAATGGTCCAGTGAGTGATGGACCTTATTGCCCCCTTCCCAATGGCAAAGGCAGTCTAAAATTTGCAGTGGTAGCAATTGAGTATTTTTAAGTGGGTCGAAGCAGAACCCCTCACCACTATCACTTCAAAAAATATGCAAAAATTCTTCTAGCAAAATATTATTTGAAGATTCAGAGTACCTAGGAAACTGACAATTGACAACGACACTCAATTCGATGCCGAACCCTTTAGAGAGTTCTGTGAAGGTGTTGGTATTGAAATGTGCTTTGCACCTGTCCGTCATCCACAATCCATTGGATCCGTTGAGCGAGCTAATGGTAATATCTTGTCAGGCTTGAATCGAAGAATAGTAGGATTAGCGAAGGTGTTATGGACCGAAGAACTTCCGAAGATTTTATGGTCCATTCGGACCACTCAAGCAAGGTCCATAGGGTTCACCCCTTTTAGGTTACTATTCGGAGATGAGGCCATGACACCGACGGAGCTCAAGGGAGGATCCCTTCGCACCATCGAACTTGAAATGGAAAATGAAAGATAGACTTCGCTAGACTTAACCCATGCACTTTTCCAATACAATACCTCGAGGGGACAGAACGGACTCTCCCGTTATTTTAGGGGGGGGGGGTAAATTCCATCTTGACTGCTCATATCCCAAGACATGTTTCACAACACACCTAAAAACAACCCTTATTACTATCTTGTTACGGAATAGCGTTAGGAAGTATCTAAGTGTGTCACTTCGCATTCTAGAATCAAATGACGATCTCAGGTCGAAGAACTCTACAGGTACACCATTGAGATGACAACTAATGACACATTACAATAAAAATCCTAGCAGTATCTCAAGTTGGTCTGTCCAACACCATGTTCGCCAACATGTGTCCACATCATTGATTTGACATCTCTATGTCTATGATCTGTGAAACACGATCATCAATGAGTCGGAGGTGCTAATCCATATATCATCACTATTCCACATGATGACAAGATTAGGGACCCATTTTGAACAACATCGTCATAAAGCAAATAGTTTCACATAACAAGTCATACTCGTTAATTAAATGCAAATGATATTTATTCAAGGAACAAGATAACAATTATCCTCATACATTAGCATAGACATCACTAGCAACTCCCACATACACATGACTCATGTAAGTATCCCATACCCATGCAGCTCATGTGCGCCTCAGACTTGGGTCGTGGAAGCGACTTTGTCAATAGATCCGCCATGTCCAAATCCATGTGCACCTTGCAAATCTTCATATCACATCTCTCTATGATCACTTGGATTAGGTGATACAGCCAAAGTAAACGTTTGGACTTCTGGTGTTATCTAGGCTCCTTGGCTTACGCAATGGCACCACTATTACCATAATAGAGGTCCACTAGACTAGATGCACTAGAAACAACACTCAGCTCAGAAACAAACTTTTTGATCCAAACAGCCGCCTTCGCAGCTTCCAAAGCTGCAATATACTCAGCTACTATTGTATAATCGGCCACCACCTATTGCTTGGAACCTTTCCAACTCACTATGCCTCCGTTGAGGCAGAACACAAACCTACATTACGATTGAGAATTATCTTTTGTCGGTCTGAAGGCTAGCATTGGTGTAACTCCTGACATCGAGCTCCTCTTCACTACCGTATCCTAGGAACATATCCTCAGTTCTTCTCAAGCACATGAGGATCCCTTTTATGACTGCCTAGTGACTCTCACCTCAGTTTGACTGGTACATGCATGTTTGGGTATGTACATGGAACATATGATTGATCCGATTGTGGAGGCATATGGGATCATACTCATATTCAGCATTTTGAAACCGTTTCAAAACCTTGTCAATGTACTTCATCTTTCCCTAATCCAATTAGCCATTTTGATCTATCTCCATAGATCTTTATGCCCAAAGTGCATGCTGTGTCTCCAAGGTCCTTCATTGAGAAATCATTTTTCAATAAGTTCTTGATAGCATTCTACAAAGGAATGTCATTTTCGATCTCCTATATGTCATCCATAGATAGAACCATAAATACAAGTGTGCTCCCACTAGCCCTTTTGAAAACAAAAGACTCTTCTTTATTCTTGACGGAGTCAAACATTTTGACTACCTCATCAAAACAAAGATTCCAACTCCAAGAAGCTTTCCATATCTCATAAACATAAAATGCGGCAGATGCTACAAAAATCCGAACAGACGTAAGCATAACGACGAGCGAAGACTGTTTCATCATAATCAACACTTTGAATATTTTGAAACCTTTCACCTCCAATTGTCTTTGAACATTTCCATCAATGTCTTTCTCCTTAAAATCCATCTTCACTCAATAGTTTTTACGCAATCGGGTTCATCCACCAAGTTCCAAACTTGGTTTCCTTATATAGACTCTATTCTGTCTGGATCGAAACTTCCGATCTGGCATCGGAAATTCCGATCTGACTCCTCTGTTGCAAACTTTGTCTGGCATCGGAACTTCCGATCGACATCGAAACTTCCAAAGTTCTACAAACAAAAACATATCCAATCTGTTTTAATTCAGATCTTCATGGTTCCAAACCATTTTTAAGAGTTTGGTCCCATCACTCTCTTACAAGGAACTCTATTTAAAGTGAGAGCGTTGGTTTCTAGAGCGTTACCTCAAAAGGATGATGAAAGATCAGCACGTCAACTCATGTCTCAAATATTCATCTCCACGATCTGATCGTAGAAATTCATTTGTCTTGCCCGTATGATTTTGTACTTGTGAGCTCCTTCAAACTTTTCGAAGGACTCCCACTCACTCCTCATCAAGTAGACACATCTACTAAAATCATTGGAAAAAGTGATAAAGTACTAGAACCCATTCCTAGCGGTGCAGCTCTATGGAACATACACATCAGTATGTGCTATGTCCAATAGATCACTCACCTTCTCACTTAGACCTAGCGAAAATCGTCTTTGTCATCTTGCCAAATAAATAAGATTCACATGTGTCATATGATTCAAAATCAAATGACTCCAAAAGTCCATCACTATGAAGCTTTTGCGTGTGCCTCTCATTTATATGACCTAAGAGACAATGCCAGACGTACGTAGGATTAAAATAATTAAGTCGTCATTTATTTGTACTAACGTTATAAACATGCAAATTTTCAAGACTCAAAATGTATAGTCCATTCACTAATGGACAAACGCCATAAAGCAAACCATTCGAGAATATCGAACAACTCTCGTTCTTTATTACGAATTCAAAATATCTTCTCCTAAACATGAAGAAGAGATTATATCTTTGCCTAAGGTGGGAATGAAATAACAATTATTCAATTCTTGAACTAGTATTGACAATAGTGGCAGTGATTAACGCCGATGGCCAACGCTGCAACACTTGCACCATTTCCAACGTGGACATCCATCTCGCCACTAGCACACTTCATTGACCTACTCAGCCCCTGCAACAATTTGCAAGTATGAATCATCGAACAGGTATCATATACCCATGAATCATTTGTACGAGTAGCAAGTTTAATCGTTGTTGGCATAAAAGATTATGCTAACAAGTTTAAAGAACTAGAAATATTAACAAACAAAGTGTCTATTTGAGAAGACTATTCCAAGCCTCCGAATAGGATAATAGCTTGAGATAGTTTGAAGTGTATATTGAATATCTGAGTATTCAATACCCTTTACAGAGTGAAGAGGGGTATTTATATACCGAATACATAGGGAAAAGACTTCTTTACCCTCTAATTACAACCGACTAAGAAGATATTGTTTAATATTCTTCGTAGGGTTAAAAGAGTAAAAGACTAGTCTAATCAGTGATAAGATAGATCTTCCGTCCTTGCTGGTAGTACCCCTTCGGGTGAAGAGGCTTCGGGAGGCTCCATCATGTAGAAGTCTTGACGAAGGCCTCCACTATAGAGAGCTCTGAATACTGTGAAGTATTGATGCTATATGCATCTCCGGAGATAAAGCTTTGGACTTCGTTTCTTCTGCTTATATTAATATGGAAGTTTCCTTGACCTCTGGAGGATGAAATATTTTCTCCCAACAGTAGCCCCTCGAATACTTCTCTCCGAATTGCCTATGCAGTGAAGAGGGCAGTATATGCAAGAAATAATTTCATGCTTAGAATTTAGAAAAAGGGAGCTTGAAAATGGTTACAATCCTTATAAACATTCGGGAGAAAAAAATCTTCGGATTGAATACTGTTCAGAGGCATCCATGAGGATGGCTTCGAAGACAGACTCCTTTTAGAGCCAATATAGTTGTTAGTCTTTAGAGCCATTAGACTCAGAATTAGAGTCGTTACTCTTTGGGAAAGCTAACGGTTGCACTATCTCCAACGGTTGTAACTCTTCATGATGCAATCCTATAAGTTATGACGGCGTCGAAACCGAAACATAGCAACCAAACGATGCTCTGTAACATATAGTATAAAGAATTTTGAGTGCTATAAATAGGGAAGTAAAAGTGAACTTTGGACACTTTACCAATTGTTTTCACACATCATCTTCCTTCTTCCTAAGCACATACTCCCAAACTCTCTTTTTCTCTGATGGCGAAGACTAGCAACAAGGTTCCCGTTCCCTCTTCAACCTTGGCTCGGTAGTAGGCGATGGCGGCGGCTGTGGCGGAAGGGCCTTCAGATAACCCTCGTCCGGCCGGTCCTCACGACCTCCGTCCAGTGTCTGCCAAGTATACGGACCAATCGTATAGCTTGGGGGCGTCATCTTGCTGGAAGAAGTCGATTGCCGCGACAGTCGCGGGAAAGATGTGGACTAGAGTGAGGGTGCGCCAACCTAGGAAGGAGGTGATCCCGATACCACACGTGGGAGAGGTGGTGGTATTCGAAGCTTTCTTTGAAGCAGGATTGGGGCTCTCGGCGGTGGATTTCCTAGCAGAGGTACTGAGATTTTTTCATGTCACTCTCCCTCATCTTTCTCCCAATGTGATCGCACGTCTGGCTATTTTCGAATGGGCTATGCGGGCCGAAGGGTGTGCCGGGAGGGCAGAGATCTTCGCAGCCCTTCACAAAGCTTCGTGCTAGCCGAAGACATTCACCAGACTCGGAGGGGAGAAGATGGTGATTGCCTTCAGGAGCATAAACTTCCAACTCCGCGATGAGTTCCAGGATCGGTTCCTAGCGAAGGCCATCAACGATAGGTGGTACTCCGACTGGATCCTCCGTTGGTTCTACGTTGAGGTGGGGACAACTTGTGCCTTGGCGGGGCCTTTGGATGATATTTTTTACCGGAGGGAGGCGGAGGTCCATCCGGATTTGAGCCAGCTCCAGGTTCGGCTTGGACTATTACACTCCGTAAGTCATCGCATGAGCATGCGTGACTTGGCGGAGGAGTTTATCGGGCTTCAGATTCCTCCTCTGATGGACGCTTGGCCAATCAACTTAGAAGAAAATCCGAAGGGAGGACTTTGGCTAATTCCTTCGAGCTCTGCAGGTAAGCTCTTCACATATCCTATATCAAAGTTTTTTGCACACAAATATTGATTTTATTTTAATAACTTAATCAAATGATATCTTATCTTTCAGCTCCACGCGTGACTTTGAATCCAAACAAATTGTCCGAGCTGCGGAGAAGGTCCTTGGTGCCCGTGCACCCATAGAAAAGGAGCAGAGGGTGAAGCTGGTTGGGACTTGGGAGCGGTTCAATCGAGTATGGAGCATACTCAGAGTTGAGCCCCTGACACTTCCAGACTGGTCTGCCCCGGACCAGGCTCCGAAGAAGAGGAAACATGAGGTGGGGTCTTCAGGACCAGTGAAGACACCTGCAAATAAGGTTGCCCACAAACTGAAGGATCTTACTCCTTCGAAGTCTCCTGTCTCGTTGCCAGAGCAATCCGAAGAGGACGACAACATGGACATGCAAATGGTGAAGGAGTTAGAAGCTCTTCTTGCGGGGGACGAAGGGTCTCGGATGGGAACCAAGGCCTCCATCCAAGACGGTGCGGAGGTGGTGCCGATGGTTGAAGACAATCCTGGGCAGATGGAGACTGAAAACGTTCCGTCTAGCCTGGCGGTCGCCCCTGCTATGGGGGAAGGCGGAGTCGAGACTGAAGGGGTCCAAGATCTAGCTGCAGAAGTCTCGGCTTCAGACGAAGTGATAGTTGTTGTGGCTGAAGAAATCCTAGCAGTTGTTCCTTCGGTTCGAACTCTAGAGTCCGAAGAGGACTTTGGTCAGATGTTTGAACCACCGAGCATGTCCGGTGCTCACCCGGCAACAAGGTGCTTGAGGTAAGCCTTGGCTGAACACATTCCTTTTCCTTCATCCACATCATTTAAATAATACCAAGTACTTTTGGTTTCACATAATCAGCTCCGGTGGAGGTGATCCCTACTGTGGAGGCGGTTCTGGAGTCGGAGACAGCTTCAGTGCCATTATCGACTGCGGCACAGGAAGTTGCTCCAGCTTTGGAGGTAGCTCCGAAGCAAACGATGGGTCCTGGAAAGGGTATAGGCAAAGTTTGGCCGATGCCTTCTCCAGCTCTAGGATGGACTCCAGTCAGAGTCGACAAACGGAGGTCAATCAACAGAGGCCTCCGAGGATGCTTCATTGCGCTCCGGCCCTTCTCCTAGCGACGACGATCGGAGCGCTTTGTCAAGGCTCCCACTCCTGGCCCCCTTTCTTGAAAGGAGGATGGGGCTTCAGACTTTGTTAGATCCTCTAGCTCGAGCTAGTCGCAAAGTTGAGGAGACTAAATTGGTCTCCATCCTTGGCGAGGCCGAAGGGTCAGAGCTCGACGCTGCTCTCGAACGGGCTGCTTACCAGGTACGAAGTATCTACAAAAGTTAGTTCAATCTAAAACATGTATATGATTCACTTACATTTCTCTTCTTTTCCTTTGCAGCACATTGTTCTAGCTCGGGCAGCTGTTGTTTCTATCGAGCGGGAGTGCAACCGGCTCAAGGAGAAGGTGATGGCTCTTCAAGGTAGCCTTGTTGACTCCAAGAACCAGGCTTCGAGCTTGGAGGAAATGGCTCTCGCAGAGCGAAATGCTAAAGCCAGGCTAGAGGCTGCGAACAAGGAGCTCGAGGCTGAACGAGTGGTGCTCTGGGCCAAAGTTGAAAAGCTTCGAGAGGAGCAGATAGCTTCGAGAGTCGAGCTTGTAAGGCTTCGGGAAGAGTGGCAACGTTGGCTGAAGACGCGAGGAAGCTGCTAGGACAAAAAACTGTCCTTATGATGAAGACGGCCGAGATCTCTGCTTTAATCCGTGACATGAATGTCTCAAGCGAGGCATTGGCTGTGGAGAAATCAAAGTGTGAGAGCGTGGCCTCCAAAACCATGGATGTCCTCTGGGGTGTCTTGGAGTATTTTAGGACTTCTTGTGCTTCTTCATCGTCGGCCAACGATTCTCTACTGTGGAAAATGAAGATGATCCAAGCAACAGCGAAGACAATGAAGACTTCGGGTACTCAGTACAGAGAGATCTCCAGCCAAGTAGCCACTATTAGAGTACTTCGCTACTTCGAGGACATCAGACTTTCTATCTCACCGAAACCCAGAGCAGCCCCCGCTAGCTTTGGCGGTGACCGACTACTGACCCCTTCGCTTGATGTGGTCGTAGCTTGGGAGGCTTTTCAGCCATCTTAGAGAGCTGAAGGTCGGTCAGCTATGAAGACATGGATCGATGAAGGCCATCATCAAAAGCAAGCGTGGACGCAGCCTTCGACCAGCAAGCGTCCTTCGGATCCGAAGGTCTAGTTCTCCCTAGGGTTCCGTTATGTAAAAACTTATGTTTCTATCTTATTTTAAATAAAAAGACTTATTTGGAAATGTTTTTAGGCTTACTGACCTTTTTTGGATGAACTTGAAGTATTAGAGATTAACGAAGGGCTCCGTCAATAGTGGGCTACCTCGATTTTCAATTCCTCGAGGGAACCATGGAGAGGTTATACCTAAAATCTGTAAAGAAATATTAGCTTATATTAAAGAGGAGAAGGGGGAAGAGGAAGTTGTTAATATAGCATCTTCATCTTCGGAGGACGTTGATTGGTCTAAAGAAGAGTGGTCTGGTGAAGAGCAAGCGAAGAGTAGCCCTAAATGACTTCAGACCTGGGATGAGCTTCAGCAAGAACCAAGAGATTTCCGAGATTCGAAGAAGGGGAAACAGATTAAATGTAAGGTTCTGAAGACTCCGGGCTCTGGGAGAAGTCATCTTCGAAGCTGAGCTAACTCCGAGTCTAGCTCTAGGGATCGAAGGGGCCTTCGCTTTCTTCTTGGCTTAGACACTGATTTTTCCTAGTGTAATAAAATTTATTGAGTAATATAAAATGAAATGCTTCAAAATTGTCTCATTACCTCCTAGCCCCTCTTTGAGGGTAAGCACCTTCGATTTTCAAGCGAAGACGGTTACGCACAACGATTGTAATGCCTGCTAAGAGTACAATTTCAATAGTTTTGATTTTCGGACGCTCGGAGCCCCTTATTATATTGAATAAGAATTTGGAAACAGTGGTTCGAAATTCGAGTAGATGGTCTCTATGGACCTCATAGGTCTCTTCGAACCCATTGGTTCAGAGTCCATAAATAGTAGCTTAGTACTCTTTTCATATGTATTGGAATCCGATTATTCTGATCGCTTCGGACTCTTTTTTGGATGTATTGGGATCCAATTATAGTGGTCGCTTAGGACTTTTTACAAATGCTTTCAAGCCAATCGCTTGGAATCCGTATGATTTGGTATCTTTGGACTATTTTATGGATGTTTTCAAGTCGGTTGCTCAGAATCCGTTTTTCATGGTCTCCTCCGACTCTTTTTATGGATGCTTTCAAACTGATTGCTCGGAATCCGTACATTTGGTCTCTAAGGAGCCATGATAACGATCATGGGCCTCATGGCTATAGATGTGATGAGTGATTCTCAACGGAAGTCAAAGAGAAGACATGAAGAGAAGAGGAGACCTGCCGTATCTGGGTCGCATGTGACTTAGCTACACGGGAAGCGAGCGACTGCCGAGCAGAGGGGCTGTGGAGTTGGGCCGACCCAATCCGAGTACATGGGCTAGGAGCAGCAGAGGATCCACTGGTCTATTGACTGGGATTGACTCAGGTACATGGGCGGTGAGTGATTGCCGGGCTGAGGGAGCCACGAAATCGGGCCAGCCCAATCCGGGTACCCGGTGCGAAGATGGTGGATGCTTTGTTAGTTTCGGTGCAAAACTAATGACCGCTGATCTTGGATCCGACCGTTCTGAGGTGAAGCTGTAGCTGCTACAAAAGCTCCGCATCAGGACAAGTTATCTTTATTTAGGATTTTACTACTTTGCCTTTTAGGCCCACAATTTGTGTTAGTCGAGTCTGTAAAAATCTTAAGGGCAGCTCGGTCTTTTCTATTTTTATTTTAGCGTATGTTTAAACCCTAGGGGTAAATCTATCTTTTCCCTTCTTATTGGGCTGCTTATAAATAGGTCCCAATCCTCTAGGGTTAGGGTTAACTCACTTTAATGCAAAATCAGAGTTCATTCCCTTCTTCCCTGTTGTTGCGCCGCCGCCATTTTTACACCACGCCATCACCGCCGGATTCTCCTTCTTTGGCCTGACTTCCTCCACTTCACGCTGCCTCGATTAGCATTCGTACAACCTATCGTGTCCACTGCCCCAATGCTTCAATTTATGGAGCTACAAGCAGTGTTTTCGGTATGCGCATGAGGTGTTTGATGTGTTGCGCATAGTCACATAGGCATTGAGTGACTAGTCTTCTAGGCTCTGCAGTATTGCAGTACTGCATCTGCACGAGGCGGTTTTTGGCTCCCTGACACGACTGCTGCACAACGCACTGTCACTTCCATGTGAAGTCAGGCTTCGATGATGGAGCTAGCTTCAGTCGCTGGCTTCGGCAAGGGCTTTGACTACATCTCTATGCGGAGGAACTCGGTCGGCTGAAGCAGTGCTTCGATAGGTTCACCAGGATCCAATAGCCTGGTTGTGCGAAGTCCCGTGTGGAGCCAGGCTTCGCCAGCACACGTTCAAAGCAGGCTTCAGCTTGTCGAACTTCTAACTTCGTTGTGACTTCGGCGAGGCAAGCTCCGGAGACAAGGCATACAGGCTCCGACATAGGCTTAGACAAGTATTGAACAAGAGACAACTGTGAACAGTAAACTCTCTCCTTATTTTGCGTGCACTTGAATTAAATGCATGTGATGGTTATGTTTGTGATGATTGAAATGCTTGTGAGTTAAATGCATTGTTAATCTGCCTTTAAACACTTTATTGGTGTTCTTTTTGACTAGGACACCAGTTGTTTTTAGGCTAGATTATTTTAGTACCTGTGATCTATTTTGCTTCTATTGATTATCTGTTGAGGTGTGTTGGGTGTTGGGAGAAGGCCATTGATTCGAAAGAATTTTTAGGCACCCATTCACCCCCCTCTGGTCGCTACTTTTGGTCCTACAGTCTCTTTGGACTCTTTTTATGGATGCTTTCAAGCCGGTGGCTAGGAATCTATTTTTCATGGTACTTTCCCACCTTGATGGATGCTTCGAACCGATGGCTCAATGTCCGTAAATTAGGTTCGAATGAATAATACTTACCTCCGCAATTAGCTTTGTCCTTCTAGTGCGTCCACCAGGAGTAGAAGTCATCTTGAGAAGCATGCATTATTCGAACCATAAGCTTTATTCATTTAGAAAGTGTTTACAAATGATTACAAGGAGCCCCTAAGCGAAGTATCGCTTAAGGTGCTCTGCATGCCATGCATGCTTCAATTCTTCACCTTCTAAATTAGCTAATTTAAAAGATCTAGGGCGTCCTGAACATAGGATGATATATGGTCCTTCCCATTTATCCATGCCACTATGACTAAGGAGATAGCCATGATTTGAATCCAATGCTTGATCGAGTGAAATGTCGAGCTAACCAACAAAGGTGGCACGTATCTCGCCTCGAGCTTGACTGACGGCGTATGGTAAAGGGACTAGTGCGTGCGTATATCAAGGTTCATGAAAATTTGATTTTGTACGCTTTCGGGGGTCAATTTGTGCTGCTAGGTACCACTATTGATCAGTGAGTTGGAAACGGTTTCCGGTAAACAACCGTTAGTGTATGAACCTATCGAGTCACGACCAGGGGGCTCTCAGCCCTATAAAAGGAGAGGAGGAGGACGTCTTGGTACAAGGCAATAAGCCTAGATTAGACCTAGCCACCAGAGATTCCTCTCCTCCTTTTTGATCTCAAACGTTGAGATCGAGGACTCCCTGTCTCTCACGTGTGGTGCTAGCACGCTGCCGTGGGAGGAACTCCATCCCTGTATATGTGGACTCCGTGGAGGCGTTGCTCCATAAGCGATGCTCGTGGCCGTCACCACGAGGAAGGTGATTTCTTCATCGATTGGATCAGCAAGGAATAGTCGGGACAAAGTGAGGATAGGCTTGACGTTCTTCATCAACCTCTTCTTCCGCTGCACCTAGCACGTCAAGTGCTAGAAGGTACTGATCTATGATCTCACACGTGCATGGGTCTTGGGTTTTAGGGCGGAAATTTTGAATTTGTCGGCTAACGTAGCTCCCCTATTCCCCAACAGTGGAAGTTGTACCCACTGATAAATCGGTTAACGTGGCAATAGCTGATTTATCGGTATGGGAGATGGAAGAAGTTGTTTGTCTATTAGGCAAGGCTTGGGACGGTGATTTTCTCGAAGTATCGAGTGATAGAGTTAAACCAATTAACAATTAACAACCCAAACTTACCATATAAAGATGACACCGACAAAGTAGAAGGTAAACTCGGTCATGGCTTCACCGCAACCAATGAACTACAGGAAATAGACACCAGACCCAGTGATATATCGAGGCCAACCTATGTAAGTGCTCAACTTCATGATGAAATAAAAAGCAAATTAATTGCATTATTATGAGAATATCGGGATTGCTTTGCATGGAAATATCATGAAATGCCATGTTTAAGCTGATCAATTGTAGAACATTGGCTTCCAATAAAGCAAGGATATCAGCCATTCAAGTAGTCATCTCGACGATTAAAGGGAGAGATATATCAAGATATCAAAGCCGATGTGACAAGGTTGTATGGTGCAGGATTTATAGGAGAATGCCGATATGCAGAGTGGGTATCAAACATTGTACCAGTATAGAAGAAAAGTGGGAAGCTCAAGATATGTGTTGATTTCAGAGATCTAAATAAGGCTACCCTGAAGGACGAATACCTAATGAAGATCGCGGATTTATTGGTGGACACCGCATCTGGTCATAAGATAATCAACTTCATGGATGAGAATGCAGATTATAATCAGATTTTCATGGCTGACGAAGACATCCACAGGATGGCCTTTCGGTGTCCTGGTGCTATCGGACTTTACGAGTGGGTGGTGATAACCTTCGACTTGAAAAATGCTGGAGCAACTTACTAGAGGACCATGAACTACATTTTCCATGATTTGATCAACTTATTGGTAGAAATATACATAGACGACATTGTGGTGAAATCAAGTAGTACTCAAGATCACATGGCCGATCTACGTCAAGTTCTGGAAAGAGCCAGGAAATACGGATTAAAGATGAATCCTGAGAAGTGTGCATTCGGTGTATCGGCGGGAAAGTTTCTTAGTTTTATTGTGCATGAAAGAGGGATTGAGATAAGCCGGCGTAGTATTAAAGTAATCAAGAACACTCTGCCCCCTACCGATAAAACCAAGTTGTAGCCGCTAGTCTGGAAGATAAACTTCCTCAAGAGGTTCGTAGCTGATCTTTCAAGAAAAATAGAGTCATTTACTCCACTATTGAAGTTAAAGCCTGATCAGGAATTTATATGGGGAGAAAAGTAGCAGAAGACATTTGACGAGATTAAGGAATGCTTAGCCTCACCACTGGTATTGATACTATCACAGAAAGGGATTTTGTTTAGCTTATATTTATAAACCGATGATGAAGCCATTGGGTAAGTCTTGGTGTAGGAGATTGATAAAAAGGAGAGTGTAATTTTCTATCTCAGTAAAATACTACTTGATGTTGAGACCAGATACCCCACAGTGGAAAAGCTCTACTTATGTTTATATTTCTTGTGCACCAAATTGAGACATTACCTACTATTGTCAGATTGTACCGTAATATGTAAGGCTAATGTCATTAAGTACATGCTATCGGCCCCAGTATTGAAAGGGCATATCAGAAAGTGGGTCCTCGCTCTCATTGAATTTGATCTTAGACATGAATGGGCTAAGGCAGTAATTGGAAAAGTAGTAGCCAATATCATAGTCCAACACAAAGATGAGGTAGTGACTTATGTTGAGCCAACACCATGGACCTCATTCTTCGATGGATTGGTGTGTCGGCATGGATGTGATATAGGCCTAGTAATTATCTCCCCTCGGGGGGCATCATTTGAGTTTACATACACCATCAGGCCCTTCTCCACCAACAATCAGAAAGAGTACGAAGCAGTATTGAAAGGGATGCAGTTGTTGGAAGAAGTGGGTGCCGATGCAGTAGATATTTTGGGAGATTCCCTTTTGGAGATGAGGCAATTGACTGGTGAATATGTGCAATGAAGACATGCTAAAAGAATATCATGATCGGTGCCAGACTATAATGTCAAGCTTCAGAAGCGTAACTCTTACTCATATCCCAAGGGACCAAAACTTAGAAGCAAACGATTTGGCCCAAACGGCATCAGGATACAAGCCAATGGCTAGGTAAATCAAGGTGGAAATCACAGAAATAATGGTCGATGATTGGAGGTATAATATCATCAATTATTTGAAAACTCCTTCAACATCGGCACCAAGAAAGCTTAGATTTCAAGCAACAAGATACGTGCTTCTCAGTGAAGACTTGTACCATCGGACGACCAATGGAGTTTGCCTGAAATGTATAAGTGCTGAAGAAGCCAAAGTGGTGATGTGTGAGGTACACGAAGGCATATGCGGAACATACCAGTCGGCCCATAAAATGAAATGGTTGCTTTGGAGAGCTGGCTACTTTTGGATGACTATGGTTGAGACTACATACAATATTATAAGGGGTGTTAGGACTGTCAGAAGTTTGGAACTATTTAAAGGGTGCCCGCATCAGCAATGAAACCAATAGTTAAACCCTGGCCATTCAAGGGTCATCGATATGATCGACCAAATCTACCTAGCATCAAGTAAAGGACACAAGTTCATATTGGCGGCCACTGATTACTTCACAAATTGGGTAGAGGCCATTCCACTCAAAAGGGTTACTTCTGCTGATGCCATTGAGTTCATCAGGGAACATATAATATATCGGCTCGACATTCCACAAACCATCAATTGGTGTCTTTTTTTGTCACATGGCATGGGAGATCTGCTTAACTCCAGTGTAGGTCCTACAATCTTAGAAAAATGGTTCAAGGCGTGTCAATCAGTTTGACCCTACAACTGATAAGGAAATAGAGAAAATATCATTAGTAGCAAAGCTGATCGGCTACCAAGATGATGACTGCAGGGAAGATAAAAAAATTGTGGACAAATAATGCCAATCGACCACGAGGCCGATGACCAAGGCAGAGCAATCGATATGAATGCACCATCGACCGATGAGATAGGCAATTCATGCATATGTGCCGGTGAACATTCCACGATAGCAGATAAGATGTATCGTTGAGTTCAAGATAATCTATCAGCTTGTACTCCAACAGAAATAAATAAAACATGTCAGATAACATGTTTGTATTATCAAAATCATCACAATAACAAGATTAGACTTAACCAAGACAACAGCTAGTCACGATCAACTTAACAATACTTCAAAGTATCAGGCATACTTTATTTAGATGAACGGTATACAACATGAAGAAGATATAATAGAAAGAGATATCAGACCTAACCGATGAAGCCTCAAACTACCACACCCAAATCACATTAATTTAAGAGATCAAATTGATGCATCCATAAACCTAGCTAATACACCGAGATAAACTGGTGATCACACTATTTCAGCCGATGCCTCAAGAGATCAAATTGATGCAGCTGTGAGGACACTGATCTAGTCGATACGATCATCGGGGGTGGCGGGACTCACCTATTTGTCAAAGATCAGAACGATGCAGCCTAGATCCGAGTGCTGAATCCTACTGGGATTAACCTTGGGAAGCCAAGGGTGCTGATGTGCCAAAGAGTTGTTTGACAGAGTTGTGTGTTTAATCTAAGGGATACATATTTATAGTCCGGAGACTTGCCGTCCAAGCAATCTATCTTATCCGATGCTGGATCACCTTTATCTTCTCACTTTTATCTCCATAGGCTCCTTTACATCCTGTCACATTGTAATAGCATAGACAAGCTTCTTTGACCATCTTTAACAAGACCTCTTTGACTTCTGTTGACCATGCAGCATCCCTGGTGGGTCCTAGGCTTTTACCAAATATTTACGTCAACACACGCCCCCCAGTTTGTGAGCATTAAGGGGTAACCGATGCTTCGAAATTATCGATCATCATCACTCATCTGCCATCATGTCCTTTCAAAGTTTTTCCTATAACGTCTTCTTAAATTTACTGCTAGTAACTAAAGCCCTTCATCTTTTAATACTATAACATGCAGGGAATTAACTTCACTTCATCTTCTTCTTTTTTGCCTCTTCCTCTTCTTCGGCCATTCACACCTATGATTGTTGTCACTTGGAACGATGCATTTACTTCTCTTTGTGGCGGCGTACGACTAGGCTTCATCCCACACAGTTTTGTATTGGTACTCTTTAAACCGAAGATTATGTTCCCCCGGTCCTGGGCCAGCAAGCATTCTAGTGTTTCGATAAACATACTCATGATTACCTTTTTCCACACATTGTGAATGGCCTTACCAAGCCCGACAAGATCGGTTTTGACTCGGCTACCAAAAAGTCACTCTTGCTCTATAAGTACCAGGCCTTTTCTTCTTTTGCCTTTTACGCTTGTTGTTAGTCTTTGAGTTTACCATTGTTTGCTGTGAGTACTACTTGCTGTCTTTTCTTTTCCACTCATTCTATATCCCAACGATGCTAGGATGGATACTCTCAACATGATTCCTGGCGTAAGTTTTCAGCATTCTTACTGTTCTTTGTTTTTTCTCGGTTCTTCCGCCGCTTCCTTCTTTATAGCTTCATTTTTTCACTATATTTTTTTCCTCTTTCTTCATTGTAGAACCTGCAAGATCAGACTCTGATCCTAATAGCCACTCATCCTTCTAGCTTATTCTTGGTCCCTTTGGGCAATTCAGACCCTACAAATTTAATAAACGCCGATATATCGCGAGACACAACAAGAAAACATGCCCTGTAGCTACTTGAGAACACATTTCTTTTCTCAACCTCTCGCTAGATGAGTTTTTCTTTTGAGTATCGGCTCTGGCCCCAACCTTTCAATTTTAGTTTTTATCTGAATAGCTTGCCGCCCACGTGCAGATTCCCCTTGGTCGTTTCCTCTTAGCAGCTACTTATCGACTCCTTCAACTTATATGGGACAACCTATTGGTCGGTAATTTCATTGGTCTACCTATAGGTCCTTGGTGGTTCCTCTAGCTTTGTCTTAATGTCTACACGACCGATGTTATTGGGGAACTCCTCTTGCTCAATCGTATTTTCCTGCTGATTTTCCAAAACTGGTCGTTACTATCTATCACCGCTACTCTTCTTTGGGTGAGGCGGTGACATTTTTTCTTGCCTTTCCTTTGCCCCCACGGCTTTGGCCACTTTCTTCAAGAGCATGTACCTCAAGTTCTCTGATTGGACCACCTGGTTTCCCTTCGGATATTACTTGGAGTATGAACGCCGTCATCGGCTAGTTCTGCCCGATGTGACCCGAGACAAAGAACCCCTTCGTATCTTTTTAGTCACAACTTTTACTAGCTTGCTCCCTGTTAAATTTACCGATAAGCATCCTCGACAGTGTTCCTATGAGTTTTATCACCCATCAGTCTTCTCAAGGAAGCTAGGCTTTGGTCAGCTCCCGCCCCATCTCTTTTTTGTCAATCAGATCTGAACTCGCGAGAGAGTCACAAACGCCTTGGAGTGGGATCGCTTTCCCATATGACCGATGGGATCCCTACTAGAGATCTTGTTTCCTGGACGACCTACCGAGTGACCTCCATCGCTTTTCACCGATGGTGGGGTGAATTGAAGCAGCATCTCTTCAATCACTCTTCATTGATTTACTAGTAGCGGCTTCACTCGGGTAATGTTGATATGGGACCCAAGGTAAACACTTTCACTTTCTTCCACTGCCTTTCTTTTGTCTGATTTGACTTTACCTCTTGTAGGAAGATGACTGTGATGCCCCCCTAGTGAGCTCTAGTGGCCAGCCGATACGATATGGACCAATATCGGCCACTATAAATTTGGGCGTCGGTGCTCCTACTCCCTCGGCATGGATAAGTGGAAAGCGGTCCAGATTGGCTGTGTTTTTGGGGAGACTGATTTGGGAGACGAAGCCAAAGGGAGTCCGTCGGGCATTAGCCTGGATTTCCATAGCACACTTGCCCTATAATTTGAAAGACTGAATATATTGCTACTTTCATCTGACTCAGTTTTGAGCTTTTTGTGTTTTGTCTAAGGGCAACACCTTCGCATCAGTCGTCTTGAGGTGATACCATTAATATTGGCATCAATTGTTTTGCATGTAGATCTTTTAAGCTTCGTTCGAATGATTGAAAAATATTTCCTTAAGTATTGCTTGTTCAGCCTCTTTCCATATCTCCGACATAGTCTTCAATCCATTTTTGTTTCATCGGGTAATTTAGGTACCCACAAAGGTTAGCCTCGGTCCACCACCAAGTCCGATGCTTTACTCTCTTAGTTGGTTATGGTGAAGCCTTGACTGAGTCCATCCTTGGTTTTGTCGATGTCGTCTTTACAGGGTGAGCTTACGTAGCTCTTCGTTGATGGGGTTGACTCCATCATCCGATATTTTAAGAAAAATACCAACCTAAGCCTTCCCTAACAGACATACGACTCCTTCCATCTCCCATACTAACAGATCGATTATTGTTATGTTAACAGATCTATCGATGGGAATGATTTCTACCTGATCGCTGACCTACTAAACTAGGATCTGGTGCATTGTCGAGGGGACGCAGTAATTCACATGTATCCAATCACGCCCCAACAACAGGCTATAAGATACGTTTCCCTCTATAGCAAAATATTAGTCGACATGGTCTTGCTTTCAACTGTCAGCTCCGCGTTTAGCACTACCATTGTGTCTAACGAGTTGCCACCGAAGTCCCTTAATACCATATTAGTTCTGATGAGGTCCTCCAGTGTTTTACCCAACTTACGACAGGTGGCATATGGCATCAAGTTGACAGTCGCCCCTCCGTCTATCATCATTTTAGACATCGATGCCTAGGGTCTTTCGGTTTGTCGAAAATTGTAGGCTATGGATCCAACATTAGTTGGGCCATTGTATCGGCCTGTTCTGCATCATCTTCTAAGACAGCTCGATACTCTACGGGGAGGAAGAAAACCATGCTTACCCCTGTGTCTTTCTTATCCTCGTGATTAGCCCCATCCTTCACTCACCATTCACTTTTGATCATGCGGGGCCGATAAGCTTCCTCGTTTCACCTTTGTGCCTCCAGTTCTCTTTGCCGCAGACGTTGCACCCTTCTCTTTTGGTTCCTTATGAAAATCCCACTAGGGCACAATCGTGGGTTCTCTAGTTTGGTGTTGTCATCGTCGGCCGTCTGGCCGATTTCCTTGGGATTGGCGGGACCGAGCCTCTCGAGCGCTGATACCCTTGGTTGTGACAACCTTTAGTGAACACATTCTTGACCACGCGGCCTTAGTTGGATGTTATGTGGCCAATGATCACCTCGTTTCCTGCCTTTGGCACCACACCCTGGGAAGTCGTCCATTGATGGTAGACGTAGCCCCTCATTCTAGCAAAACCTAAAGAACTCACAACTCCAATGGGGTTGAAATGTGATTAGTCGTGGTTGTCTTCGCTGTCCACCCTCTCATTTGACTTCCTTTGATACTTCCTGATGATGAGGTTTGAGGAAGTGACGCTACTGCTGGCTCACCCATTCTTCTTTGCATGTTGATCGTCAGCGTGGTGCACGTGCACCATGTTGACTGGGAATGGATGTCCATCGATGTTCATCGGTTTCTTCCCATCGTCAAACTTGATTCGGCCTTTCTCTACAACCAATTGGATCTATTGCCTGAACACATTGAATTCATTGGTGTGGTGTGATGGGGAGTTGTGCCACTTACATTATTTCCTCTTCTTCAGCTCATCGACTGGTGGTATCATGTGGTTAGGTGACAAGTGGATCCGCTTCTCCTTGAGCAAAAGCTCAAATATCTTATTGGCCTTGTTGAAGCCGAAGTCATATTTTTCTTCTTTATCGGTCGGCTTCACCCAAGGGTATGCAACATGTTTCTTATTCTTGGACCATTCGGCCAAACCGACTGTAGGACCGAGAGTAGCGACCAGAGGGGGTGGTTAATGGGCGCCTCAAAAATTCTTTTGAATCGATGCCTTATCCCAACACCCAACACACCTTAACAGATAACCAAAAACTCAAACCAAAAAAACATAGATGAAAATAGTGCTATCACTCTCCTATCAAATATGATGTTATGCGACAGTTTGAGAGATCATAAGCACTAAAAATAATCTAGCCTAAAAACGACCAGTGTCCTAATCGAAAAGCACCACAAAAATGCTTAAAGGAAGATTATAAAATCATTCAACTCACATAAATTTAACCTAGCACAAATATGATCATCACAGTAATCATGCATTTAATCTGATAAAAAATTTGTAGATGAACGACGTGCCAAAGAAGATTCAAAATGCACTAAGGAAACAAAGATATATCAATAAACAAACATAGTGCAATTTGAGAATAAACGGCTTGCAGTAATTTAATCAAATAGTGAATATTCAGCAAAAATATTTCGAAGCACGAAAATCGAGAAAACTGAAGTTACTATTTCTAGTTGAAGAACACTACTGCTTCTGTTCCCGAGCCTTCTCCCAAACACCACCTCTGCGCAGCCGCTGCTGAAAAACTTCTCGTCAATTTTGGTCCTACATCGGTGGCTCCACACGGCAGCGCCTCACATAGTAAGCCGTGGCCTCACGTGCATCGCCTGGTGGCCCCTCGCATTGAACGGCAGAAACTTCTCAGCAACAAATAAGGCGCCGGCTCTCCATAGAAAACCAAAGAGCTGTTTTTTTCACGCTGCGACAACTTCCTAAGTCGGAATCCAGTGCCACCACACAGAAAAGCAGAAATCATAAAGTCGACTGTTACGTGAGCTGCTTCTAGGGAAAAACTAGGGCCGGCGCTGCACTGGATCCAGGAAAAAACCGGATCATGAATCCCTAGAATAACCCACGCATGCATAGTGCAATGAACATGAGAAAAACTGAGGTGAACTGTGGATGAACAAAGTGAACTGTGATTTTTTCAAATCAAGTGAGTTGGTGAAACCCTAGGGTACACATGCCTTTTTATAGGCAATTCAAAAACTGGAAATGACGCAAATACCCCTAGGGTACAGACTCTGAAATACAGACACCGGCCCAAAGGGAAAAATAGAAAAATCCCAATTAAAGGTAGATTGTCCTAATGCGGAGCTTTAATAGCAGCTACGGCTTGGCTTCAGGATTGTCGAATCTCCGATCGACGGTCTAGTATTGTGCGTCGGTTTTACGCCGAAACCGACAAAGCATTCGCTGTCTTCGCACCAGGTACTCGGATTGGGCCGGCTCGATTCTGTGGCTCCCTCAGCCTGGTAATCGCTCGCCGCCCATTTACCAGAGTTAAACACAGTCAACAGTCTAGAAGATCCCCTGTTGTTCCTGGCCTATGTACCCGAATTGGGCCGACCCGACTCCGCAGCCCCTGTGCCCAGTAGTCGCTCGCCGCCCGTGTACCTGAGTCACATGCGGCCCAAGAACCAACATGTCTCATCTCCTCTTCATGTCTCTCTGTTGACTTCCATTGACAATCACACATCACTTCTGGAGCCATGGGGCCCATGATCTTCAACATGGCTCCTCACTGACCTATGCATCACAATCACTACCCTCGTCAGAGTCCGAATAGTAGGCCTGAGTATATGCTACCTTTTTTGATACCTATCTTTCCTTTCTTCTTGGAATCGACTTTCATGTGTCGATACCCTTTGCACCAGTTGTGAGAGGCTTTCGAATTCATGTGATGAAAATCTCTCCTTAATTGTGTTCAGGAGTCCTTGAAATGGCAATTATGCCAATTGGGTGTCATTGAGGTTCAAGCTATAGCATCTGCTCTGTACGTCTCGGAACCTCTAGACATAATCTTGTACCGAGTCATCCATCCTCTGCCTCACAACTATCAAGTCGGTGAGCTTCATCTCATGAATGCCAGCAAAGAAATATTTGTGAAACTTTCTCTTAATCTGCCCATCCTCTGATGGAATCTGTCAACAACAAAGAAAACCACATGAATGTCGATCCCAATAGAAAAAGTGGGAAGAATCAGACCCTTAGCGCTTCATCGACCGATGCCTCCCCACACTAGGCAAGGAAACATTTGATATGCTCAATTGTCAAGATCGAGTCCTGTCCCGAGAACTTGGTGAAGTCAGGTACCTTGTATCGGCCTGGCAGTGGTACTCGGTCAAACTATTCTAGGAATGGCCGCCGATACATGTACATATGTTCTTTTGGATTCAACTCAAATTGGCCTTGAATAACCTCCGTTATCCGATTCACCCAGTCATCTTCCTATTGTCCCGGCATAGGGTGTCGATCAGGTATTGGGACCTACTGATGTAGGTCTGGCGGAGCAGCATTATACATATATTGTCCCTCATCACCATATGGCGATGCTCCATAGTATGCGGTCTGATGATACCCCAAAGGAATACCATTGGGTGCCCCCTTGGCACCACGAGGTCCGGCAGTACGTTCCTTGTGATGTCGTATGTCACCTGAGGCATCTCTTGTCTTGGTAGTCTTGGGTCAGATGACGGAAGTGGCGTCGGTGCACCCCTTTCGAGGTCGTACAGCGTGCTCTATAGTGGACCCTGTGCAGGCACTAGCAACTGAGTCGTCTTGTTTACTTCATGTCCAAACGATGCGCCCGATTACTCTAGCCTCATCGACCCTTGCAGCTATGGTGTTGGCCGAGTATGCCGTGGATTCTGCAATAATCTTATCTAGCCATCAGGGAGGTATGTTAACCCTTGTGGTGGCTCGTGGGCTACAATGCCATCAACAATATTCTTGATCAAACCATGGAGGGTGTTGACTAGTGTTCTGGATTGATTAATGAGTGCTTGATGAAGGGCGCTATCAATGATCTCTTGAAAATTGATGTGAGGGTTTTCTGCCAACTAGTAGTCCCTACGACCGGAGTCCGTCTTGGTAACGGGTCCCTCTAGATAGGACCCACCGAGTTATACCGTAGGCTTGCAGGCAGAACTTCTAGAAATCATCCACATGCTTCTGCACCTCTGCTCTTTGATCTTCATTCAGTGTGTCCAGAGTGATCGGGATGATGTTGTCTTTGTTGATCTCGCCCGCCATGGCTGAGTTGCTGAAAATGTCCCACCAAGCGTGCCAAAAAGTGTGTTGGTGTCTTTTTTGGTCACACTTTGACACACACGTGGCCCAGGAGATCTGCTTAACTCTCGTGCAGGTCCTACAATCTTAAAAAAGGGTTCAAGGTGTGCCAATCAGTTTGACCCTACAACTGATAAGGAAACAGAAAATATCATTAGTAGCAAAGTCGATCGACTACCAACCCGATGACTGCGGGGAAGATAAAACAATCGTGAGCGAATAACGCCAATCGGCAATGAGGCCAATGACCAAGGCAGAGCAATCAGAACAAATGCACCATCAGCCGATGAGATAGGTAGTTCATGCATATGGGTCGATCAGCATTCCTCGATAGCGGATAAGATGTATCATTGAGTTGAAGATAACCTATCGACTTATACTCTGAAATAAATAAATAAAACATGCTAGATAACATGTCTATATTATCAAAAACATCACAATAACAAGATTGGACTTAACTAAGATAGTAGCTAGTCATGATGAACTTAACAATACTTTAAAGTATCAGGCACACTTTATTTAGATGAACAATGTACAACATGAAGAAGATATAATAGAAAGAGGTGTCGAACCTAACCGATGAAGCCTTAGACTACCACACTCAAATCACATCAATCCAAGAGATCAAACTGATACAACCTTAGACCTAGCTAATACACCGAGATAAACCTGCGATCGTACTGTTTTAGCCTTGAGAAGCCAAGGGTGGTGATGTGTCGAAGAGTTGTTTGACAGAGTTGTGTGTTTAATCTAACTAAGGGGTACATATTTATAGTCCAAAGACTTGTTGTCTAAGCAATCTATCTTAACCGATTCTGGATCACCTTTATCTTCTCACTTTTATCTCCATCGACTCATTTACATCTGGTCACTATGTAATAGCATGGATGGGCTTCTTTGACCATCTTTGACCGGACCTCTTTGACTTTTGTTGACCATGCAACATCCCTAGTGGGTCCTAGACTTTTACCAAATCTTGGTGTCAACACCATCACCATAGATCATGGGACAATTTTTGTATCTAACAAGTTCCAGCAATTCGCAGCCAGTATGGGAATCAAACTCTTAAATTCGTCTCCATATTTTGCACAGGCTAATGGGCAGATAGAAGCATCCAACAAAAGCTTAATCAAGTTAATAAAGCGTAATATCAATGAACAGTTGAAGCATTGGCATCGATCTCTATTAGAAGCACTCTGGCATATCAGATGGCATGACATGGATCCACTCAAGTACCACCATATCAGTTAGTCTATGGTCATGAAGCAGTACTACCATGGGAAAATAACATCGGCTCAAGAAAGATAATACTACAGGACCAACTCACAGCCGATGATTATTATAATTTAATGACGGATGGGCTAGGTGATCTAGCGCAGGTACGATTGAGAGCCCTCAAAAATATTGAAGAGAATAAAGCCCAAGTTGCTAGGTGTTACAACAAGAAAGTGGTAACCAAGTCATTTGAAGTAGGAGAACTCGTATGGAAGCTTATCCTACCAATCAGGTCTAAGGACAATCAGTTCGATAAGTGGTTACCTAATTGGGAAGAACCATTTCAAATACATCAAGTCGTGCCAAGTGACGCCTATTTGCTCAAGGGATAAGACAGAGAAGTGTCCAGGAAAGCGTTAAATGGAAAATATTTGAAGAAGTATTTCTTGAGATTTGGATAAGTACCTAAAGGTCTACACGCAAGCATCAAATAGCTGATATCGATGGTATCACCTTTAGACGGCCGATACCCTAAGGTACTAGTCACGCCAGCTAGGGAGAGGGGAAGGAAAGGACTCAAAACTTGAGTCCCAATCGGAGGAAAGCATGGGGGATAATTTGAAAGAGATCCTATTAGTTTTGGCATTGATGATGTCAGTGGGGTTAGGATTACCTAGGGGACCCAATAAGTAGCAAGATGGCTAGTTGGCCCGAGGAATGATGATTCGATTCTTCAGGTTTTATAGAAGTTTTGGTGTATTTTTTGGTCACACGTGTAGCCTATTAGATTTTCTTAACTTGAATGCAAGTCCTATAATCTTAGAAGAAAAAAGAAGGTTCTAAGTGTGCCAATCAGTTTGACCCTGCAACTGATAAGGAATCATAAAGAACAATGTTAGTAGCAATGCTGATCGGTTATCGAGCCAATGGCCATGATGAGAATAAGATAAACAGGAATAAATGCGTGTATCGGCCATAGGGCCGATGATCACGCCCACACTATCGGGTTGAACACACTATCTTTCGATAGGGTAGTGTCTTTGTGCATCACAACCGATGAGTGTCTCCCAAACGCTAATGAAGTATAGAGTAGAAACAAAGATAGCCTATTGGCTTGTACTCTGATAGAAACTAAACTTAGCATGCCAAACAACATATTCATATCATTAAATTACCGTAACTACAAGATTGGACCTAACCGAGACATTCACTAATCATGATAAATCAATAACACTTCAATGCATCGAGCATACTTCATTTAGATGAATGGTATACAACATGAACATGATACAATAGATCAAGATGTCGGACATAACGAATGAAGCCTCAAACTAATGACACCTACTTCACATCAATCTAAGAGATCAAAACTGATGCAGCCTTAGACCTAGAAAAATATACTAAGATAAACCTAGTGATCACGCTGATCGGTCCGATACCTCAAGAAATCGATATGATGCAGCCTCGAAGAACATGAACTCAATCAATGTAATCGTCGGTGTGGCGAGACTCACCTCTTTACCGAAGATCGAGACGATGCAACCCAGTTCCAAGAGCCAAGTCCCACTAGGATTAACCTTGGGAATCCAAGGGTGGCGATGCACTGAAAGTAGTAGTTTGTTGTGGTTTATTGTGTGTGTCATCCAAACCTAACTAATTAGATACATATTTATAGTCCGGAGACTTACCATCCAAGTAATCCACATTGTAACTGATTCTATATCATCTTTATCTTCTCTCTCCATCGGCTCCTTTATATCCGGTCATATTGTAACAGTATGCATAGGCTTCTTTGACCACATTTGATTGGACTTCTTTGACTTCTATTGACCATGCAACATTTTTAGTGGGCCTGGGCTCTACTAAATCTTGGCGTCAACAAGAAGAAAGCAAAAAGAAGTAGTAAGAAAGGGAGGCGGAAAAGCCACGAAAAACTGATGAACAATAAAAAGAAGAGAATGTCGAAAGACTTACCTCGGGGATCACGTCATTGGTTGCCATCGCGAGAGTTACTGGAGTATGGGGCCGGTGAAGAAAACGAAGATGGTGAAACAACAAGAATAGGGATTCTTGAAGCAGAACGACGATGAGCTCGAGGGCTAAAGAGAGAACAATGTATTCAGAAAGTGTGAAGAAGAAAAGAGAACAGTGGTCGGGGGATACTTATAGAGTGAAAACAACTCCTCGGTAGCCGGGTCAAGCCGATACCGCCGGATTTGGTGGGACCATCTTCAACGTTTGGCAAAATGGTAATCATGAGTACATTTTTTGAAACACCGAGATCTTTGTAAGCCCTAGATTAGGGGAACAAAATCTTCGGTTTAAAAGATATCGGTGCAAAACTGTGTGAGATGAAGCCTAGTCCGACACTGCCACAGATAAAAGTAGATGCGTCAGACCAAGCGACATCCATCATAGTCGAGCATGGCCAAAGAAGAATATGCAAAGAGGAAGATGAAAGGATGATACAATATGGAGCCGATACCCTGCACGTTGTTTTATAAAGTACTACAAGATGAAGGGTTTCATCTAGTAATGATGAATTTGAAAAGACATGCTGAAGAGATGTTTGAAAGAAATTGATGGCAAAAGGTTTTGATGACCAATAATTTCGAAGCATCAGTTACCCTTTAATGCTTTGAAACTGGGGGGCATGTGTTAACGCTGAGATTTGGCAAAGCCTAGGCCCACTAAGGACACTGCACTATCAACAAAAGTCAAGGAAGTCCGATCAAAGGTTGGTCAAAGAAGCCCATCTGTTCTATTACAAATGGTCGGATAAGAGGAAGATGATGGAGATAAAAGAAGATAAAGATAATCTAGAATCAGTTACAATAGATGTTACTTAGATGACAAGTCTCCGGACTATAAACATGTATCCAATTAGTTAGGTTTAGAGGACACACAATCAACCACAACAAAACTACTTTTCGGCGCATCACCACACTTGTATTCCCAAGGTTAATCCTGACGACGCTTGGCACTCGGAACCTGGCTGCATTGTTCCAATCTCCAGCGAAGAGGTGAGTCCCGCCACTCCAACGATTGCATCAGATAGGTCAGTGTTCATCAAGGCTGCATCACGTCAATCTCTTGATGCATCGACTCGGTCGGTGTGATTGCCGGTTTATTTTGGTGTATTTGCTAGGTCTAAGGCTGCATCACTTTGATCTCTTAGATTGATGTGAATTAGGTGTTGTAGTTCGAGGTTTCATCGATTAGGACTGACATTTTGCTCTATTATATCTGATTCATGATGTATACCATTCATCTAAATAAAGTATGCTTGATGTGTTGAAGTATTATTGATTTCTCGTGATTAGCAACTGTCTTGGTTAGATCTGATCTTGTGATTATGATGATTTGATAATATGGATACTGTTGGCGTAAAGGATTACACCAGCAGGTTTGAGTGGTTTAAGATGTGGTTATGCTAGATGGATGGGCTTAGCCTCTTTAGAGCCTCCCGGAGGGATAATAACTCCGCTATCTTTCTATATTTCTTCCTTCAAAAGATGCATGCACAATACAGGGAAAAGGTATTTATAGGAAGGGGCCCTATGGGGAAAATAACTTTTATCCCTTGAGTTACATTCGTCACTATAGACCCTGTACCCTGGATGTCATAGGGATACGATGGTACTAATTTTTTACTCCTGCTCGAGTAGGGCTAATGTCCGCCTGGAGTGACGGCGCGCGTATGGCTCTGACGTGTTCTTGGTCATGACATGATTGCTACAGGGCCCTTATGTCCCATTCAACAGGAGTCACTTGGCACTGTAGCCATCACGTATTTGCTTTAGTGGTTGCCATCCGAAGGCCACCGAGGCCCGAAGGGTCCCGTATTGAGCCTCTGGCGCGACTGTCTTCGAGGACGCCTCCGGAGGCCTCGGATCCTCGTGGGGGTCTTCGTCTGGTCCTGAGCGAGAGTTCCTGTGTGGCTATCTTCCACACACCTACGGATGCCCCAAAACTATTTTGGAGGACGTTTGCTGAGGCCTCTGATCCTTGCAGGGCTCTCGTCCGGGGGGCGTACTCAATACTCCGGGGCGACCTCCTCGTAGTACAATATGCAGCGCTAAAGGGCTTTAGATGCACATGCCTCGAAGCCATCTTCGAGATTCGTGATTCTTCCCCTACGACTGATGGGATTATTTCCCCCTAATAGTAGCCCCTCGCATGTGTCTCTTCGATTTTCCTACCAATGAGAATGACGACGTGCACAAGAAATAATGCCGTAATAAAATTTCAAAGAGTAAGCAAACCTCTCGTCTCGCTTTGGGACACTTTTGATAGCTAAAAGACATGACCCGATGGGACCTAGCGATGAGGCGCCTCGTCGTTTGGGCTCCCGCTTGTAGACTCACGCACATTGGGCACCCTTTCATATGCGTCTCGTCGTGACCCCACCTATCATCTTTCAGGGGAATGTGAACCGGCCTGACGGAGACTTGTCGTGCAAGTCACAGACTTCTATAAAAGGCAGTGGTCCCCTATAATCGTCAAGTCCCCTACTCGTCTCTAGCTCTTTCTTCCCAACCATTTGTTTCTTCCTAGCCCTTGCCCTCGACCATTGGCTTTTTCCTCCGTGCGGACCTGCATTCCTAGGAAGATGACAAATAAAAAGAGCGTCATTCCTGCTTTGGATTCCCACTTCATCCAGCAGCAGATGGTAGCGACAACGGCCTCCACCGCTGGGGCATCGAGTTCTGCAAAAGCTAGCAGCCCTCGAGACCTCTGGCCACCCTCCAAGAAGTTCACCGAGCAAACCCTAGTTCTAGAGAGATCTATCTGCACAAAGGGGTTAGTGAAGAATGCAGTCAAAGATCGCCTTGAACATGGTGTCGAGGCGAGGCTTCCCAAAGAGGAGGCCATCCCCTAGTCATGCGAAGGAGAGGTAGTCGTCTTCGAGGCCTTCTTCGAGGCTGGACTCGAGTTCCCTGCTTTGGGACTCGTGACAGAGGTCCTTCGTTTCTATAACATGGACTTCTCGTAGCTATCTCCCAATGTCGTTGCCCGCTTGGCCGTCTTCAAGTGGGCCATGAGGGCGAAGGGTTGCGTGGGAAGGGCCGAGGTCTTTGTGGATATGCATGATGCCAGTTGCCAGCCGAAGAAGCGATACAAGCCGGACGACTCCACAATGCTTTTGGCCTACGGGAGCGTCAATTTCTAGGTCCGGAAACACTCAGTAGACTCCTTTCCTGCGAAGGTCATCAATGAGCGGTGGTACTCTGATTAGATCCATCGTTGGTTCTACGTGGCGGCTGGGGTGGACTTTGGGCCACCGGGGCCCCTTCGCCAGATCCTCTATCGGAGGAAGGCCAATGTCTCCGCGGATGGGCATGCAGGACTTGGACAAAGAGTTCGTCTCCCTCCCGATCTCCCCCTTGAAGGTGGCGTGGCCCCTCATCTTCCAAAGTGCCTAGGATGGGACTTTCCTGGATATGTCTGTTTCTACAAGGGTTATCATAGTTTCTATAACAATCCTAATTTTCAAAGGTAAAAATAAATTGAGAAATAAAAATTTTCTTTAAAAGAATTATATTTGATTTTATAATAAGTTGAAAATGCCCAAATAAATAAAAAAACCTAGAGAAATAATTTCAATCATGATCTGAGAAAATTATATTATGTTCCTAAGACCAAGATATATTTTTGATAATTTTTACAAATTTTTAGGACCTTGTCTAATAGCTCATAATTTCTAAACTATTTTCTGCAATTATTTTTATTCAGAAATGAATTTTAAATAACCTTGGGCCGAACCCCACCTTTCTTCCTCTGCAGGCGGCCCAGCCCACTTAGCCCCATGCCTCTCACTGACATGCGAGTCCCACCCAATAGCCTGTCTCTTCTTCCTCGTGCGCGCACCTGAGCCCTTGCCCACCTGTATGCGCCGACCATTGCAGCCTGCCACCCCCACGCCCGCACACTGCCAGTGGCCCCTCTTGTTAGCTTCTTCTTCCCCGCCGCGCCACCGCTCCCAAATCCCGTCGGCTAAAAACCCTAGCTTTCAATATCATCGCCACCGACCTCTTTCCTTCCAATTGACATTGGATTATTACTCCCTATGATCTTAGGACCCCTTCCCCCCATTTACCCGACCGTGTTAATTCCTGAGATCACCGGAACTGTGTGCAAGGAAAGAGATCCTCGGAATTTTGGAAACCCCATCGGCTTACCATGTACGGCTACCATTTACTCCACCCGATGCCTCTATTTAAACCCTGCTGACCTCCACTTCTAGGCTACCCATTTAGCTACAACCGGTGCGTAACAGAGCCCAATGCGGTACGTTTTAGCATCGTTCCTCTGCTCGTGCTCTAGCCACCGCTCATCATCGCCGGAGCCCGCCATCCGCGTCGCCGTCGACTCCAATGTGTTCCTCAGAATGTCCTCAACCCTGACCACCCCTCCATTTCCATTGACGACCACCAGAGTGTGCGCCCCACCGATGACCTGAACACCTTCACCATCCTGGCTCATCGCTGGCCATGATCCATCGACCATGATCCCCATCATGAGTACCTTTTGGACCGCACGCTTATTCTCTTTCCATTTCTGCGCTTACTTTAGTCTTCCGGCGATCGTCGTCGCCGCTGGGCTCGCCGCAAGCCCCTGCCATCATCGGAGAAGATGACCAGCATGGGTAATTACTCGTGTTGTGTCGGATCCGTGTGAATCCATTTGATCAGACCTGGATGGCTAGGATTAAAACCCGCTTGGGTTTGATTTGGGCCGTTTTTCTGATCGAAGCGGTATCGAGCCGTCTCAGCCGTCTGTTTTCACTTAAACACCCCGTCTCGACCACGTGCATCTGATCGAGATCCAACGGCGATCCACGATCCGATTCATGGCACAGTGCGCTGGTTCATGGTGGACTCGGTTTACCGTGGACCGGAGGATGATTTAAAATTAAAATAAATTCTAGAAATTGTTTTAAACTTTAAAAATTCATAACTTCTTCAAATTAACTCCAAATTAGACCATTAAAATTTCTGAAAATTAATCTTTAATAATATTCATATATTTGTACTGTGCTTTTTCATTGTTTTAATTGTTTATTATTCTCGTTTTGCATGCCATGAAGATTACGACGTCGTCGAAGAGCCAGAGTACTTCCCCTAGGTTCCCCCTTCACCATTTGCTGAGAAAGGCAAGTCACCACCCTATTTTTGAGCATATTGAACCCAGTTTTATTTAAATATCACTAAAATCCATAGGTTATAAATGCATTAGTCAAATCAAATGCCTTACGTTATAATTATTAGATCCCCGGCCTTGATGTGTAAACCCAAGCCATGCTATTGAGCCTAAACTCCTTATCACCATTATATTTAATATTATTAGATAGTGTCCAATGTATTGACACACCTGCTATAGGTTAAAAACGAGTCGTAGATACTTGGATTCTACTATATGACCCTTGTTATTTCTCTCATCCCTGGAATTCTGTTGGTTATGGAGTTTTGGTTAAGTATGTTAGCATAGTTAGTTCTGGGTGCAAGCGAGGGCATTGGTTAGTCACACCAGGGGCACTATAAGGACCGGTTTGTGGGACCCATCGTAAAACACTTCCGTACTAACCACAAGTCTAGTGGGTAAGTCCTAACTGGAGGTATGAGATGTCCCAACTTGAGGCACCATTTGGAGGGGGAAAGTAGCACCTGTCGGTGAATTATACCGACGAGGCAGAAAAGGGGGCACGATGTTGGTCCAGTGCGCTGGCGCATCGGCGAAACCTAGAGTGGGTGTTATTGGGTTGGAGCGTTTCATGCTAAAGTTTTTGGCATGAGTTCCCATGGTATGGGTCATCTCGACACAATATGGTGTGCGGGGATGACTGCGTTCCTTGTGGGTAGAGTAGTACACCTCTGATTTGAGTTTAAATCTTTTCAAAAAGCCGAGCCCACGGTCAAGGGCATGTTCCATGACATCCCACAGTTAGTTTACATTTATGAGTGTACATAAGAAAATCATTCGTGGTTCGTAGACCACATTATTACACAAGTGTTAAAATACAAGAAACTAGTAAAATAAACTTCTGGATGAACCTCTCTACCAGCCTTGCATCCTTGACTGGGTTGCTACTCCAAACCATCCTCATCATAATACATTATGAGTACAATGGTTATGAGTACAAAAGTATTCAACAAGACACCGAGAATGCAATAACAATGCAAGATAATAACAAGGAAGGTAATGGTTTAAAGTGTGGAAAGTACATTTCCATGTATGCCTCGATGTTATGACCTATCTGATGACCTAGGGCCTTAGCAATTAGCCTAGAGAAAGTTGCCCTGACATTTCTCAAGCTGAAGGGCATTCTTACATAGCAGAAGACTCTAGAGAGAGTGACAAAAATAGTTTTAGCATGGTCTTCGTGTTTCAACCATATTTTATGGTAGCCAGAGTAGGCGTCGAGAAATCTAAGGAGCTCGGAGCCGGCTATGGAGTCGACTAGTTGATCGATGCGAGGCATGGGGTACCGGTCACGACGGCATGCTTTATTTAAAGAAGTGAAGTCAATACACATGCTCCATTTGCCGGAGTTTTTCTTCTCTACAAAGATGAGGTTTGATAGCCACTCTGTATGGCTAATTTCTCTGATAATTCTAGGTCGGAGCAGCTTTTCTACTTCCGCTTTGGCAAGCTCGGCCCTCTCCGCAGATAGCTTCTGGAGCCCATGGGCCATGCCTTTGGATTCACCGATAAGGAGTGCTCTATGATGCTCCAGTCTAATCCTAGGATGTCTTCGTCTGACCAAGCGAAGACATCTAGGTTGTCCCGAACCACATCTTCCAGCATGGCCATGACTTCAGGAGCAAGCCATCCGCCGAATTGGATGGGATATTCCTGCCCCCTTTGACGATGATCTTTGTGATTACCATACCTTTGGGATGGGGTTTGGCGGCCGGGCCCTTTGCGTTGTCGGAGGGGGGCTGGGGGTGGGGGTCGACGTGAAGGAGATAGGCACGTGTGACCATTTAGACATCGCTTGGGCCGATGCTAAGGTCCTAATGTGCCCCACTTCATAGACATACTACTGGCGTTGTCGCTTCGACATGCTGCCCATAGCACCCCCGCCGGTGATAGGCAACACTATGTGTTTCCCTTGATCTAAGCTTTCTTCGGTCTTGGGGATCGGTAGCTTGTTTGGGTTCAGGAAGTATTCAGGAGCCTCGCGCTCCTCGATCCGTCCGATAGCTAGATGGATGGGCTTAGCCTCTATAGAGCCTCCTGGAGGGATAATAACTCTGAGATCTTTCTGTATCGCTTCCTTCAAAAGATGCATGTACAGTACGGGGGAAAGGTATTTATAGGAAGTGGCCTTATGGGGAAAATACCTTTTAACCCTTGAGTTACATTCGTCACTGGAGACCTTGTACCCTCGATTTCGTAGGGATACGATGGTACTAATTTTCTACGCCTGCCCAAGTAGGGCTAACATCCGCATGGAGTGATGGCGCGCGTATGGCTCTGATGTGTTCTTGGTCATGACCTGATTGCTACAGGGCCCTCATGTCCCATTCAACAGGAGTCACTCGGCATTGTAGCCGTCACGTCTTTGCTTTAGTGGTTGCCATCTGAAGGCCACCGAGGCCCGAAGGGTCCCGTACTGAGCCTCTAGCGTGACTGTCTTCGAGGACGCCTCCGAAGGCCTTGGATCCTCGTGGGGTCTTCGTCTGGTCTTGGGCGAGGATTCTTGCGCGGCTATCTTCGATACGCCTACGGAGGCCCTGAAACTGTCTTCGAGGACGCCTGCGGAGGCCTCTGATCCTTGCGTGGGCTCTTGTCTGGGAGGCGTACACATTACTCCGGGGCGACCTCCTCGTAGAACAATATGCGGCGCTGAAGGTCTTTGCATGCACAGGCCTCAAAGCCATCTCTGGGATTCATGATTGTGCCCCTACTACTGACGAGATTATTTCCCCCAACAGATACGTTGTCTGGTATGCTAAAATTTGTTTCTATTAGAGTATAAGCCGATAGGTTATCTTTAATTCTATGTTACATCTTATCTGCTCTAGGAACTATTCATCGGATTTTACGTGCAAAGACTTTACCTTGTCGGTCGATAGCGTACTCAGTCCCAATAGCGTTGCCATGGTCATCGGCCTTGCGGACAATTGGCGCCTTTACCTGCAATTGTTTTATTCTCCCATAGTCATCGGGTCGATAACCGATCGACTTTTCTACTGATGTCATTTTTATTCTTCCTTATCAGTTATAGGGTCAAACTGATTGGTACGCTCAAAACCCTTTTTTCTAAGATTGTAGGACCTGCATTAGAGTTAAGCAGATCTTCCAGGCCAAAAACGACAGCAACACCTCTGCAGCTCAATTCTATAATGATCTCTTTGGAGCACCAGCCGCCAACTCCATCTGCTCCTTTGACCCCCTATTAGGGGCATTGGGTTCATTTAGATCTACATTGGGCATGTGTTTTAGTTCACCTGGACCAAAATATTGGACGATGTTGTTTTGGATAATTTAAAGTAAAACGTGCAAGCTAGATCGAAATTTAAAGGTGATTAAAACTTGGATGAATTGAAGTGAAATATGTGAGTTAGGTCAAAAGTATTAAAAATATTTGAGCAATATTTTACGGTGAGAGTGACGTAGTGGTTACATTGAGAAAATTTAGTTAGTGAAGTTCTTGATATGCATTACCTTGATTGTACCACCAACTTTTCTGCATAAATTTGATCGATCTACATTGAAGTATGTAGTTGTTAATAATATTTTGTTAGCTTCATCCATAAAAACAATGTATTCTAGGTGGACACAAACCATTTCTATTATGTAATGATTAATTATAATCCTTAATTAGTGTTTACTAATTATTTACTTTGTGACATTTCAATTATGAGATAACCTCAACTTCTACCTAAGAAGTGATTATATCTAACTCATCCATGTTCGTTTATCCTACCAAATTAAAACTAGACAGCCAAATAAAAAAAATGAACTTTCATCAAACTTTGCGTTCCAACCCAACAGCATTTGACTAACCTTGATTAGAGAGTAAATAATCACACCATTAAAGTGGATGTATATATATAATCATGAGATGAGCCTAAATGATATAAGGGCATAATAGTCAACACGTGCCACTGCCAAAGCTGAATCTTCAGCGTTTCTTTTCTTTTCTACAAAAAGGGGTTTCTACTTTCTAATGGTGATTTCGGTTGGGGAAGATTAGATTCTTGGGAATCTATGAAGTTAGACCTGGAAAATTTCCAGATTCAGGCACAGTAGAAACTCAACAATGTTTTACTCCTAGCACCATATTTCCTGACGGATTGCAGGCGTCAAGGACTAATGGTTAACAACTTCCAAGTCACCATTTCCCCCCTTTGGTTTTCTTCCCTTCTTTTCACTTTTTAGTTAACTGAGATGAGATGAAAGCACAGAAACAGAGCATACTTGCCAATTGCCATAATACTGCATCATCAAACGGTGATGATAACCTTATCATTTTAACTGGATAACTTGCCACTCTACAGGCATCTCTACCCTTTACATGATTAAAGTGCAGAAATAAAAAGAGAGAAGCTCATTTGCTTCTGTTTAGGAGGAGAGCGAAACCCCAAAATGTGCAGGGTAGAGTGATTTCTCTCTTTCTCTCAAGTTTGTTGAAGAAGAGAGGCCTCGCTGACAAACCTCCCCTGCAAATCACCAAAAACACAGTCAATACATAAGAGGAGATTTTTATGGTGCCCTTAAATATCTATGGACCATTGATTGTATTTCATTCAACGGTTCAGATTTGATTAGGATGACTTATGATAATAGGTTCTATCTTTTTCTATTTAAAATCATACGTGCATTAAAAAATTGATATATTTTCATTTTTTTAGTTTACCTTACGTTTAAAATCATGTGTTGATATGTTTTCATTTATACTTTCCATTTTTTCAAGCAATCAGAGGATACATAATATGCAATATCATGCACATTCCTTGTTCACATAATCAGATACGCTATTTTGTGGCAATTTTCTCCGGATGCTTCCCTATATTTTTATGTGATGTGCAGTTTTATTTGTATTTTAAATATCATTAAATCTTATTTTATTTTCATCTTATACTAATACATGATTTTTAGGTATTTGAAATATTATTTATTACGATTATATCATTTTGATAACAATTTATTTTTTGTTTGAATATGTGATTTGTCTGTATGGAATTCATGAAATTTCAAAGTTTTTCTTATAGTTTGCATAGGTGTTTCATAAGTTTCAAAAATCAATTAATGGATGGGCCCACGTAGCTAGCATTCAGATTGTATTTTGGGCAATAATTTTTTCCAAGCTAGTGGCCCATATCCGCTTAATGGTAACTAGTACAGTATATGGAAGGAACACAATTTTCCTTGTAGTTACAAGACATGCGCAATGCAGCCCCCTTAATTTTGGTTGGTCGTTCACCCCTACTACAACACAATGTAGGGAGAGGAGGTAGTCACCGGCTATAACTAATAAAATATTAAAATTTAATTTTATTTGTGTTAATTCAATAAAATTAATGGCTAAGATTTACCTTACCTCTTACCTCTTACCTCCTAAGTAAGATAGTGGGGCACCGTAAAGGCCCCACGTAAGAAACTTAAGATACATGGAAAAGCAGATTGTATACTTTCTTGAAAGAGAGAAATTTTTGCCTTGCAGAAACTGTCTGCACAGGAATGAGCTCTAGCACTTGCCTTGACACGAGGCCGGCATTCAGCATTCACCTTTGGTGATTGGTACCTGGTCTTATTAGAGAGGAGGGGAATGCATTGCTTGTGCTTGTGCCGCATTTTCAGTAAGCTTCCTTCCCGGATAACACCACTAGTAGTATTATCTAGAAATAGATCAACGTCTGCAAGTTTAGCCTGCAATGAAGAAATTTGGTATTTATCAGTAACAGCAGTTTCTTCAGTAAAAGTTGAACACAAGAGATGCATGATCTTACAAGTTCTTTGATATGCCAGTGCAAATATAATCAGAACGTGTCCATCAAACGTGGTAATTAGATGTAGGATGAGCTGTTCATTTTGCATAGGGAATCACAAGGAGTGAAGTAGTCAATGCTCGGTTCCAGGAAAAATGTTTGGTTTTCTTTTCTGGTTTTTCCTTGTTCTAAATATTTTTCAGAGTGTTTAGTATTAATTGTAGTCATCCATTACTTGATATTTAATCACTGCAGATAAGCCTCCAATGTACCCTAACACAGAACACTGGAGGAAGCTACATAAAAACCCTAAATAATATACTTCAGTTTTGTGTTGTGCCTTTTACATCTAGCTTTCGAATTTTCCACTACAAACGAGACCATCCCAATTTTTCGATTGTAATTTTGTAGTCTGTCTTGAAAATTTTCATAACCAATGTTACAACAATTATCAAGGATAACTAGAGATTCAAATCAGCTAAAGATAAGCATGATAATTGAGGGTATCTGCTTTCCTTCTTGCATTTACATGGTAGAAACTTTAAAGATCAAATCTAGATATGCCTGATATGGTATCCATTTCCCCAAAGAAATGCACTGAGTCACAAATATGGTAGTTGGCTTGTCCCAAAAAATGAAGAGAATATAATATTAGCCAAATCCTAAATGAAGTAGAGTCACAACTCACAATATACTCGACGTTTTCGAGCATTTGTGCTACATATGCCACCTTAAATTTAGGAGATTTAATGATTTGACACTCAAAACAAATTGCCATAGCTTAAATGGTCTCTTGGATCATTTGCACAAGTGTCAAATAATCAAACAATCACTTGTTTTAAGTGTCAAAAATTAAACATTTCAATTCTAAAACAATTGTCAACCAGATATTTCAATTGGAGCTTCTCAACTAAAAATAATTTCATTTAAATGAGCTAGAAGTACTTGCATGAAAATCAGTGGAGGAACTTGATGATTCAAGCACATCGTTGCTAGCAAAAACTGAGCGTCTGTCACACCATGCCTTGAGCACCTCCTCAGTGTTGAGACTCAGGCCCAATCCTACCTTTGGTGCCTTCAGTGCAAAAATTTCAGTGCCGACATGAGAAAAACCCAGAGTACCTTCATCATCAAACTTAAATTGCCCAACGGCAATGCCATTCTCTCTTTCCAATGATTTCTCCACCTTCTTCTTACTCTTCTTCTTCTCCGACACCGGTACTAGCACTAGCAAAGCCACCAATGGCAGTGGTGACACCATGATGTCATCCACTGGTATGGCAGGGCACATCAACCATTCGCTCTCAACATCATGCCGCTTCAGTGCTTGGCCGATGTTGGGTCGGCTCTGATAGAACCCGAGACCAAGCACCATGAGGCTTCTTAGGTAGGGGAGTATGGTGGCGCTAGACAAGCCAACAGCAGGGGTGGAAGAAGTTGTCGATTTGTTTCCCATGCTGAGTTTACCCATGATGTCATCGATGCCCACATCCGTACCCTCATCGATGCCAAGAAAAGAGTCGGTGTCGAAGATGTTTTTGTATTCAAAGTCAAGCTCCCCTAGCTCATTGGCGGTATCGGCCTTGGGTGTTCCGGGAGATGGCGCTATGTCAGGGAACTCCAAAAACACGCTGCTCACGACCACCGGCAACAAGCAGCTCTTGATGGGGACTGGGCGCCGTGGCGTCGGCGGCAGCAGCGTGTCTCGAAGGAGTCATGCAGCACTGCTGTTGCTGAGGACGGGGAATGACGGGATGAGATCAGAGCAGGAGGGATCGTTGGCGAGGGAGGAGGTGAAGCGGAGGAGCCCTGTCAACGACGACTCGGGGCTCTTGTTGATGGGGAAGACGAAGGGGTAAATGGACACGAGCAGCCTCGCCGCTTCGTTGTAGGTATGGGTGTGGGGAATTGATTATATGTCTCAAAGTTGTGTGGCCTTTAATAATATATCCAAAGTTGAGAATTCTTTGATTATATGTTCTAATCAGTTAAACCATATGCACTGATTAGGACATATGATAAAAAAATTTCAACTTTGGACATATTATCAAAGACCTCTCAACTTTGGGACATATAATGAATTTTTCCCGATGGGATGCTTCTATGGTGTGCACGCCCATTTCAGACATAGTGACGCCACCAACGACGAGTTGGACGCCTCCGAGAGTGTTGAGGATGGCGAGGAGTGCGCCGTGTGCAGAAGCGACGAGTGCGTGCTTGGCGGCACCATGGTCCATGGCCCGACCGCTGCCTTCACCATCTCTAAGTTGAGCCGGAGGCCAGTGGGGATGCACAACAACGCTATCAATGCAGCAAGATTGCAACTTTCCCCCAAGGGAACTAGAAAATATTACAACTTAGGGGATCAAATAACAAAATACAAATACAATATCACGAAAGAAAGCAAGAAAATGTATAGGAAATCCAAGAAACACATCTATTCTAAACCGAAAACCTCCCAAAAACAGAGAACCAGTGAGATGAAAGGAAATGTAAAGAAAGAAGAAACCAAAGCGTGCGTGCAACTCGAGGAATTTCTTGTTGATACAGACAGTGGCTACTATGCTCTATGGGGAAATTTAACAATTTTTCACTCTCTTCGTTGCCACCTCTTCAAATGTCACCCTCTTCATTGCCACCTCTTAAAATGTCACTCTCTTCATTGCCTTTAATTATTTTCCACTCTCTTCGTTAGCAGATTAATTTTTGCCACTTTGTATCCGGTCAGTGCCACATCACACTGCCACATCAGCGTTTTCGCCACGTCATTGTCTTTTTCTTACTCCTCTCTCCCCATATCTCTCCAACTCATCTCGTCGTCACTGGTCGCTGCCGCCGCCCCCACTCCCCACCTTCATCGGCCACGTGCGCCAGCCACTAGGCCGGTGACCTATGGGGTGACGGGAGCTACGGTGGCAGTGCACATTGCCAACAGAGGCAGGGCACAGGGGTAGCGGGGATAGGGTGGTGGTGAATTGTGGGGGGAGGGTGGCGAGCAGTGGGGACAAGGGCGGTGGTGGCGGGTAATGGGGACAGTTGCGGTAGCGGCTTGCGCGGGCGGTGGTGACGGCGGCGGCCAGCGGTGGCGGTGACCGGTGGCAGTGGCAGATGAGTTGGAGAGAGACGGGGAGAGAGGAGGAGGAAAAAGACGAAGACATAACAAAAACACTGATGTTATGGTGTGATGTGGTGTTGACTGGATACAAAGTGACAAAAAATTAATCTGTTCATGAAGAGAGTGGCAAATAATTAAAGGCAACGAAGAAGGTGTCATTTGAAGAGGTGACAACTAAGAGAGTGTCAAATTATTAAATTTCCTCTATTGTGTGACCCTACCTTGGAGTAGAAGCAAGATAAAAAGGGCAGGAAAAAAGAACTCATAAGTATTATAAAAACACAATCTTGGGAAAAGGCGATTAATTAAGGAGCCCAACAAGCATCACCAACCAGATCACCCTATAATTTTTACAATTTACTTTTTTTACTTATTTAGTAAATAATTCTTTTGAAAATTTATTTTAGAAATAGACTTAAAACTCAGTGTCAATGTTATTGACACTGACCATTAACATTTTTATGCCAATTTCACTGACACCAACCTTTGTGCCCCACTAGCTACTAATTCTTACTTGGCAAGGGATATTGGCGCTGTTGGCATAAAAGATTACGCCGATAGGTTTGAGTAGGATGAAGTCAAGATGGTGAAATTTGCTGGAAAGCAGTATACTTTGCTCTTCAACCAGATGCCCTTGTACAATACGAGTAGAAGGTATTTATTGGAGGGGAGTACTCAGCTACCTCATACCTTCCTACCCTAGTCTCTCATACGTAATTACAGACTCCATTTCCGTAATTCGTAGGGGTGCTACAGTGCACACCTCGCTTATCACTAAGACTTAGGCTACATTAGGTAGGAGTGACGACACACACGTGCGGTCCCATCGCACTCTTGGTGACGACGTGACTGGTACCGACCCGCTAGTATGCTCAACAGGAGCTTCCCGACATCACAGCTGTCGTGTCTCCACTTTAGTGGTTGGTACCTTGGGACCACCAGAGCCCGGGGGCTTGGCTCTAGGCCTCTGTCGTGGCCCCCTTTTGAGGCCGCCTATTGGTAGGCCCCAATCTCTAGATGGCTTCGCACCGAACCTGGCTGGGCTTCGAATGTAGGTCCCGCTGTGGAGCCCAGCCATTGGAGGCTTTCAGTTCTATAGAGCTTCACACTGAGCTCAGGCTGGGAGCAAGGGCCACCACGGAGCCCATCCTTGGCCTCGGGAGCTTCCAGGTGCGAACCAGCTGACCGACTTATGCGTCCCCTGCTCGGCTGTTCGACCCCTATAGCCGTTGACCTCAAAGACCACAGGGTGACCTTCAATCTTGCCTTGATGACTGCTGGGATTATTTCCCCCCATAGTAGCCCCTCACATCCACCCGTTCGACTGACCTTCAAGTGATAAAGGGAGGGTGTGCCAGAAATAATGCCGCTATAAAGACTTCGAGAAGCGAGCTAACCGCTGGTATACTCCCGGGATGCTGGATGGTGAAGGGTTTGGGCCACCAAGAATAGGTAGGTGAGATGCTGCGATGCTCGAACTCCCACCGTTGGGCTCGAATCCCTAGGACGACCTTTCCGATAGCTTTGGCATGGCCCATGTGCCATTCTCCTAGGAATGCGAACCAGCATGGCAGTAACACATCGTGCGGCCCCAGGCCTCTATATAAATTGTTGTCTAGTGGCTGCGGTCCAAACCTTCAAACATTCAACACTCCTCACTTGCGCCTCCCTGCTCGCGCCCTATGCTCGCCCCTATCTACACGCCTTCCTTTTCTTCAGTAGCGTTGTGTTCGTACATGATGATGATGAAGAAGAGAGCCACTCCTACCGTCGACCTCCACCTCCTCCAGCAACAAGTGGCAGCTGCAGCGGTGGCGATGACCCCGGGTTCCACTAAAGCTCGAGGTTCTCGGCACCTTAGGCCCTCCTCGGAAAGGTTCACCGAGCAGATGTTGGTCCTGGAGAGGACTTCTTGCACGGTAGGGTCAATGATGAGCATAGTCTGGGACCGCCTTGATTCTGACGAAGAAGCTAGTGTACAGGGGGTGGAGGTGACCCCGAACCGCATGAGGGAGAGGTCGTCATCTTCGAGGCTTTCTTCGATGTCGGGCTCGGGTTCCCCAGTTCGGAGCTCCTGGCAGGGGTCCTCCGTGTTTTCCATATAGACCTACCACAACTGTCTACGAATGCCATTGCCCGCCTAGCCGTCTTCGAGTGGGACATGCGGGCCGAAGGCCGTGAGGAGAGGGCCTAGGTCTTCACGAAGATGCACGAGGCTTCCTGCTAGCCCAAAAAGAGGGATGACTTGATCTTGGTGTACACCTCCAGGAGAGGCTGCTGAAGGGGCTTCTGCCAATTCCTATAGAAGCCCAGGGGAGGACAGCATGGCTTGCAGGGGGCTTGCCGACCCCTTAGTGGAAGTGATTAAGAGTGCTAATCTTGTGGCCGAGCTGACCACCGCACTGCGCTTATCTCCGGCGAACTCGCTAGGGGATTTCTTCCATACCGCCCAGTCTCTGGTGGCTGCAAGGTCTTCGGACTCCTTGCCGGAAGGAGCCCGGGACGGTAAGTGGCCTCGTTTGGGCCCGCATCCTTAGACCTCATCTTCCTTATTTTTCCCTGCATTAACTATAGACACATGTCCATATGCAGGTACCTTGGACGGGGATGCCTCTACTCCCCTGCCCCTCAAGAAGGCGATGAGGTGAGGCTGGAGGCCATCCTCGAGGTAGTTGAGGTATCAGAGTCTAATGAAGAGGTGAACTCAAGGAGGGCTCAACGGGGGGCCTCTCCATGTTCTAAGGTCCCTCCGGGCGGAGCCTGGTCACGCGAATGGGCGTTCCCAGATCTGGTCGCTCAGATAGATCCCCTACACCAGGCCTATCTAGGATTGAGGCGCACTGGTCTTGTCTCAGAGGTCGGTCGGTCGGACGAGGCCAACATGAAATTTGCCATAGAAAGCACAGCTTGCCAGGTAGACTTTCTCGAGCATCTTCGGACATGCTTCCCTTTCTTCCCCTTTCTAACTCTCCTTCTTTATGGGCAGCTCATCGTCTTGGCCCAAGGGTTCTTGACATCTCTCTTCCTGGAACGAAGTCGTCATGACCGCAAAGTCGCGGGGCTCCACGGGCGCATTGAGGCTGCCAAGGGAGCGATGCGAGAGCTTCAGGCCGAACGGGAAGCCCTAGTCGCCGAAGCGGCAAAGCTCCACGAGTAGGCTGCTGAGGTCGAGGGACTTTGGGCCTTGGAAGTAGAAGTCACCAGCCTCCGAGCGTAGGTTGCCGAGATTGGGGAACTTCGGACTCAGGCAGCTAAAGCCGATTAGCTCCAGGTTATAATGGCCAAGATCGAGGGGCTCCGAGCACGGGCGACCGAAGCCGAGGCCCTCAAAACTCAGAGGATCAAGATGGACCGGACGATTGCTGACCTCCTGTCTTCGAACGGGGAGTTTAAGGAGTCATTGGTGAAAGGCGAGGAGGCGGCAACCAGTGCCATAGGGACTCTTTGGGACGTCTTGGAGCGCTTCAGGACGTCTTGTGTGGCCTTCAATGTTGCCCACGAGCCCCGTAGTCGTCGGCTAAAATTCATCTAGGTTGCTGCCCGGAACATGGATCCCACCACGGCCAGGTACGGAGGAGGTCTCGGGGTGAGTGGACACCCTTGGCATCCTTCATCACCTTGAAGCTGTCAGAGGTGCTATTCCGACAACAATGGGGACAACACTGGTTGTCTTCAAGGGGACAATATCCTCTCACTGACTCCATTGGTGGCGAAGGCTTGGAAGACCTTCCAAGTGCCTTGGAAAGCCGAAGGCCCAGTCGCGGTGAAGGCTTGGATGGATGAAGCCAATCGCTTGAACCTGCCACGGACGCAACCACCTCCGAGGCCTGCCTCCGTCATCCCCCTTCTAGACCAAAGGTGTAGTCTCCTTAGGGCTTTCTTTTGTAAAGTAGATCCTGTAAGCAAAGGTTTATGACTTTAGAAGTTAAAAGACCTCTTTTGGAAATTGTTCAGGGTTCAGTCGATGCCTCAGACTTCGAGGTCGAGGTACTTGATGTAACCGAAGCTCTTCGCCATCAGTGGGCTGTTTTCAAAGCTCTTAGGACTAGTGAATGCGCTCGCTTTACTATACCTCGCGAAAATCAAGGGTGCATTATTTTTGATATTTTGCACGAAGTACTTTCTTTTATAAAGGAAGAAGAGAGGGAGGTGAGGGCCTCGTCTTCATCACCCGAGCCCGTGGACTGGTTTGACGTGGAGTTGGATCCTGATGAGTCAGAGCTCGTTGGGCAAACTCTTCGTACTTGGGCGTAACTTCAAGAGGATCAAAGATCCTAGAGGGCTTCTAAGAAGGTGAAGAAGAAGCGATCTACAAGGATTGCCCTCGCAGCCCCTAGGGCTCTGAGGGCGCTGGCCAGAGAAGGTTCTCAGGATCGGGCCAGTCTATAGGATCAGAAGGGTTTTTGGTTCCTCCTCAAAGTGTCACTTGCATCTTTTATTTGTGTTGTAATTGTAACTTATTTTATTAATAAGATTAGATTGTTTATCTTGTTTTGGTGTTTATCATCGTCGTTTAGGAAATTTGATCGCTCCAAACTTATCCCTCCTGCTCCCTCCTTGCAGGTAGGCAGCTTGCTGGCTTCGCGCAACTCTCGTTGTCGGTATTCGGAGCGTAGGCTTAATCCATTGCAATGTATAATGCGATCATTTGGGAGTCTTTGGCAGGGAGCTCTGGGAGCTCAGACCCGGTGGTACGCGGTTCGACTTCTGGGTGTCGATGGCTCTTAGTGCGGATGCTTCGAACCGATGGTTTAGAGTCGTAGGTGCGGATGCTTCAAGTCGGTGGCTTGGGATCCTTATTTGGGATGCTTCGAGCCAGTGGCTCGGAGTCCTTATTTTGGATGCTTTGAGCCAGTGGCTTGGAATCCTTATTTGGGACGTGTTGGGGGAAAATATTTCATCCTCTAGAGGATAAGAAGCTTCCATATCAATACAAGCAGAAGAAACAATGTTAGAAGCTTTATCCCCGAAGATGCTAAAAGCATCAAGACTTCGTAGTATTCGGAGCTCTCTACAATGAAGGCCTCCGTTAAGACTTTGGCGTGACAGAGCCTCCCGAAGCCTCTTCACCCGAAGGGTTACTGCCAATGAGTACGGAAGATTTATCTTCTCACTGATTAGACTAGTCTTTTACTCTTTTAACCCTACGAAGAATATTAAACATTATCTTCTTAGTCGGTTGTAATTAGAGGGTACAGAAGTCTTTTACTTATGTATTCGGTCTATAAATACACCTCTTCACTCTGTAAAGGGTATTGAATATGGAGATATTCAATACACATTTCAAACTATGTCAAGCTATTATCCTACTCGGAGGCTTGGAATAGTCTTCTTAAAACAGACACTTCGTTTGTTAATCTTTCTAGTTCTTTAAACCTATTAGCGTAATCTTTTACGCCAACAGTTGGCGCCGTCCATGGGGAACCTAGTACAAAAACTTTGTTCTCTACCAATCCTTTCCTAGAGCCATGCCTCCTAATGGAGCCTAGGCACTAGTCCCCTCTAGAGGTCTTGTCGGATCTCTGGGTTGAGGTCTTCGAACACAACCGAGGTTGGAGGATCCTCCGTGGTCCCCCACCTAAAACTCCCGAAACGAATACTCTTCCTCGAGCATACGGAGCCCCTCTTGAGACTCCTTCCATGCTCCGAACTGAAAGAGCCTCTCCCACGACTCCGTCTATGCTCTGAATTGACTTCTTCAGTTCTCAAGACATGGAGGTCCTCTCTAGAGGAAACGAAGACCGGCCTGATGACGTGGCGACCCAGATGGCTCGTTTTTAGGCCGAAGTAAGAAGATGGAGACAGGAAGCTGCTGACAGGCTTCGACCTCAGGCTAGCCCTGTCGTCCCAGAGGTGCCTCAAGACGATGGTCCTATCTATTGTCCCGAAGCTTCCGAGATTCATAGAAGCACCGAGAATGCTTCCTTCGACGATGAATCTCCGCTCCACCTAGACTTGCAAAAGGTGTGCTTCGACCCCAAATTTAGGACTTCGAAGTTGTGCAAGTACTCCAAGGAGGAAGATGCCGGGGAATTCTCCCGTTCTTATGCTCTAGAAATTGAAGCCAACGGAGGGGTTTGAGACACAATGGCGAAGTGTTTCCCCCTTGCGCTCGAAGGAGTTGCTCTATGGTTGTTTTGGTCTTTTAAACCAGGATCGATTTGATCCTGGGAATAGTTGAAGAAGTTTGTGAGTAATTTCCAAGGGACCTTCGTGCCCCCTATGTCTACCGGAAGTCTTTTTCAAGTAAAGCAGCAACCTAGATAAACTCCGCAGCAATTTGTCAAGCGCTTTGCTCATACGAAGTCGCGGATAAGAGGGTTGTCTACATCATCCGTAGTTGATGCAGCACGGGAAGGAATCACGAATGCAAGCCTCCTCGACAAGCTTCACCGGAAGCATATTTCCTCGGTAGCACAGCTAATGGCCTAATTCGAGGAATATGCTAGGTCGGAAGAGGGATGGCTCTGAAGGATGGCTTCGTCTTCGCCAATCGTCCTTCAAGAAGTCAAACTTGAGGTGAAGACTTCAACTCCGCCACAAGGGTACCACTTTGACAACAACTAACACGACCGATGAAGAGGGCGAAAGCATCCCCGCTCTAAGGTTTTAAATATTTCCCCCCTCTTCTTTGAAGTTACCCCCTAAGAATCCATAGGCTCTAGGGAACAAGGTCAGCGGTTGGAGACCGCTAGTGAAGCTGGCTGGTCAAGACCAGACATTCTTCTGCTGAGTAAATGGTGAGAATCGAAGCCATGCTACTGATGCACGCAAGTCTATACTACCTTTGCGGAGCGAGTATCTCAAGAGGAGCTCCGGTCAAGGCACCACTAACCGAGCTCTGCTCGAGACACGTCCAGAGCTAGTACAGACTATCAGACGTGTAGACAGCTTTGAAGCGCCAAGATAGCCTTCGGTGGCCAATCTTAGGCCACCTCCGAAGCAAGAAAATACACAAGACCGCGGCAAACAGATAGTTCTCCTCATCTCTGGAGGAGGGACCTTAGGTGGCATGTCAAAATGACAACGAAGAGAATATGTTCGTGAAGTAGGGCATATTGGGACCTCCTCTTCGGCTGCTGAAATGCCCGAGTGGTCTCACGTGCCCATATATTTCTCCGCAGCCAATGCAGCTGGTATTAAATTCCCTCATGCGGACCCCCTTGTTATTACAACTGACATTGCAGGAACGGAGGTTCAGAGAGTGCTGGTTGATGGCGGAAGCTCCACATATATTATCTTCGTCCAGGCCTTCGACCAATTGTGCATCCCGTGGAAGCATTTACTTCCAGCAGCTCATCCACTTCAAGGCTTCATAGGCCCTCCTCTCGATGCCCTCGGCCAAATAGGTCATGAGGTCACCTTCGGAGAGGGGCTCCTAGCTAGATCGGAGGAGGTGATTTTTTACGTCGTTGACGCCCCTTACGCCTATAATGTTATCTTCGGAAGGGGAATGCTAAATCAATTTTAAGCTGTGGTGTATCATAATTATTTATGCCTGAAAATGCCCACAAAAGGAGTGCTTACAGTCCTCGGTGACCAAGCTACAACGCGGAGGGCGGAGTATGACCATGGTCTACCCCTTGATCCTAGATAGATAAATAATGTACAAGATCATTCGGAGGATGCCTCTGCATCAAGTGAGCCCTCGAAGATATCTTCCCTCAAACCAAGTCCCGAAGGTGAAATTATAAAGAAGATCATTGTTAAGGATGACAAAGACTATCCCATCCAGTTTGGCAAGGAACTGCCTCCGGAAATTGCCACTTTGCTGGAAGTAGTTAAAAAAACCTAGATGTCTTTGCCTTGTCCAACGAAGATATTCTCGGAGTCGACTGAAGCATCATTTAGCACAGCCTACTCATCAACCCAAGGGTTCGACCAGTTTTCCAGGGCTCCGCAAATTGTCGACAGAAAGGGTGGACCTTGCTAAAGTAGAGGTGGAGAAGTTGTTAAAGGCTGGGATCATTAGAGAGGTGTCCCACACGGAGTGGTTAGCCAACCCCGTCTTTGTTAAGAAAACGTCCTCCAGCAAGTGGCGCATGTGAATTGACTTCACATCCCTGAATAAAGCATGCCCATGTGACCCCTACCCCAAGCTCCGCATTGATCAACTCGTCGATTCCACTATCGGTTCTGAGCTTTTAAGCTTTCTCGACGCGTACTCTAGATATCATCAAATATGGTTAAAATGTGAAGACGAAGCTAAGACAAGATTTATAACACCTTCGAGAGTCTTCTGTTATGTTAGAATACCCTTCGGCTTAATAAATGCCGGGGCAACTTTTTTAAGGTTGATTGCTAAGGCTCTAGGTCACCAGATAGGTCGCAATGTCGAGGCTTATATGGATGATATTGTAATAAAGAGTGCTTTAAAGCACCAACATAGTCTAGACTTAGCAGAAACTTTTGAGAGCCTCCGAGCATGTCGAGTTCGCCTCAAACCCAAAAATTGTATCTTCGGGGCTCAAGCTGGAAAATTGCTAGGGTATTTAGTCTCGAGCAGGGGGATCGAAGCTAGCCCAACACATATAAGTGCATTGCAAAGAATGGCTCCACCAGAAAATTTGAAGCAAGTCCAGAAGCTCGCCGGACGCCTCGCGGCCCTTAGCAGATTTTTAGCAAGGTCCGCAGAGCAGAGCCTCCCAATATTCAAAGCCTTAAAAGGGTTCGAAGATTTTCCCTGGACACCGTAATGCCAGAAGAGTTTCGATGATATCAAGGACTATCTTGGCAATCTTGCAACACTCACTGTGCCCCTCACACATGAAACTCTTCTTCTCTATCTTGTAGCCACAGGCTCCACTATCAGTGCGGTCCTTGTTCGAGAAATGGATTTCAATGGGAAGTTGGTACACAATGTGATATATTTTGTATCAGAAGCCTTATCCAGAGCAAAAAATCGGTACTCCGAGATCAAAAATTTATTTATGCTTTGGTAATGGCTTTGAGGAAATTATGGCATTATTTTTTGGCACATAATGTAATTGTACCAACTTCTTATCCTCTAGGAGATATGCTTTGAAGCAAGGACTCTACGGGGAGAATTGGAAAGTGGTTCGTTGAGCTAGCCCCCTTTGGCATCTCCTTCATAGCAAGAACAACAATCAAGTCACAGGTGGTGGCTGATTTTGTAGCAAAATGGACTCCGTCTGCAGTATGGGCTCTGAAAGAATCAAATGAAGGCATATGGACCATATACTCTGATGGAGCTTTTCAAGCATCTGGAGCAGGCGCCGGAGCGGTCATAATTTTGCCTTTAGGGCAGAAAGCAATGTACTCTGCAAGGCTCAAATTTAAGTCCACCAATAATATTGTGGAGTACGAAGGAATTTTGCTAGGCCTTCGCAATGCGCGTGCCCTTGGTGCTAAAAGAGTTTCTATAAAAATAGATTCCCAAATTGTAGCAGCGCACGTTGATCAAAGTTTTCATGTTCGGCATCCACAACTTGCTAAATATTTGGAAGAGATCCGCAAGACCGAAGCAGCATTTAAAGGGATATCTGTTTGGAGGATCCCACGAGCCGATAACTTACAAGCAGACATCTTGGCAAAAGCTATAGCCGGAGCCCTAGATATCCCGGAAGGGGATTTTTATGAAGAGCTTGCCTCCCCTTCGGTGCCCCAACTCCCTCCTACGAAGGTCTTTGTATACCAAGCACCGATTGATGGAGTTCAATTATGGATTTATTGCAAGACGAAGCTAATTTGCCCGAAGACCAAAAGCTATCAAGACTATAGTTAAGAGTCCAGAACTATCAGATTGTCAACGGTATTTTATAAAAGGCCGGAGTCTGTTCTCTCCTACTCCGATGTATTTCCCAAGATGAAGGCCAAGACATACTCCGAGAAATTCATGAAGGCCTTTGTGGTAGCCATCTTGCCCCTCGAGGTGAGCAGGCAAAACACTTCGTCAGGGGCTCTATTTGCCTACAATAGTAGCTGATGTGGAGGCTTTAGTCCACACTTGCCAATGTTGTCAATGGATGGGAAGACGGAGTCATCGTCCACCAACACCTCTTGAAGTTATTACTCTGGTGTGGCCAATAGCCCGGTGGGGAATGGACCTTATTGGCCCCTTCCTAATGGAAAAGGGCAGTCTAAAATTTGCAGTAGTAGCAATTGAGTATTTTTTATGTAGGTCGAAGCAGAACCCCTCACCGCTATCACTTCAAAAAATGCGCAAAAATTCTTCTGGCAAAATATTATTTGCAGATTCAGACTGCCTAGATAGCTGACAATTGAAAACGACACTCAATTCAATGCCGAAACCTTCAAAGAGTTCTGTGAATGTCTTTGTATTGAAATGTGCTTTGCAGCTGTCTGTCATACACAATCCAACAGAGCCGTCGAGCGAGCTAATGGTAATATCTTGTCAGGCTTGAATCGGAGAATAGTAGGATTAACAAAGGGGTTATGGACCGAAGAGCTTCCAAAGATTTTATGGTCTATTTGGACCACTCAAGCAAGGTCCACAGGGTTCACCCCTTTTAGGTTACTATTCGGAGATGAAGCCATGACACCGACGGAGATCAACGAAGGATCCCTCCGCACCATCGAACCTGAAATGGAAAATGAAAGACAGAGTTCACTAGACTTAACTGAAGAAACAAGGCTTCGATCTGTTGCTAACCTAACAAAGTATCAACATCAGACGAAGCATTATTGCTTCAGGTAAATTAGGAAATAAATGGGAAGGACCATATATCAATCCTGCGTTCAGGAATTGAAGGTGAGGAATTGAAGCATGCATGGTATGCAGAGCACCTTAAACGATACTTCTAGTTCGAATAATGCATGCTTCTCAAGATGATTCCTACTAATAGTGGACACACTAGGAGGACAGAGCTGATTGCGGAGGTAATTATTATTCATTCGAACCGAATTTACGGAATACCGGCTCGAAGCATCCATCAAGGTGGGAAAGTATCATGAATAACAGATTCCGAGCCACCAACTTGAAAGCATTTGTAAAAAGAGTCCAAAGAGACCAAATGATACGGATTCTGAGCAACCAGCTTGAAAGCATCCGTAAAAACAGTCGGAAGAGATCATGAAAAATGGATTCCGAGCCACCGACTTGAAAGCATCCGTAAAAAGAGTCTAAAAAGACCAAATGATACGGATTACGAGCAATTAGCTTGGAAGCATCCAAAAAAGAGTCCGAAGTGACCAGAATAATCAGATTCCAATACATCTGAAAAAGAGTAATAAGCTACCATTTATGGACTTCGGACCAATAAGTTCGAACGACCATATATTCGGATTTGGAACCACTGGTTCTGAATTCTTGTTCAATACAATAGGGGGCTCCGAGCCTCCGAAAACAAATTTTATTGAAATTGTACTCTTAACAGACATTACAATCGTTGTGAGTAACCATCTTCGCTTAAAAAAAGAAGGTGCTCACCCTCAAAGAGGGGCTAGGAGATAATGAGACAATTTCGAAACATTTTATATTACTCAATAAATTACATTACACTAAGAAAAATCATTGTCTAAGCAAGAAGGAAGTGAAGGCCCCTTCGGTCCACAGAGCTAGACTCGGAGTTAGCTCGACTTCGAAGGTGACTTGTCCCAGAGCCCGGAGTCTTCAGAACCTTGTGTTTAATTTTCTTCCCCTTCTTTGAAGCCCGGACATCTCTTTGTTCCTGCTGAAGCTCGACCTAGGTCCGAAGTTGTTTGGGGCTAGTCCTCGTCTGATCTTCACCAGACCATTCTTCTTCGGACCAATCAACGTCCTCCGAAGATGAAGATGCTATATTAACAACTTCCTCTTTCCCCTTCTCTTCAATATAAACTAATATTTCTTTACAGATTTCGGGTATAACCTCTCCATGGCTTCCTCGAGGAATTGAAAATTGAGGATGCCTGTGAGGTCTTAAGGCTTCGAAGGTACCCCACTATTGACGGAGCCCTTCATTAACCTCTAATACTTCGAGTTTATCATCCAAAAAAGGTCAGAAAGCCTAAAAACATTTCCAAACAAGTCTTTTCTATTCAAAAGGAAGACAGAAACACAAGTTTTTACATAATGGAACCCTAAGGAGAACTAGTCCTTCGGGTCTGAAGGAGGCTTGCTGGTCGAAGGTTGCGTCCACGCTTGCTTTTGATCATGGCCTTCATCGATCCATTTCTTCACAGCTGACCGGCCTTCAGCTCTCTAGGATGGCTGAAAAGCCTCCCAAGCTGCGACCACGTCAGGCGAAGTGGTTAATAGTCGGTCACCGCGAAATCTAGCAGGGACTGCTCTGGCTTCCGGCGAGACAGAAAGTTTGATGTCCTCGAAGTAGCGAAGTACTCCAAGAGCGGCTACTTGGCCGGAGATCTCTCCGTACCGAGTACCCGAAGTATTCATTGTCTTCACTGCTGCCTGGATCATCTTCATTTTCTGCATCAAATAATCGTTGGCCGACGATGAAGAAGCGTAAGAAGTCCCAAAATACTCCATGACGCCCTAGAGAACATCCATGGTTTTGGAGGCCACGCTCTCACACTTTGATTTCTCCACGGCCAATGCCTCTCTTGAGACATTCATGTTGTGGATTAAAGAGTAGAGCTCGACCATCTTTGTCATAAGGACATTTTTTGTCCAAGCAACTTCCTTGTGTCTTAAGCCAAGCATTGCCGCTCTTCCCCAAGCTTTACAAGATCGTCTCCCGAAGCTGCCTGCTCCTCTCGAAGCTTTTCAACTTTGGCCCAGAGCACCACTCATTCAGCCTCGAGCTCCTCCTTCGTAGCCTCTAGCCTGGCTTTGGCGTTCCGCTCTGCGAGATCCATCTCCTCCAAGCTCGAAGCCTAGTTCTCGTAGTCAGCAAGGCTCCCTTGAAGAGCTGTCACCTTCTCCTTGTGCCAGTTGCACTCCCACTCGTTAGAAACAACAGCTCTCGAGCTAGAACGACGTGCTGCAAAGGAAAAGATGAGCAATGTAAATGAATCATAAACATGTTTTAGATTGAACTAACTTTTGTAGATACTTCGTACCTAGTAAGCCGCCCATTCAAGAGCAGTGTCAAGCTCCGACCCTTCGATCTCGCCAAGGATGGAGACCAATTCAGTCTCCCCGACTTCGCGACTAGATCGAGCAAGAGGCTCTAACAAAGTCCGAAGCCTTGTCCTCCTTTCAATAAAGGTGTCTAGAAGTGGGAGCCTTGACAAGGTGCTCTGATCATCGTCGCTAGGAGAAGGGCCCGAGCGCAATGAAGCATCCTCGGAGGCCTTTGTCGACTGGCCTTCGTATGTCGATTCTGATGGAGTCCATCCTAGAGCAGGAGCAGAGATCAACCAACCTTTGCCTTTACCCTTTCTAGGACCCGTCATTTTCTTCGGAGCTAATTCCAAAGCTAGAGCAGATTCCTACACCGAAGTCGACAATGGCACCGAAGCTGTCTCCAACTCCGGAACCGCCTCCGTAGCAGGGATCACCTCTTCGGAGCTGATTCTGTGAAACCAAAGGTACTTGGTATTATTTAAATGATGTAGATGTAGGAAAGGAATGTGTTCAGCCAAGGCTTACCTCCGACACCTTGTTGCCGAGTGAGCACCGGACTGCTCGGAGGATCAAACATCTGACCGAAGTCCTCTTCGGACTCTAGAGTTCCAACCGAAGGAACAACTGCTGGGATTTCTTTGGCCACAGAAACTATCACTTCATCCGGAGTCGAGACTTCTGCAGCTAGGGCTTGGACCCCTTCAGTCTCGACTCCACCTTCCCCCATAGCAGGGGCAACCGCCTGGCTAGACGAAACATTTTCAGTCTCCGCCTACCTAGGATTGTCTTCAACCATCGGCGCCACCCTCTGCTCTATCTTGGATGGAGGCCTCGGTTCCCATTCGATACCCTTCGTCCCCCGCAAGAAGTGCTTCGAACTCCTCCACCATCTGCATGTCCACATCGTCTTCCTCTTCAGATTTCTGCAACGATGAGACATGAGACTTCGAAGGAGTAAAAGCCTTCTGTTTGCGGGATACCTTCTTTGCAGGCATCTTCACCGGTCCTGAAGACCCCGCCTCAGCCTTCCTTTCTTTGGAGCTTGGTCTGGGGCAGACCAGTCTGGAAGGGTCGGGGGCTCAACTCTGAGTAGGCTCCATACTCGGTTGAACCGCTCCCAAGTCCCAACCAGCTTCACCCTCCGCTCCTTTTCTACGGGCGTAGGGGCTCCAAGGACCTTCTCCGCTGCCTGGACAATTTGTTCCGGAGTCAAAGTCACGCGTGGAGCTAAAAGATAAGATATCATTCGATTAAGTTATTAAAATAAAATCATTATTTGTGTGCGAAACACCTTGATATAGGATATGTGAAGAGCTTACCTACGGAGCTCGAAGGAATTTCCCGAAGTCGCCCCTCCAGATTTTCTTCGTAGTTGATCGGCCAGGCGGCCATCAGAGGAGGAATCTGAAGCCCGATGAACTCCTCCGCCAAGTCGTGCATGCTCATGCGATGACTTACGGAGTATAACAGTCCAAGGCGGACCTAAAGCTGGCTCGAATCCGGATGGACCTCCGCCTCCCTCCGGTAAAAAATATCATCCAAAGGCCCCGCCAAGGCACAAGTTGTCCCCACCTCAATGTAGAACCAACGGAGGATCCAGTCAGAGTACCACCTATCGTTGATGGCCTTCGCTAGGAACCGATCCTGGAACTCATCGCGGAGTTGGAAGTTTATGCTCCCGATGGCAATCACCATCTTCTCCCCTCCGAGTCCAGTGAATGTCTTCGGCTGGCACAAAGCTTTGTGAAGGGCAGCGGAGATCTCTGCCCTCCTGGCACACCATTTGGCCCACATGGCCCATTCAAAAATTGCCAAATGGGCGATTGCATTGGGAGAAAGCTGAGGGAGAGTGACATGAAACAATCTCAGTACCTTTGCCAAGAAATCCACCGTCGGGAGCCCCAATCTAGCTTCGAAGAAATCTTCAAATACCACCACCTCTCCCACGTGTGGTATTAGGATCACCTCCTTCCTAGGTTGGCGCACCCTCACTCCAGGCCCCATCTTTCCAGCGACTGCCGCGATAATTAACTTATTTGAGCAAGATGATGCCCCCAAGCTATACAATTTGTCTGTATACTTGGAGGACGCCGGACGAAGGTCATGAGGACCGGCCGACGAGGGTTATCTTAAGGCCCCGCCGCCGCAGCTGCTGCCATCACCTGCTGCTGAGCCATGGTTGAAGCAGGAACGGGGACCTTTTTGCTAGTCTTCGCCATCGGAGAAAAAGAGTGTTTGGGAGTATGTGCTTAGGAAGAAGAAAGGTGATGTGTGAAAACAATCGGTAAAGTGTCCAAAGTTCACTTTTACTTTCCTATTTATAGCACTCGAAATTCCTTGTACTATATGTTACAGAGTGTCGTTTGGTTGCTCTATTTAGGTTTTGATGTCGTCATAACTTACAGGATTGCTTCATGAAGAGTTGCAACCGTCGAAGATAGTGCGACATTAGTTTTCTCAGAGAGTAACGACTCTATTTCTGTTTCTAATGGCTCTAAAGACTAACAGCTATATTGGCTCCGAAAGGAATCTATCTCCGAAGACATCCTCACGGACTCCTCCGAACAGGATTTGGTTCAGAGATCTTCTACTTCCGAATGTTTCTAAGGATTGTAAAGATTTTCAAGCTCCGTTTTTCTAAATTCTAAGCATGAAATTATTTCTTGCGTATACAGCCCTCTTCACTACATAGGCAATTGTAACACCCCGGAATTTAAAATAAAATAAAATTAGGGAAATAAATTTTCAGAATTTAAAAGGAATTATTTATTTAAAGAAAAGGATAAAAGAACCCAAATAAAGCAAGATAGGGAGAAATAATTTAAATTTGGACCTGAAAAATTTATGATGGAACCTATAAGCCAAGAAATGTTTTTAGGGATTTTTACAAAATTTTGGCAACAGTGCTTCAAGCTCTAAATAAATATATGAATTTATGGAATTATTTTAATTACAAAAACAATTTATAATGTTGTTGGGCCGCAACCTCCAAAACCCCTTCAGCCCGGCCCAGTCCAGACCTGCGCCCACTAACAGGTGGGACCGCCCTATCGGCATCGTCCCCCTCTTCTCTCTCTCTCCCACTCGCGCCACTCTGGCCCACCCGTCAGTCTCCGCTCGCGCGCCCCGTAGTCGCTGCGTACGCCCTCACCAGAGCCCACTGACATGTGGCCCCCACATGTCAGTATCGTCGTCTTCGAAGGAAGGGGATCTCCACCTTCCATCCCCGATGCCCCCTTTCCGTTTTTTCGCCGCTGGCCACCGCGTTTAGCCAAATTGGTCACTGAATCGGGTTTTCCTCTCACTAGCGATCGCTTTCCCTCCAGTCTCCACGCGCTATAGACGTATAGGGAAAGTTCCCGAGCTTTGGAAAGGCTCGTCGAAGTAACTTTGGAAACCCTCTCAGGTTCCCTCATTTAGCCTTCCAAAATCGCCGCCCGCCGACCCCTATTTAACCCCCTGCCTCCACCGCAATCCACCACGCCGATGTAGCCCAAGACAGTACAAACTGAAGCGCAACCACTTGGGATTTTTCGGTTTTCTCTGTTTCCCCTCCGACAAGCCTTCGCCGGTGACTCGAGCCACCGCCGCCCTCGCAGTCACCACCACCAGGACCACCGTCACCTCCTCCCCCTCGGCCTCGCCTCCATTGGGCCGACTCGACACCGGATCATCGTGCTGTTGTCGATCCTGAGGAGCCCGCCGCCCCCTTCTCACTGCCAACCACCGCCAGTACCACATCGTCATCACCTCCGGTATGCCTAGACTCCCCGTAGCCTCCTTTTTCCATTTTTGGCCTTAGCCTATCTAGATAACTATCGCCGCTGCCGGTTTTGGTCGCAATTGCGTCGCCGGAGTCGGAGAAGAAGGGGGTAGTTACCCCTTCACCGCGTGCCGTGCCGGATGGGACGACAGCTGTTCGATCGGATCTGGACGCTTGGCATTAATTCTCTTCGGTGAAATAATCTTGGACGCCCGATTCCAGCGAAGGGGTATCGATGAATCCTAGCCATCGGATTTCATTAATCCCCCACTAGCCCACACGCGCAGTCAACGGTTAACGGTGAACCCAGTACACCGTGGACCAAAGACTGATTTCATGTTTAATAAAAATTCAGAAAATATTTTAAATTGCAAAAATTCATAACTTGATCAATTTAACTCCAAATTTGACCATTCAAAATTTTGTAAAATTTGTCTCTGTATTCTCTACACATTTATGCAATAATAACAATATGTTTATTTTGCACATTTTATTCTTATTAAAGAATAAATAAAGGGCCCTTTTAGGATAAATGATTAATTCATGTAATAAAAACTCAACATTTTCTAGAAGTACCATAAAAATTTATATAATGATTTCAGAGGGCATAATAACTTCATTTCACTGTTTTAATGCAATAAAAATAGTAGGGTTGATTTGTACATTTTAATTCACCTTTAAATAGGAAATAAAAACCCTTTAAGGTAAATACTTATTTCAAATATATAAAATTAAGAAACCCCATAAAAGTTAATATTAAATATTTAGGAAATAATTTTAGAGGATTTAATGCTTTATTTCCTTTGTTTAATCCAACAAAACATGTATGCTTTTATTGTTGATTTTAGGAGTGTTTATTGAATGTCGTGTGTTGGTGTAAAAGATTACGCTAACAGGTTCTCTAATATCAAGAACAAACAAACTACGAGTTCGTGCTTTAGGACTAGCTCAAGCCTCTGAAAGGATAACAGCCTGAGTAGTTCGAATGTGTGTATTAGAGTAACTGAATCTTCGGTCCCTGTTACAGGGCAGAGAGGGGGGTATTTATAGGCAAAAATGTCTAAGGAAAAGACCTAATTACCCCTAGATTACAACCGACATAGTGGAAACTATTCGGTACCCTGAATAGGGTTAAAATGGTAAAATCTATCTGGGGAAAACAGATAAGCCAAACGTCTTATCAACCTAGTTGTTCTGCTTCAGAGCCTTATAGCCTGCGGAGGGCTTCTTCGACCTTCGGATCGAGGCACCCTTCGGCTTAACGCATCCACCTTCGAGAATGAGCCCATCAGCTCCGAAACTTAGTGAGTCTCTTTGAGTTGTTAATCTCTAAGTCCTGATGGTGAAGCAATTTCCCCCAACAGTAGCCCCTCGAATACGCCTCTCCGAATTTAACCTGTACAGAAGGGAGGCAGTATACGCAAGGAATATTTTCATATTCTGAGACTTAGAGAAAATTTGAACATATTACAATCTTTCGGAGGATCTCGGATCCAAAGCACTCGGACCCCGCCTCTGAGCTCCCAACGCTGTGTGAACACTGCATGGGAAAGAGAACCGCTACGAAGCCCAAACGTCGTGAGGAACCATTTGTTATATCTGTTACTACGCAAGTAGCCGTTACGCTCTGTAAAAGGTAACGATCGAAATTTACGGCAGTCCTTCGCAGTTCCACTTCCTGGGCCCACCTATTAGCGGCAGAAGTCGAACCTACAGTGTGAATGTGATCGACTTCCACCCCTGAAGTGGCCAGGCCGCTGGAAGTAGATGCTTTCGGGATATGCACATTTGATCGAACGCTTGGACGAAAAGTATGTCTACGGAGCTCCCGCCGTCCACTAGGATCCTTCGGACTTCCACCCCTGCTATGTCTACGGAAATGACCAAGGGTTCAGCATGGGGAAACTTTACCCCCGCGGCATCGCTGGCAGTAAACGAGATGGGCACATTAGACCACTCTGGCATCCCCTCTGTGGAGCTCGAAGTCCCAATGTGCCCAACCTCGCGGACTTATACACGCCGTTGCCTTTTGGACATGTTCCCGAGGGTCCCCCCTCCGGAGATGGGAAGGACCACTCGTTTGCCGCGGTCTTGTGGGTCTTCCCGCTTCGGTGTTGGCATAATATTGGCCACGGGAAGTCGCATGGGGGCTTCGGGGACACCGGCTTAGGCCACGATTTGCACAGGTACTTCGCCCTAGGTAGTCGCCCCGAAGGGCCAACACTGCCTTATAGTCCTTCGTGTCATGGATTCTATTGTCGCCATGCACGCAGCAGAAAAACTCTTGCGCCTGTCGGGCGCTCTCTCTTGATGCTTTGACGCTCCAGCCATGAAGCTTTGCGCCTGCTGATAACTGGCATGTGCCTTCGGAACGGAGGGTGCGATGTTTAGCACCTCCGAACGGAAATGTTTCCTCCCTCGCCTTTGCTCGTTGAAGCGATTGTCTTGAGGGGGTTGTAGAGGAGCTGAGGCTTCGGGCTCCGTCTTTACTTCTCTGAGGGTAGGTGTGGGTGCTCCGGCCCACCGAAGGCAGCCTTCCTCTGCCTTGGCATACTGTTCGAAGTATGCCATCAGCTGTGCGACAGATGTCACAGGCTTCCGATGGAGCTTGCTGAGGAGGTCAGGGTTTAGCACCCCTTCGTGGGCGGTGTCGACTACCGAAGAGGTAGACAGGCCTTTAATCTGCGACTTGGTGTGGGCGAAGCGCGTGAAGTACTCCTGAAGTGTTTCTCCCGCTCACTGCTTCACCTCGAACAAACTCCCTGTTGATTTCGGGGCCACAAAGGTACCCTGGAAGTTGCTCACAAAATTCTTTTTCATCTACTCCTAGGACCTGATCGATCCTGGCTTCAAGGACCAGAACCATCGGAGCGCCACGCCTTCGAGAGCAAGGGGGAAACACTTCGCCATAGTGTTGCGCACGCCTCCGCTTGCTTATATTGCTAGAGCATATGAGCGAGCGAACTATCCGGGGTCTGACCCACCGGAGTACTTGTCCAACTTTGAGGCCTTGAATCTGGGATCGAAGGGCACTCTTTGCAAGTCCGAATGTAGCGGAGACTCATCATCGAAAGATGCGTTCTCAGCCTCCTCCGGGACTTGGACAGCTTCGGGAAGATTGCGAGCACCACCGTCTTGGGGCCCTTCTGGAGTCTCGGTGGAGGCTTGAGTGCGGAGGTGATCGGCGGCCTCTTGTCTCCACCTAGCCACCTCCTCCTGAAGCCTTGCTAACTGAGTAGCTTCGGTTCCAGGAAGGTCTTCGTCTTCATCGGAGGGTAGCTCCGGGTCTTGGGAGTTGACATAATCAGTCCGAAGCACCGTAGGAGGAGCTTGGGGACCCCTAGGGACTCGACGCCCAGCGGCATCCTCGGGAATCGTTGGAGCGGTTGAGGGTCCGGCTTCGGTGGTCCGAGGGGACCTTCGGAGAGGACCCGAGGCTTGGCTTCGCTTCGGAGGCATAGCTAGTCACGGAGAGGTCCGAAGACCAGGGACTTCGATTGACCTGGGAAGGCGAGCGAAGGCCTTCGAACTGCACTAAGAAGCCCCTTATCGAAGGGTGCCCAGAATCTTGGGACTCCGAGGCTCCCTCCATAAGTGCTCTTCGAAGTGCAGTCAGCAGTAGAGAACAAGCTTCTAGAACTTGGTTCCCCATGGACTACGCCAACTGTTGGCGTAAAAGATTACGCTAACAGGTTCTCTGATATCAAGAACAAACAAACTATGAGTTCGTGCTTTAGGACTAGCTCAAGCCTCCGAAAGGATAACATCCTTAGTATTTCGAATGTGTGTATTAGAGTAATTGAATCTTCAGTCCCCGTTACAGGGCAGAGAGGGGAGTATTTATAGGCAAAATGTCTAAGGAAAAGACATAATTACCCCTAGATTACAATCGACATAGTGGAAACTATTCGGTACCCTGAATAGGGTTAAAATGGTAAAATCTATCTGGGGCAAACAGATAAGCCAAACATCTTATCAACCCAGTTGTTCTGCTTCGGAGCCTTATAGCCTGCGGAGGGCTTCTTCGACCTTCGGATTGAGGCACCCATCAGCTTAACGCCTCCACCTTCAAGAATGAGCCCATCAGCTCTGAAACTTAGTGAGTCTCTTTGAGTTGTTAATCTCTAAGTCCTGAAGGTGAAGAAATTTCCCCCAACATCGTGTTTATTTTTCGTACCGGAAGACTATGACGCCGTCGAGGATCCGGAGTTTTACCACAAGATTCCACCTTCACCATTCACAGATCAAGGCAAGTCACGACTGAGGAGCCATGCTGAATAGCGTGGGCCTCATGGCTCCAGATGTGATTAGTCATTGTCAACGATAGTCAAAGAGGACTGAAAAGAGAGAAGATCTGCTGCTTCATGGTCCGCATGTGACTCAGGTACACGGGCAGCGAGCGACTGTCGGGCTGAAAGAGCTGCGAAGTCGGGCTGGCCCAATCCGGGTACATGGGCTAAGAGCAGTAGAAGACCCACTGGGTTGTTGACCAGGATTGACTCAGGTACACGGGCGGTGAGCGATTGCCGGTCTGAGAGAGCTGCGGAGTTGGGCCGGCCCAATCTGGGTACCTGGTGCAAAGCTGGTGGAGGCTTTGTCAGTTTCAGCGCAAAACTGACGACCACTGATCTCGTATCGGACTGTCCAGAAGAGAAGCCGTAGTCGCTACGAAAGCTTAGCTTCCGGATAAGTCATCTGTAAATAGGAATTTTCTATTTTGTCCCTAGGCCCACAGTCAGTCAGTCGAGTCTGTAAAAATCCTCAGGGCAGTTTAGTCTTTTCCTTTATTTCAGCGTCTGTAAAAAACCCGAAGGGGCTGGTGGAATATTCCTAGTATTGGGCAGCCTATAAATAGGGCCCCAATCCCTAGGGTTAGGTCACCCTTTTGCTGAAATCACTTTTAATCCATTGGGTCACTTTTTATTCTCTTGTTCCCTGCTTATTCTCTTCTGTTCATGCGCCGCCAGGTTCTATTCCTGAGCATTGTGTGTTCTTCACATCATTTGTGAGTTCTTTTGATTCTCTGTTGTTCGGTGCACAGCATGTTCCTGAGTTTGGGTCTACATTGATCTGCGTGCTAGAGTTTTTGTTACTCCTGGCTATTGAATCCTCTTTGTTGCGGTTGTTCTTCACGTGAAAAAGTACTAGTTCTTGCTTGAAGCAAGTAGTACCTACTCACTGTAGCAACAGTACACTAGTACTCTAGCCTTGCTTTTCCTGCGTAGCCTTTTTGATCGAGTAGACAAGACCTTGTCACTTTATGGCTGTTTTTGGCGAAGCCCCCTCGTTCGTGCGAAGTCCTTCTATTCTGTAGAATAGACTTTGACCTGACTTCTTCGAAGGCTTCGCTGGGACTTCGAACATGAACTGTGAATCTAGCTTCGAAGTATGCTCTGTTTTAAGGTTTTATTCTGACATACTTCGACACTCTTTTGCGAAGCATACTTCGACAGGCTTTGAAGTTAGCTTCGAAGCATGTCTCTCTGAAGGACTTCGCTCGGAGTGTGTTGTTGTCTTATTCGAGTCAGTTTGTGTGTTCGAAGGTTGTGTTTCGAAGTATGTTTCAAGGCTTCGATCTCTTGTGAGAGCATCAGCATACTTCGATTTGAAGCTGGTCTGTGGTTCGGAGGTAACCACTTCGGTATTCATACCTCGATCAAGCTAGTTTTGAAGATAGAGGGTAGGCTTCGATTTGGTCTTTCTGCCGTGTGTCGGGCTTCGCTTCTCTTTCGGAGGTTGCTTTTCTGTGAGCTTGTTCGAACCTTTCTGATCGAAGTCTAGTCTTGGAAGTACATTGTTCGAAGCAAGCTTCGATACTCTCATACTTCGCTTCGAAGCATACTTCGCTCTCTACCACACTGGAACTAGGCTAGACCAAACAAACCTTCGGCATGTCAACGACAACCTTCGCTCGACTTCGACAAGGGACTCCGAATCAGGCTTCGACACTGCGAAGCAGGCTTCGACACAACGAAGCAGGTTTTGCCAAGTTTCGAACAGGAGACAGATTTTGAACAGTAACTTCTCATCTCATTCCATGTGTACTTAGATTATTTTACTGAGAAGTTTGATCTGCCATGTCTTGAATATTTTGTTTATCTGCCTATTAGCACTGTATTGGTGTTTCTCTGATTTTGACACATGTTGTTTCTAGGCTAGATACTTTTTGACTTAGGCTTTCTGTTCACACTCTGCTGCTCAGTCTTTTGAGGTGCATTGGGTGTTGGGAGCAGGCCATTGATTCGAAAGAATTTTTAGGCGCCCATTCACCCCCCCTCTAGTCGCTACTTTCGGTCCTACAAGTGGTATCAGAGCCTGGTTAGGGTTTTTCCATACCTTAACCGGTTCTAAACCCCAGTAGTGATCATGACGTCTCCTGGCAAGGTCCCGTCCTTGGAAGCATATGGCTATAACTATTGGAAGACTCGCATGTGAGCCTATCTTATGAGCCAGGGCTTGGACATCTGGGACATTTGCATTCACGATACGTTTGTTATATTGCCAGTTGCTGAGCATGGTACTCCTGGTATCATTGCCCAGCATCTGAGCAATAGTAAAGTTGTGAACATTCTATTTTCTGGTCTAGGTCCCACTGAGTTTGAGCGTGTGATCCATCTCTCCACTGCGAGAGAGATCTGGGCTACCCTCAAGTAACACCATGAGGGGACAGCCCAGGTCAAGGCTCGGCTCTATCAGACCTACCGGCGTGAATATGAGAACTTCACACAAAAGCCGGGTGAATCTATTGAAGCGTTGTTTGGTCGTTTTCAATCGATCATAAACAAGCTTTGGGACAACAAGGCCGAGGGTGCTCAGTTAGTCTTAGATCATGAGCAGGCGCTCAAGGTTCTCCATACCTTGGACCCAAGATCTGGGAGATCAAGGTATCCTCTATCGTTGAGAGCACTTCTTATGATACCTTGACCATTTCTGAGTTGTTTAGCAAGCTGAAGGCCACTGAGGTTGATATCCAGCTGAGATCAAATCTCACTGGCTCTGGATCAAAGTCTCTGGCCCTTGCTACACCATCTGTTGATCCCTCTTCTATGAGTTGTGCTGGGTTCTCTTTGATGTCTATCACTGAGGACCAGCTTGAGTCTTTGGGAGATGATGATTTGTGTCTTTTTAACAACCGGGTGCGTCGTGTTTATGACAAAAGAATGTTCAAAAGACACGGCACGAAATCCGACTGCTTTGAGTGTGGTGATCCAGGACACTTCATCGCCGACTGCCCCAAGCGCAATGGACACAAGAAGGGCACCAGTGGTGGCTTCCACGACTCCGGCAAGCACGATAGCTCTTCCTTCAACAAGGGCAAGCCAAAGACCAGATTCTTCAAGAAGGCCCTGAAGGACTAACGGCGAGAGAACAAGAAGCGCGACAAGGCCTTCTTCGCTGAGATGGAGAAGAGCTACTCCAAGCGGTCCATGTCTTCTTCCTCTTCGTCGAGCTCGAGCGATGAAGAGATCGTCATCAGGAAAGGGAAGGACAAAGACGATCCGGCGGGCCTTTGCTTCATGGCTTTCGGGGACAGACCGAAGATCCATTCACACCAGCGCCGAAGATCCTGCAAGAGCTTCTGCTCAATGGCTCTTGGGGATAAGGAAGAAAAGATCTCCTCCGATGACAACGAAAAAGTATCATCTTATGAACGCAAAATCGTTGATTTACTTGAAAGCAATCGTCAGGAGTTAAAATATAGAGAAAAATTGCTTAGGGGAGCTAAGAAGAGGATAGATGAGTTAGAGAGTGAGCTTGCCGTGGCAAACGGTAGAATTGATAGTCTATCTTCTTCCCCCTGCTTGGGTGATAGCAGTGAGTGCCCGAAGTGTGAGGTGCTTCTGTGTGACTTGTCGACTCTGAAGTCCATGTACACAGAAAGGGTGATAAGAGGGACGCTTTGGCTACTGAGCTTGAAAACGCTCAGCTGGAGCTGAAAGATGGTCAAGCCACTGTCGTACCCTGTGTTGATTGCCCATCTCATCTAGCTGTCTTAGCTAAGCTGAAAGCCAAGGGCAATGAGCATTTGGGGGATTTGGAGAGAGTGAGAGCTGAGCTGGCGCAGACTAGGCTAGAGCTTGAGACACTGTCAGTTCCACCCACTGTCTGTGAGAACTGTTTGTCTCTTAGAATGGAGTTGATCAAGCTGAAAGCCGAAAAATCCGTCCAAGTAGAGAGTGAGTGTGAGACCTGCTTGTCTCAGGTGGAGGTTCTAGCTTCCTTGACAGAGGAGCTAGCTGATTCTCAGAATGAGAACTTTTACCTCCGTTCTATCCTGAGTTAGATCAGTGCCAGAGAGCCACAACTCGGCATGATGATCCAGCAGTTCAAGAGGCAGGATGGGTTTGGGGTAGGTTACACCTACACCAAGGCTGACTTTGAGAGTGCCATTAGCTGGGCAGTGGAGTGGAGTAAAATGACTCTTGAGCAGAGATACCTCAAGACTCACTCCACTGAGTCTTCCCGGGCTAGTCAGCCCAAGGATGGAGTTATCCATGAACAGCCCAAAGCTCCACCCAAGAAGACCATCTTCACACTACTCTTGACTCTCTTCCTAGACCCTCTAAACCCAAGAAGACTACACCAAACACCACTAATCCCAAGAATCCCAAGTCTAAACCACATCCCTAGAAGCCCACCTATCATTGTGAGTATTGTCAGAGAGACGGGCATCTTGCGGAGTTTTGCTTCAGGAGGAAGCGGGTTGAGAGAGCAGAGAGAGCTCATGGTGGTAAGGAGCAGTTCTACCAGCAGGGTGGTAGACTGCGTGTTCCTCGACGCGGGGAGAGGCAGGAGGCCAGGCCACGTCGTGTAGGTGGTGGTAGAGGAGACGGCTTTCTTGCCCGTGCTCCAGTTTGTGGTGGTCGTTTCGCCAGAGCTCCAGGCCGTTTGGGCTACGGTCCTGGACCTCGTGGCCGAGGTTCTAGGGAGAACCATGGACCGCGCTTTGAGCCGTGTTTTGGTCCAAACTCTTATGATGGTTTTCACTTTCTGTCTTTTGAGCAGATGGCTCGACATTGGTTTAGCTCTTTTGCTAAACCTGGTGCCAGACCATTTGCTCCTCCTTATGACCACTGACTGTGCAGGATCGGGGACTAGAGGACGTTTGGATCATGGACTCAGGATGCTCTCGCCACATGACGGGACATCGCAGATGGTTCTCCAGTCTCACTCCCCTGAGCTCCAAAGAGTACATCACTTTCGGGAACAGTGGTCAAGGGAAGGTAAGTGGCATCGGCTCAATTCGCATTTCAGATCATTTCTCTTTAAAGAATGTTGCCTTGGTTAAAAATTTGAACTTTAACTTGATTTCTGTTTCGCAACTTCTTGAGGATGGTTTGGAAGTGCGTTTTAAGAAGGGAAATTCTTCTGTGTTTGATTCTATAGGGTCTTTGATTTGCCAGATCTTACCATTCGGTAAAGTTTTTCGAATTGACTTCTCTAGTTCTTTTGGCCCTTCTCGCTGTTTGATGGCTGGATCTTCTTCTGAGCTCTAGAAGTGGCATAGGAGGTTAGGTCATTTGAGTTTTGATCTGCTAGTCAGGTTTAGCTCAATGGACCTCATCCGAGGATTTCCCAAGCTTAAGATGGAGAAGGATCTAGTTTGTCATCCCTGTCGTCATGGGAAAATGGTTGCCGCTTCTCACTCACTTGTGACTCAGGTGATGACTTCGTATCCGGGTGAGCTGTAACATTTGGACACTGTTGGTCCAGGTCGGGTACGTTCAGTCGGTGGGAAGTGGTACGCGCTTGTCATTGTTGACGACTTTTCTCGATTCTCGTGGGTTTTCTTTTTGGAGTCTAAGGATGAAACTTTTCAGTTTGTCCATGACCTAATTTTGAAGCTGAAGAATGAGAACAATGGTCGGATGCGAGCAATTCGCTCTGACAATGGCTCTGAGTTCAAGAACTCTTAGTTCGTCAGCTTCTGTAGTGATCAGGGTCTTCACCATCAGTTTTTTTCTCCTTACACTCCCCCACAGAACGTCATTGTGGAACGAAAGGACCACACGCTAGTCGAGATGACCAGGACAATGCTCGATGAGCATAGGACTCCTAGGCGTTTTTGGGCTGAAGCCATGAACACGGCTTGCTATTTGGCCAACCGCATTTTTCTTAGAGCTTACCTAGGTAAGACTTCATATGAGTTGCGGTTTGGCAGACAGCCCAAGGTGAGCCACTTGCGAGCGTTTGGCTGCAAGTGCTTTGTGCTCAAGAAGGGAGGGTATTTGGACAAGTTTGAGTCTCGTTGCTGGGATGGAGTTTTTCTTAGCTATGCGTTGCATTCTCGAGGCTTCCGTGTTTGGAACCTCGACTCCCAGCAGCTTGTTGAGATTGCAAAGTTTCATTTGACGAGTCCTTGCCTTCTTTGACTCCTTCTTTTGAGCTTTCTGGTGATGATGAGCTCAGAGAGTCCATCTTTGAGGAAGATGAGGATACTCCAGCTGCTGATGAGGGTGGGCCTTCTGCGCCTCCAGCAGAGCCCACACCTTCTGAGACTTCGACTGAGGACGAGGGCAGACCTCTGATATCTTCTTCCACTTCGATCGAGCCCCCTCAGTCGAGTCCAGAGGTGCCAGCTGCTGACTCTGGTGAGGTGACTTCAGATCACCAGGTAACCCGTGCAGTTCAGCGTGATCACCCCTCAGAGCTCATCATTGGTGATTTGATTGAGAGAACTTTGTGTTCATCTGGTACCTCTCTTGCTGTGTTTGCTGAATCTGCTTTTGTTGCATCCTTTGAGCCCAGAGACGTTTCTCATGCTCTTTCTGATTCTAATTGGATTAATGCTATGCAAGAAGAGCTTGAGAATTTTGTCCGTAATCGGGTTTGGACACTAGTTGAGCCGCCACCAGGATGCAACCCCATAGGCACCAAGTGGGTGTTCAAGAACAAACAAGATGAACATGGGGTTGTGGTGCACAACAAAGCTCGATTAGTTGCCCAGGGTTTTTGCCATAAGGAGGGTATTGATTTTGAAGAAACCTCGCCCCTATTGCCCGTCTTGAGTCCATTCGCATTCTCTTAGCTTTTGCTGCTTCGAAGGGTTTTAAGCTTTTTCAAATGGACGTTAAGAGTGCTTTTCTGAATGGGTTCATAGAGGAGGAAGTTTATGTTAGGCAGCCCCCCGGTTTTGAGAACCCTAAGTTTCCTCAACATGTTTTAAGTTGCAAAAAGCTTTATATGGGTTGAAACAAGCCCCTAGGGCTTGGTATGACCGGTTGAAGCAATTTTTGTTGGGGAAGGGCTTTGTGATGGGTTCTGTGGATAAAACTCTTTTCTTGCTCAAAGATGCTTCAAATTTTTTAGTCGCTCAGATTTACGTGGACGATATTATTTTTGGTGGTACTACTAATGATCTTGTGTCCAAGTTTTCTGAGCAGATGCACAGTGAGTTTGAGATGAGCCTCATGGGTGAGCTCAAGTATTTCTTAGGGCTCCAGATCAAGCAGACCAAGGACGGCACCTTCATCCACCAAGGTACCTCGTGACATGCTTAAGAAATTTGACTTTGGTGGGGAGTTGAAGCCGCAGATGACCCCAATGGGCACATCTGGAGGACTAGACAAGGACGAGAGCGGCGTCAAAGTCAACGAGAGGGAGTTTTGAGGGATGATTGGTTCGCTGCTGTACTTGACGGTGACAAGACCAGACATACAGTTCGTCGTGGGACTTTGCGCGTGTTTCCAGTCTTCACCTCGTGCGTCTCATCGGTAGGCTGTCAAGCGCATCTTCAGGTATCTCACTTATGCGCCCGATCTTGGTCTTTACTATTCAGCATCATCATCTCTTGATTTATCTGGCTTTTCGGATGCCGACTTTGGTGGGTGCCAGTTGGATCGCAAGTCGATTTCCGGTACTTGCCAGTTTCTTGGTTCTTCTCTTGTCTCTTGGTCTTCTCGAAAGCAATCTGAGTTGCTCTTTCGACCATTGAGGCTGAGTATGTAGTTGCTGCTAGCTGCTGCTCAAAGTTGGTTTGGATGATTTCCACTCTACGAGATTTTGGGTTGTTCTTTCCTACCAGAGTTCCTTTGTTTTGCGACAGCACCAGTGCAATTAGTGTAGGGAAAAACCCTTGTCTCCATTCAAAAACCAAACACATTGATGTGCGCTTTCACTTTCTGCGGGATCAATATGAGAAAGGTGTCATTGGTCTTGTTCATGTTGATACCCATCATCAGTTGGCTGACATTTTCACCAAACCCCTAGATCAGTCTACTTTTGAGCGTTTACGAGGGGATTTGGGTGTTGTGTACCCTTTTTAGGATATTTTGAGTCAGTTTTTCTTTCTTCTTTACTCTTTTCTTTAGTCTTTTGTGTGTGTTCATATCATACATATTCACATATCACACTTTTGAGCTGCTTCTGTTATATGATTGAACAGCTTTACTTATTCTAGCTTGTACATGCTTTTGAATACTTGTCAATGATCATGCTTTGGTTCAGTTCACTTGATATTTCTGATATCTGTCATATGCATGGCTTTTATGATTTAAAACTTGAAAAATGATCATCATTGCTTCTGGTAACTAGCATGCGTAGGCTGGATGTTCTTGCTATCTGTTACATGCCTTGTAGCTAGTTCCTGACTTAGATGCAAACATGCAACTTGGACATCTTTCTGCTTTAAAACATGGAAATGTGCTATAAAAATGATGAAAAATCAAGAAAAATGAAAATTCCATGCCTTTTTATGCATAACTTGAAAAGATCCAGGTGAGTTTGTTTTGTCGCATTGCATTGTTCTAGACTGCGTACCATAGCACTTTGGTATGAACTAGGACAGTGTAGTGTATGCCAATACCAATGTTTTAAGCTTCCGATTGTCCAGTTCTGGCCTAGGCTTGACTTGGTCGGTCAGCATAAGGTTTGACACGCAAATAACCCCTGGCAAAAATAAAAAAAGGGAAAAAGCCTGAAAATTGAAATGATAACAAGTTAGCTGAAGCACTTTGTCTTTGGACATTGCTTATCTTGGTAGATATCAGTTAGCTTCTACATCTCATGCTTTACCTTGCTTGTCATCTGGAAAATTTGGTGATGCTTTTGTTTGCAAAAATTAAAAATGCGTGCTAATGACTTTCTTTAGATATCATCTGTTGCACTGATCATGCCATGTATCTTAGACAATATGTCTTTTGCTGTATATGTTAGATGTTGTAATTGCAGTCAATCATATCTGAGAAGCATGCTTTATTCACTCCACCTGCACCCCAGTTGCAGTCATTGCATATTTTGAGGGGGAGTTGCGTTTCAAGGGGAGTCTGTGTCTCTTTTGAGTGCTTGATGAGTTCACTTCTCAACAAGGGGGAGAAATTTGGGATAAGAGTTCGAGGGGGAGTTTGGCTTTCTCTGGGATTTGTTTCAGGGGGAGTTTTTGTCTCGCTTGTCCTTACTCTTTTGATATCCTTGTTGATGTTTCTGAGATCGCACTCATTTTGAGCTTTTACCTTTGGTTAACCATAATGACCGCTTCTTGCTTTTGTTCGGCTTTTGGTCATTAGGGTTAAACTTTTACTTTATTTTTCTTCTTCTTTTGTTTTCTTGTGCTTTGTTTTCGTGTTTCCACAGTTGTTTTAGGTACTGAAGAGCTGAAGAAGTGAAGTGTTGACAATGCACTCATCAAGGGGGAGATTGAGGAGCCATGCTGAATAGCGTGGGCCTCATGGCTCCAGATGTGATGAGTCATTGTCAACGATAGTCAAAGATGTCTGAAAAGAGAGAAGATCTGCATCTTCATGGGCCGCATGTGACTCAGGTACACGGGCAGCGAGCGACTGTCGGGCTGAAAGAGCTGCGAAGTCGGGCTGGCGCAATCCGGGTACATGGGCTAAGAGCAGCAGAAGACTCACTGGGCTATTGACCAGGATTGACTCAGGTACACGGGCGGTGAGCGATTGCCGGGCTGAGAGAGCTGTGGAGTTGGGTCGGCCCAATCCGGGTACTTGGTGCAAAGCTAGTGGAGGCTTTGTCAGTTTCAGTGCAAAACTGACGACCGCTGATCTTGTATCGGACTGTCTAGAAGAGAAGCCTTAGTCGCTACGAAAGCTTAGCTTCGGATAAGTCATCTGTAAATAGGAATTTTCTATTTTGTCCCTAGGCCCACAGTCAGTCAGTCGAGTCTGTAAAAATCCTAAGGGCAGTTTAGTCTTTTTCTTTATTTCAGCGTCCGTAAAAAACCCTAAAGGGCTGGTGGAATATTCCTAGTATTGGGCAGCCTATAAATAGGGCCCCAATCCCTAGGGTTAGGTCACCCTTTTGCTGAAATCACTTTTAATCCATTGGGTCACTTTTTATTCTCTTGTTCCCTGCTTATTCTCTTCTGTTCATGCGCCGCCAGGTTCTATTCCTGAGTATTGTGTGTTCTTCACATCATTTGTGAGTTCTTTTAATTCTATGTTGTTCGGTGCACAGCATGTTCCTGAGTTTGGGTCTACATTGATCTGCGTGCTAGAGTTTTTGTTACTCCTGGCTATTTGAATCCTCTCTGTTGCGGTTGTTCTTCACGTGAAAAAGTACTAGTTCTTGCTTGAGGCAAGTAGTACCTACTCACTGTAGCAACAATACACTAGTACTCTAGCCTTGCTTTTCATGCGTAGCCTTTTTGATCGAGTAGACAGGACCTTGTCACTTTCTGGCTGTTTTTGGCGAAGCCCCCTCGTTCGTGCGAAGTCCTTCTATTCTGTAGAATAGACTTTGACCTGACTTCTTCGAAGGCTTCGCTAGGACTCCGAACATGAACTGTGAATCTAGCTTCGAAGTATGCTCTGTTTTAAGGTTTTATTCTGACATACTTCGACACTCTTTTGCGAAGCATACATCGACATGCTTTGAAGTTAGCTTCGAAGCATGTCTCTCTGAAGGACTTCGCTCGGAGTGTGTTGCTGTCTTATTCGATTCAGTTTGTGTGTTCGAAGGTTGTGTTTCAAAGTATGTTTCAAGGATTCGATCTCTTGTGAGAGCATCAGCATACTTCGATTTGAAGCTGGTCTGTGGTTCGGAGGTAACCACTTCGGTATTCATACCTCGATCAAGCTAGTTTTGAAGATAGAGGGTAGGCTTCGATTTGGTCTTTCTGCCGTGTGTCGGGCTTCGCTTCTCTTTCGGAGGTTTCTTTTCTGTGAGCTTGTTCGAACCTTTCTGATCGAAGTCTAGTCTTGGAAGTACACTGTTCGAAGCAAGCTTCGATACTCTCATACTTCGCTTCGAAGCATACTCCGCTCTCTGCCACACTCGAACTAGGCTAGACCAAACAAACCTTCGGCACGTCAACGACAACCTTCGCTCGACTTCGACAAGGGACTCCGAAGCAGGCTTCGACACAACGAAGTAGGCTTCGACACTGCGAAGCAGGCTTCGACACAGCGAAGCAGGCTTCACCAAGTTTCGAACAGGAGACAGATTTTGAACAGTAACTTCTCATCTCATTCCATGTGTACTTAGATTATTTTACTGAGAAGTTTGATCTGCCATGTCTTGAATATTTTGTTTATCTGCCTATTAGCACTGTATTGGTGTTTCTCTGATTTTGACACCTGTTGTTTCTAGGCTAGATACTTTTAGACTTAGGCTTTCTGTTCACACTCTGCTGCTCAGTCTTTTGAGGTGCGTTGGGTGTTGGGAGCAGGCCATTGATTAGAAAGAATTTTTTAGGCGCCCATTCACCCCCGTCTGGTCGCTACTTTCGGTCCTACAACGACCCCCATTTCGATCATAATTGATCCCATGTTTTAATAAATTATCGCTATAACTAATAGGATAATATTGCATTAGTCTAATCTCAAGCCCTAAATTATATTTATTAGATCCCCGTCCTTGGGTGTAAACCCAAGCCATGCTTATTGAGCCTAAACTCCTTGTCACTCTACAATATTATATTAGTTAGTGTCCAATGTACCGACACAACTTCTATAGGATAAAGAACGAGTCGTAGATAGATGGATTCTACTATATGATTTTTCCCTGTTATCCTCATCTCTGGATTCTATTGGAGTTGGCTATGTTATAAGTATGGTGGGTTCTGGGTGCAAGCTCGGGAATTGGTGGGTCGCATCCGGGGCACTATAAGGACCGGTCTACGGGATCTGTTGTAAAACACTTTCATACTAACCACAAGTCTAATGGGTAAGTCCTAACTGGAGGTATGGATCAAACCAACTTGATGCGCCATAGTGGAGGGGGCAAGGGGCAACCTGCGGGTGACTTATACCGACATGGCTCAAGGGGGGGTATGGTGTTGGCCCGAAGTGACTGGGGCACCATATGAAACCTATAAGAGGGTGTTATCGAATTGGTGCATTCCATACTAAAGGTTTTGGCACGAGTTCCCGTGGTATGGGTCATCTCGTACACTTTGGTGTCCGTAGATGAGTGTGTGCCTTGTGGGTACAGTAGTACACCTATGATCAGAGTTTAAATCTTTTCGAAAAGCCGAGCCCACGGTCAAGGACGGGTTGTGTGACTTCTCGCAGTTAGTTTACTATTGCTTGAACGTTTGTGTTATTCATGGCTTGTAAGGACTGTTGAGCGAGGGTGGGCTAACTGTACCCCTCGAGTTAGATGATGATGCATTACACATGTTTAATTTTCTGTACTAAATAATCTGCTTACATTGAATGCTTTACAAAAATGCTTTTCCGCAAAAGTAGCCACTACCTTCCTTGTTATTACCTTGCATTATAATTGGATTTGGTGGCTTGCTGAGTACGATTGTACTCACCCCCGTTGACTTACACCTCTAGAGGAAGTCTACTATGAGGAGAGTGATGGTCTGGAGTAGTGACCCAGTCAAGGCAGGAGACTGGAAGAAGGCGTTCATCAAGGAAATTTATTTTACTAGTTTCTCTCTGATTTAACTCTTTTGTAATAATATGGTCTATGAACCATGATTGATTGGCGTATTGTACGTAGTCGTGTGATGAACGTCTTGTATATATTGATTTTCTATGGAATTTCAATAAATTCCCGGTTTTATTAAATCAGGGCGTTACAAGATGGTATTAGAGCCGACTTGACTGTAGGAAGCCAAACAGACCTGACCCTAGGACTTATATTAACTATATTTTCTTACAAACTACTTACTACCTCATCTTCAATATTTTTTACCAAAAATTTATCTCTTTCTATAGATGCCGGATCATACCATGAGTGGGACTCTTCGTGATGAGGCCGGTTTCGTTCGCGAGCTCCGCATGCTCGTAGGTTTCCTCGGATTCGAGCACGAGCCTACATTCCACGGGATCTTCCCCGATGAAAATGAGAGCTACTGCGAGGTCGCCGTCATCATCCGCCCCTCCTCCATGCAGCCAGCTCACACTTACAGAGTCGGAGGACCTACCTTCTTGGTAGCAAGCCAGTGCACCGCACTTTAGGCCCTCTCCGAGCTTCTGGTGATCTACGACAGCCAGCTCTACGACACCTACCGCTTCATGCCCATGCGCACTCCCGGGAGTCATCTCAGCATCTACATCAGCACCTTCTCTCAGCACCACTCCGCCATCGGTCGCACCATACATCTACTGGAGGTGATGGACGATCTTCACACGGAGGCCGTACTCGATGCCGACAGCCAGCGCGACACCATCGACTACTACCGCCACTCGTCAGAAATCCTGAACCGCGAGAACGGAGAGGTTCGTCGCCAGGTCCAGCAGGGGCGCCACTTAGCCACCGAGGTGGAGGAGTTGCGGCGTCAGAACAAGATTCTGCGCCAGGGCGTCGCTGACACCACGAAGTTGCATCACCAGATCGAGGAGATACAGAAGGTTCTCGAGGAGGTCGATCCCCTTCCGCCGCGCAAGCAGAATACGCTTAGGACCCCCTCAGCCAGGCCCAAGAGGATCTCACGCAGTGCCCCTCCTGCCGGGCCTTCCAGCTCCACCACCCTTGCACCGACCGTCCCCGCCAGGCCGACAATCGAGCCCTCACCCGAGCTGTTTTAGACGTAGCTTACGGTTGCTTGTTTCATTTTGTTTTGATTGTATTTCCACTCATGTCAGATATAAGGCACGAGTGAAGACTAAATAAGAATCAGAATGTAATAGTCTAAGTTTAAGACTTTTGAAATTGAGAAATAAAATCTTAGTTGCATTCCCTCTAAAAACCAAAACCAGCTGATCGCCACACTGCTTACTCAGATGCAACAACAACAAAACCAAATGCAAGAGCAGCAGGCGCAGTTGTTTCATCTCCAACAATAGCAACCCGAGCCTCCCCTCCGCCTATCCGTCCATGCACCGGCACCAGTTTCTCACCTCTCGGAGTTCCTACGTGTCCGACCACCCATCTTCTCTAGCACCACCAAATGTTGGCTGAGGACCATTGGGAAGAAGCTAGATCTTCTACCGTGCACCGAGTAGGAGAGAGTGGCTTTTGCCGCTCAATAGCTCCAGGGTCCCGCCGCAGAGTGGTGGGATAATTTCCGCGAGACTCAGCCCGAGGGACATGAAATTTCATGGGTTGAGTTCACCACCGCTTTTCAGGCCGCCCATGTTCCGGATGGTGTGGTAGCCCATAAGCAGCAGGAATTCTACGACGTACATCAAGGGAACATGACCATTATGGAGTACCTGCACGAATTCAACCGGTTGGCCCGATATGCACCGGAGGAAGTGCGCACGGACGCAGACCGCCAATCCAAGTTTCTTCGGGGACTGCAAGATGAGCTCTCCCTTTAGTTGGCCTCCGGAGACTTTGCCAACTTCCAAATGTTGGTAAACAAAGCTATCATTCAAGAGACGAGCAAAACAAGGTGGACCTAAAGAAGAGAAGATTGATCGCCTACCGTCAGCAACAAGGAATGGCGCAGAAACCCCGCTCAATGATTCCGCCTCAAGTCCCAACCCCTGTCGAACCACGGAACATTCTTGGAGGGCCAAGTTCGGGGATCCCACCCCAAGCACCGCCAGCCGGAAGAGCTCTAGTTCAAGCTACCGGAGCCAAGAGGGACAGGAACGATAACCCCATAATATGCTTCAATTGTCGCCAAGCGGGACACTTCTCTAACATGTGCCCCTATCCCAAGCAGATATCATCCTCCATTCCAAGCCCGGTGGGTCGTACCCAAGTTCACCACATCTCTGCACAAGAAGTCCAAGGTATGTCAGAAGGCGTTTCCATTGTGACCTCAACCAACCCAATTTCGGAGAACACTCGGCCTGTTTCTGTAGCAACGCCTTCTCCCCAATCCGGAGCACCAATAGAACCCCCATCCCTGTAGTTTCCCGAGGTTCGCTTCAAATCTCGAGGATGAGATTCTTTGTTAGAGGGATAGGTTTATAACACCCCAGAATTTAAATAAAATAAAAATGAGGGAAATAAATTTTCAGAATTTAAAAGGAAATATTTATTTAAAGAAAAGGATAAAAGAACCCAAATAAAGCAAGATAGGGAGAAATAATTTAAATTTTGACCTGAAAAATTTATGATGGAACCTATAAGCCAAGAAATGTTTTTAGGGATTTTTACAAAATTTTGGCAATAGTGCTTCAAGCTCTAAATAAATATATGAATTTATGGAACTATTTTAATTAGAAAATAATTTATAATGCTATTGGGGCGCAACATCCAAAACCCCTTCAGCACGGCCCAGTTAACACCCGCACCCGCTGACAGGTGGGACCACCCTGTCAGAACCGTCCCCCTTTTCTCTCTCTCTCGCCCGCGCCACTCTGGCCCACCCATCAGTCTCCACTCGCGCGCCCCGCAGTCGCTGCCCACCCTAGCCTGCTTGTCGGTGCGTATGCCCTCACCAGAGCCCACTGACATGTGGCCCCCACATGTCAGTATCGTCGTCTTCGAATGAAGGGGATCTCCCCCCTTCCATCCCCGATGCCCCCTTTCCCTTTTTTGCTGCCGGCCACCGCGTTTAGCCAAATTGGTCACTGAATCGGGTATTCCTCTCACCGGCGATCGCTTTTCCTCCAGTCTCCACATGCTATCGATGAATATGGTGAGTTCCCGAGCTTTGGAAAGGCTCGCCGGAGTAACTTTGGAAACCCTCTCGGGTTCCCTCATTTAGCCTTCCAACATCGCCGCCGACGACCCCTATTTAACCACCTGCCGCCGCCGCCCTCGCAGTCGCCACCGCTAGGACCGTCATCGCCTCCTCTCCCTCGGCCTCGCCTCCGTTGGGCTGACTCGACACCGGATCGCCGCACCGCCATCGAACCCGAGGAGCCCGCCGCCCTCTTTTCGCCGCCGACCACCGCCACTACCCCGTCGTCGTCACCTCCGGTATGCCTAGACTCCCGTAGCCTCCTTTTTCCATTTTGGCCTTAGCCTAGCTAGATAACCGTCGCCGCCACTGGAGTCGGAGAAGAAGGGGGTAGTTACCCCTTCGCCGCATGCCATGCCAGATGGGACGACAGTCGTTCGATCAGATCTGGACACTTGGCATTAATTCTCTTCGGTGAAATAATCTTGGACACCTGATTCCAGCAAAGGGGTATCGATGAATCCTAGCCGTCGGATTTCATTAATCCCCCACCAGCCCACGTGGGCAGTCAATGGTTCATAGTGAACCCAGTTCACCATGGACCAGAGACTGATTTCCTGTTTAATAAAAATTCAGAAAAATAGTTTAAACTTCAAAAATTCATAACTTGCTCAATTTAACTCCAAATTTGACCATTCAAAATTTTGTAAAATTTGTCTCTTTATTCTCTACACATTTATGCAATAATAACAGTATGTTTATTTTGCACATTTTATTCTTATTAAATAATAAATAAAAGGCCCTTTTAGGATAAATGATTAATTCATGTAATAAGAACTCAACATTTTCTAAAAGTAACATAAAAATTTATATAATGATTTCAGAGGGCATAATAACTTCATTTCACTGTTTTAAGGCAATAAAAATAGTAGGGTTGATTTGTACATTTTAATTCACCTTTAAATAGGAAAATAAAAACCCTTTAGGGTAAATACTTATTTCAAATATATAAAATTCAGAAACCCCATAAAAGTTAATCTTAAATATTTAGGCAATAATTTTAGAGGATTTAAGGCTTTATTTCCTTTTTTAATCCAACAAAAACATGTATGCTTTTATTGGTGATTTTTGGAATGTTTATTGAATGTCGTGTTTATTTTTCGTACCGGAAGACTACAACACCGTCGAGGATCTAGAGTTTTACCCCGAGATTCCACCTTCACCATTCGCAGATCAAGGCAAGTCACGACCCCCATTTTGATCATAATTGAGCCCATGTTTTAATAAATTATCGCTATAACTCATAGGATAATATTGCATTAGTCTAATCTTAAGCCCTAAATTATATTTATTAGATCCCGTCCTTGCGTGTAAACCCAAGCCATGCTTATTAAGCCTAAACTCCTTGTCACTCTACAATATTTTATTAGTTACGTCCAATGTACCGACACAACTTCTATAGGATAAAAGAATGAGTCGTAGATAGATAGATTCTACTATAAGATTTTCCCCGTTGTCCTCGTCTCTGGATTCTGTTGGAGTTGGCAATGTTATATGTATGGAGGGTTCCGGGTGCAAGCTCGGGAATTGGTTGGTCACACTAGGGACACTATAAGGACCGGTCTGCGGGATCTGTTGCAAAACACTTCTGTACTAACCACAAGTCTAATGGGTATGTCCTAACTGGAGGTATGGATCAAACCAACTTGATGCTCCATAGTGGATGGGTCAAGGGGCAACCTGCGGGTGACTTGTACCGACGTGGCTCAAGGGGGGTATGGTGTTGGCCCAAAGTGACTGGGGCACCATACTAAAGATTTTCGCACGAGTTCCCATGGTTTGGGTCATCTCATACACTTTGGTGTTCGTTGATGAGTGCGTGCCTTGTGGGTACAGTAGTACACCTCTGATCAGAGTTTAAATCTTTTCGAAAAGCTGAGCCCGCGGTCAAGGGCGGGTTGTGTGACTTCTCGCAGTTAGTTTACTATTGCTTGAATGTTTGTGTTATTCATGGCATGTAAGGACTGTTGAGCAGGGGTGGGCTGACTGTACCCCTCGAGTTAGATGATGATGCATTACACATGTTTAATTTTTTGTACTAAATAGTCTGCTTACATTAAATGGTTTACAAATATGCTTTTCCGCAAAAGTAGCCACTACCTTCCTTGTTATTACCTTGCATTATAATTGCATTTGGTGGCTTGCTGAGTATGATTGTACTCACCTCCGTTGATTTACACCTCCAGAGGCAGTCTACTACGAGGAGGGTTACTGATGGGAGAGTGGTCCCGATCTTCCGCTAGGTAAAGGATAAACTTGGGTTGGTGGAGAATCTCGATGTTGGCGATCCAAGGCTCCGGTCCGGCGGATCAAAACCTTGCAATCGTTACACCACTGTCTCCGTTGGTTATGAACGACGCAGAACGCGATTGACCTCGCCACGAAGGCTAATTCCTGCAAGCGAACCCAAGAACACAAGCAAGAACAGGAAGGATACAAATCGAATGCCAAATCACAGACAAACGAAGATAAGGTGAGGTTTCACAAACGCCAATGCAGCAGCCAATCGGTCCGGTGCAAGAGGCGGGATCTAAACACAACAGTGTAGATGCAACAAAGCAAAACCTAACCGTAGAGATGGCTGGCGTGAGAATATATAGGGCGGCGGCCTGTGGAAGGTGAACAGACTTGGGCTGTGGGCTAGAAGACGTACAGACTCAGATTATGGCCAACACGGCCCAGTTCTGTCACGCAGGACTGTTTTAAATACACAGGACGACTCGAGACTCCAAATGAGGTGAAACCAACGGCAAACGATCCGTCTTCTCCTTAGCTTTCCAAAAAGTCCAAGAACGTGCCAATCGGACTTCGTATGAGGAAGTTATGACCATTTTGGTGAATGGTGGTCGATGTAGTCCGAACCAGCGAATTCTTGACTTCAAATCATCCGTGTGGCTCCGTCTTCAATTCCAACTCTTCTATTCCATCTCCCATGTTCCTAAGCAACAAAATATCACTAGAATTCAGTAGCATCCCGTCCAAACAAATATTAACATAGTTGCTAAGGAAAGAATTAACCTCATGGTTCAAGCGACGGGCACGGGCGCGTGTGATTGGTCTTTGTAGTTGAATTGTAGGTGGAGGCTCCATGTGTGTATCATGTGAAGTGATGTCCTCATCATCCTCCCCCTCTTGAATTGGAGTCGTCCTCGACTCAAGCTCATCATCATCTCCCAAATAGGGCTTTAAATCTGAAATGTTAAATGTGGGACTAACCCCAAAAGCTGCAGGTAACTCAAGCTTATATGCATTGTCATTTATCTTCTCAAGCACACGGAAAGGACCATCAGCACGGGGCATCAATTTAGACTTTCGTAATTCAGGAAAACGATCCTTGCGCAAGTGCAACCAAACAAGATCACCCGGTTCAAATGTTATCTCTTTTCTACCCTTACTACCATAAGCACGATATTTCTCATTCATTTTCTCTATGTTTGCTTTAGTAGTTTCATGCATCTTAAGCAATAATTCAGCATGTGTAGTAGCATCAAAATTCAAGTTTTCAGATGGTGGTAATGGTAGCAAATCAATAGGAGCACGCGGATTAAAGCCATAGACCACTTGAAATGGACTTACCTTAGTAGTGGAGTGTACTGACCTATTATATGCAAACTCAATATGAGGTAGACACTCTTCCCAAAGCTTCAAGTTGGTCTTCAAAACAGCCCTCAACATGGTGGACAATGTACGGTTGACGACCTCTGTTTGTCCATCCGTTTGGGGGTGACAAGTAGTAGAAAACAGCAGCTTCGTCCCCAACTTATGCCACAACGTCCTCCAAAAATGACTTAAAAATTTAGCATCACGATCTGAAACGATGGTATTGGGAACTCCATGCAGGCGTACGACCTCTCTGAAAAACAAATCAGCAACATTTGTAGCGTCGTCGCTCTTGTGACAAGGTATAAAATGCGCCATTTTAGAGAAACGATCTACCACCACAAAAATACTATCTCTCCCCCTCCTAGTTCTAGGTAATCCTAACACAAAATCCATAGAAATATCCTCCCAAGGTACACTAGGAACGGGCAGAGGCATATAAAGACCATGTGGGTTTAGACGGGACTTAGCTTTATTGCAAGTAGTGCATCGTGCCACATAGCGCTCAACATCGCGTCTCATCCTAGGCTAATAGAAATGTGTGGACAGCACATCTTCGGTTTTCTTGGATCCAAAATGACCCATCAAACCACCACCGTGTGCTTCCTGCAATAACAACAAGCGAAGAGAGCTAGCCGGAACGCATAACTTGTTAGCACGAAAAAGATATCCATGATTCAGCACATATTTGTTCCAAGCACGGTCATTTGTACAATTTGCAAAAGCATCTTTGAAGTCCAAATCAGTAGCATACATGTCCTTCAATGTTTCTAAACCAAAGATCTTACAATCAAGTTGAGAAAGCAATGTATATCGTCTAGATAAAGCATCAGCAATCACATTATCTTTCCCTTTCTTATGCTTAATGATATATGGAAAAGTCTCAATAAATTCTACCCATTTAGCATGTCGTTTATTCAGATTTGCTTGACTACGTATATGCTTCAATGCTTCATGATCCGAATGAATAATAAACTCCTTAGGCAAAAGGTAATGTTGCCAAGTTTCAAGCACTCGCACGAAGGCATATAATTCCTTATCATAGGTAGAATAGTTCAACTGTGGGCCATGTAATTTCTCACTAAAATAGGCCACGGGTTTACCTCCTTGCAGCAGCACACCTCCTAATCCAAAACCACTAGCATCACATTCTAACTCAAAAGGCTTACCGAAGTCGGGTAACTGAAGTAGAGGTGCATGTGTAAGGCGATTTTTGAGTGTGGCAAAAGCTTGTTCATGTGCTGGCTCCCACGCAAAAGTAATTCCTTTCTTTGTCAACTCATGCAAAGGACGGCTATGGTGCTGAAATCTTTCACAAAACGCCGGTAGAAACCTGCAAGACCAAGAAAACTACGTACCTGTGTGATAGTTTGGGGTTGCGGCCAGCTGTTGATGGCTTCTACCTTTGCCGCGTCGACCTCAATACCTTGTGAAGTGACAACATAGCCAAGAAATACAACTCGATCCGTGCAAAACGTGCACTTCTCAAGGTTACCAAACATTCTAGCTTCACGGAGGGCAAAAAAAACAGCACGTAGGTGTTCAACATGTTCAGTGAGAGACTTGCTATAAACCAAGATATCATCAAAGTATACAACCACAAAGCGTCCTATAAAGTGCCGTAGGACTTCATTCATCAAGCGCATGAAGGTACTAGGTGCATTAGTAAGTCCAAAAGGCATGACAAGCCACTCATATAATCCAAACTTTGTTTTAAAAGCAGTTTTCCATTCATCACCTAGTTTCATGCGAATTTGGTGGTAGCCACTACGGAGATCGATCTTAGAAAAGATAATGGCACCACTAAGCTCATCAAGCATGTCATCCAATCTAGGAATAGGGTGTCGATATCGAATGGTGATATTATTAATAGCACGACAATCAACACACATGCGCCAACTACCATCTTTCTTAGGTACCAAAAGAACGGGTACTGCACAAGGACTAAGGCTTTCACGGACGTACCCACGATCAAGAAGGTCCTGTACTTGGCGCTCAATTTCTTTTGTCTCCTCCGGATTGGTACGGTACGCTGCACGATTAGGAAGAGACGCTCCCGGGACCAAATCAATTTGGTGCTCGATGCCGCGTATCGTTGGCAGCCCGGGTGGTATCTCAGCAGGAAAAACATCTTTAAACTCCTGCAAAAGGTCAGTGACTGCAACAGGAACAGAGCTAGGAATGTTCGCAAATGAAAACAACACGTTTGTGCAAATCAAGCCATATAGCAAGGGGGTATCATCACAAATTTCAGCAAGGTCAGTTTTAGTTGCAAGCATGACACGTCCTTTCAGGTTAATAACTTGTGATGAAGAAGGAGAAGCAATTTTATCTTTCTGTTGCCTCAAAAGCATCTTAGCTACTTGCTGATTTTCAGAAGGTTGTTTGCCCTTTTGTGCATCCCTAGCATGTTTTTCTTGTTCAAATTTTACAATTTCAGCAGGAGTCATAGGAAGCAATGTAACTTTCTTTCATTTGTTCATAAATGTATACGTATTGCTCCTACCATGGTGTGTAGCATCAGTATCATACTCCCAAGGTCTACCAAGTAACAGAGAACATGCTTGCATTGGTACTACATCAAAATCAGCAGCTCCGAAGTATGTACCAATGGAAAATTTGATGTGAGCAGTTTGTGTTACCTTGACCTTACCGCTATTGTTGAACCATTGCACATGGTAAGGGTGTGGATGCGCGCGTGTGGGAAGTTGAAGCTTCGTTACCATGTCGTGGCTCACCAAATTGTTGCAACTACCGCTGTCGATGATGACACGTACACGACGGTTATTGACGCCGAGAAGGTCTGAAACAGATTGTTCCGTTGTGCCCTGTCGTCCTGCTCCATGTGAGTGCTCAAGACGCGTTGTACAATAAGTGCTTCAAGGTCGGCAGTGGCATCCGACGCAATAACAGCGTCATCGTCGAATGTTTCATCATCTCCTGCAATGTTAGCAGCAAGTGCATATTCATCTTCAACATCACTAGCACTTACATAGCCACCGTCTTCCGTAGCAATATAAGCCCGCTGACTAGGGCAGTCTTTCATCACATGACCAAATCCTTTGCATCTGTGACACTGGATCGCTGCAGAACGAGCAGTAGAGGCTGCCGAGGAGGTGGGCTTGGCTGGCGCCTTGGATGCTGCAGTCTTTGAACTCTCAACCTGGGCTGTAGATGTCGAAGGTGCTGATGTAGCCGCCAGTCGAGAAGGGGGTGGGGGTGGTCGTTGCTGCTGCCCGCTTGAGCGTGAAGTAGCACCACCAATGTTGGTCCTCATGCTGCGTTGTGGTTGTTGGCGACCCTGCAATTCTTTTTCTGCAAGCATAGCAAGGTGGAAAAGACGAGTGATAGTATTGTATTCTTTATAATCAATGATATCCTGAATTTCACGTCTTAAACCACCATAAAAACGGGCCATTTTATCCTCATTGTCCTCCTCAATTTCAGCACGCATGCAACCTATTTGCAACTCCTGATAATACTCCTCTACCGATTTATTTCCTTGGTTTAGGCGCTGCAATTTTTTCTCAAATCACGTTTATATGAAGGAGGGACCCATCTACCACGCATTTGCCGTTTTAACATATCCCAAGTTTGTGGTTCATTTCCAACCTGAACTATTTCAGTCCACCAAAGAAGAGCATATCCAGTGAAGTCACTAGTAGCTAAACACACGCGGTGGTTAGCAGGAACCATGTGAGCATTAAATTTTTGTTCGACTGACATCTCCCAATCTAAATATGCATCTGGATCATAGGTGCCAACAAAAGGAGGTACTGAAAATTTTACCTTAGAGTAGGGATCATTGTTCCTGTGGTTGTCATTGTTACCTCGTGGAGGGCGGTTGCGGTGGCCGCCCATACCTTGACGGTTGAACTGAAAGCGATGACGTGCAGCCTCGTCAGGGTCAATGGCATTGTTTCCGGCATAGGATAGGTCGTCTTCCTCTTCAATATGATCGTCTTCCTCTTCAACATGGTCATCGTTGGCTCGTGCAGCAGGCAATCGTGTTTCCAAGGCAGTCATTCGGTCCACTAGGTCAGCCACAGTACGCGCGAGACGTTCGATGGAATGTTGGGTCTGCCGCTGAGACTCCAGTAGAGCACGTCGTGAGACACAGTCATTAAAATCAGATGGAGGGGTGCCGCTGTTATCTGCCATGTTAGTGAAAAGACAAAACAACAAAGAATATTTCTTATGGAACACAACTAGGTGTGGTGGTGGGTGTCGGGTGGAAGCAATCCGTCAAGCACCTTACCCACGCTTGCAAGTGTTCTTACCACGCCGCAGTGAGGTCACCGGCCTACGGGTGATGAACCAAGTGGAGGGTGGTGGCAATTGCAAGGAATGAACCTGTCCTGACAAAGAGAAATGTGTAGCTTGGAAGGCAAGTGAGTAGCAAGGATTAGCGATAATAATAACAGTTAAACCAAGTTCAATATGTATTCCCAAGTACTCGTCAAAGTTGCTGGCCTTAGTGCTCCCAAGGTGAAAATTCAAGCAATAGAGGGAAACTATGTGCCCAAAGCTCAAAAGGAAGCACAAACAGACCAAATTCAGCTCTCTACAGATCGGACAAGGGATCGGACAAGGGTATGTGCAAATTTTTTTCTTTTTTTTTTCTGCCACTGATCGGACAAGGGATCGGACAAGAGTTCGGACAAGAGTTCGGACAAGAGATCGGACAAGCAACAAACAGCTAATGCCTTCCTCAGATCGGACAAGAGTTCGGACAAGAGTTCGGACAGGAGTTCGGACAAGATATCGGACAAGCAACAAACAGCCAATGCCTGCCTCAGATCGGACAAGTGTTCGGACAGGAGTTCGGACAAGAGTTCGGACAAGCAACTAACAGGACCGCTTCTCTTTTTTTTTTATTTTTTTTTCTTTTTTTTTCACTCTATTTTTTTTGAACAAGGATGACCAGAAATGCAACCACAAAAATTGGCACCTACAACTGAGGTGGGATGTGGCTCACAAAAATTCAAACAAGTTCGCTGTCCGGCGAGCAAAAACTTTGTCCAATTTTTTTCTTTATCTTCCTGATTTGTTTTGGCGATTTTGGTGAGGGCTAACCGGTAAAACCGGTTAGGTACCCACCCAAATCGGGTCAGGAACACGCTCAAAAAATTTCAGATTTTTCTGCTAAACGAGCGAAAAGTTATGCCTGTTTTACTGAAGGGGGGTCACAAGAGACTGGATGTGGAAAACAAAATAGGGTTGCGGAAGGGGGGTTTTTCGGTGGGGAATTTTATCTGAGACACAAGAACAACTACTACTCAAACGACACGGAGGGATGACTAAACCAGCAACAAGACTCGACCAAGAACACGAACTCAACAAAGTTAAAACTGAAATTAAAATCGCAAGGCACAAAGGGGTTCTCGGTGGGGAATTTTTTGGTGCGGTTTTCTGGACTCTGGGTAAAAACAAAAGTAGATCGAAATTACCTAATGGGAAAACTGAGCTCTGATACCAACTGATGGGGAAGTGGTCCCGATCTTCCGCTAGGTAAAGGATAAACTTGGGTTGGTGGAGAATCTCGACGTTGGCGATCCAAGGCTCCGGTCCGGCGGATCAAAACCTTGCAATCGTTACACCACTGTCTCCGTTGGTTATCAACCACGCAGAACGCGATTGACCTCGCCACGAAGGCTAATTCCTGCAAGCGAACCCAAGAACACAAGCAAGAACAGGAAGGATACAATCGAATGCCAAATCACAGACAAACGAAGATAAGGTGAGGTTTCACAAACGCCAATGCAGCAGCCAATCGGTCCGGTGCAAGAGGCGGGATCTAAACACAATAGTGTAGATGCAACAAAGCAAAACCTAACTGTAGAGACGGCTGGCGTGAGAATATATAGGGCGGCGGCCTGTGGAAGGTGAACAGACTTGGGCTGTGGGCTAGAAGACGTACAGACTCAGATTATGGCCAACACGGCCCAGTTCTGTCACGCAGGACTGTTTTAAATACACAGGACGACTCGAGACTCCAATGAGGTGAAACCAACGGCAAACGATCCGTCTTCTCCTTATCTTTCCAAAAAGTCCAAGAACGCGCCAATCGGACTTCGTATGAGGAAGTTATGACCATTTTGGTGAATGGTGGTCGATGTAGTCCGAACCAGCGAATTCTTGACTTCAAATCATCCGTGCGGCTCCGTCTTCAATTCCAACTCTTCTATTCCATCTCCCATGTTCATAAGCAACAAAATATCACTAGAATTCAGTAGCATCCCGTCCAAACAAATATTAACATAGTTGCTAAGGAAAGAATTAACCTCATGGTTCAAGCGACGGGCACGGGCGCGTGTGATTGGTCCTTGTAGTTGAATTGTAGGTGGAGGCTCCATGTGTGTATCATGTGAAGTGATGTCCTCATCAGTTACGGTCTAGAGTAGCGACCCAGTCAAGGCACGAAACTGGAAGAAGGCGTTCATCTAGGAAATTTGTTTTACTAGTTTCTCTCTGATTTAACTCTTTTGTAATAATATGGTCTACGAACCATGATTGATTGGTGTATTGTACGCAGTCATGTGATGAACGTCTTGTATTTATTGATTTTCTATGGAATTTCAATAAATTCCCGGTTTTATTAAATCGGGGCGGTACAGCAATTCGGGGAGAAGTATTCGAGGGGCTACTGTTGGGGGAAAATATTTCATCCTCCAGAGGATAAGAAGCTTCCATATCAATACAAGGAGAAGAAACAAAGTCAGAAGCTTTATCTTCGAAGATTCTAAAAGCATCAAGACTTCGCAGTATTCGGAGCTCTCTACAATGAAGGCCTCCGTTAAGACTTCGGCGTGACGGAGCCTCCCGAAGCCTCTTCAAGCGATGGGGTACTGCTAGTGAGGATGAAAGATCTATCTTCTCACTGATTATACTAGTCTTTTACTCTTTTAACCCTATGAAGAATATTAAACAATATCTTCTTAGTCGGTTGTAATTAGAGGGTAAAGAAGTATTTTTCCTATGTATTCGGTCTATAAATACCCCTCTTCACTCTGTAAAGGTTATTGAATATAGATCTATTCAATACACATTTCGAACTATCTCAAGCTATTATCCTACTCAGAGGCTTCTAATAGTCTTCTTAAAACAGACACTACGGTTGTTAATCTTTCTAGTTCTTTAAACCTGTTAGTGTAATGTTTTATGCCAAAAGGACGCTTCGTGCTAGTTGCTCGGAGTCCTTATTTGGATGCTTCGAGCCAGTGGCTCGGAATCCTTAGTTGGGATGCTTCGAGCCGGTGGCTTAGAATCCTTGTTTGGGATGCTTCGAGCCAGTGTCTTCGAATCCTTAGTTGGGATGCTTTGAGCCGGTGGCTCGGAATCCTTTTTTGTAATGCTTAGAGCCGATGGTTCGAAATCCTTGTTTAGGATGCTTCGAGCCGGTGGCTCAGAATCCTTAGTTGGGATGCTTCGAGCTGATGGCTTAGAATCCTTGTTTGGGATACTTCGAGTCGGTGGCTCGAAATCCTTAGTTGGGTTGCTTCGAGCCGATGGCTCGGAATAGTTGTTTGGGATGGTTCGAGCTGGTGGCTCAGAATCCTTAGTTGGGATACTTCGAAGTAGTGGCTCGGAATCCTTGTTTGGTGCGCTTGTTCTAATCCAAGACAAGTCTTGTACCGTAGTGCATCCACTCCGGTAAAGCATTGTGTCGGATAAGCATCGCCAAGAAGCGAGGGGATGGATTGTATTATAAAATCATACAAAAGATTACATTGGTATCATGCATAGTACCACTTTAGGTGCTCCGCATGCCAAGCATGTTTTAGTTCTTCTCCTTCTAAGGTAGCTAACTTGAATGAACCGGGCCGACCGGAGCAGAGCATGATGAATGGCCCTTCCCATTTGTTGCCAAATTTCCCTAGGGTGAGCACGCTTGGGAGAATGAGGTGTCCTGGCTTTAGCTCATTTAACTTGACCCTAGGGTCGTACCATGCTTTCGTCTGGTCGTGATACTTGGCGAGGTTAGCGACGACTCGGAGTCTCATCCGTTCGGAGAGATCGAGGGATATGCTTCGCTCTTGCTCCTCTCTGGGCTTTGTTGCATGCTGCCTTTGAGCTCCATCGGGTCATTGCTTCATCTCCAAATAGCAACTGGAATGGTGTGAACCTAGTTGCCCTAGACTATGTGGTTCGTATGGACCATAAAATCTTCGACAACTCTTCCGTCCACAGCCCCTTGGCGATTCCCACAATTCGCCGGTTGAGGCCAGAGAGTATGTTCCCGTTGGCCCTCTCGATGGCTCTGTTGGACTGCGGGTGCCGGACAGCGGTGAAGAACAGCTAGACTCCTAACTCTTCGCATAATTTCTTGAAGGCTTCAGTGTTGAAATGGGTACCGTTGTCGATCATGAGCTATTGAGTTAGTCCGAAACGACAGACAATGTTTTGCCAAAAGAACTTCTGAATGTTCTTAGAGGTGATGGCGGTTAGCGGTTCTTCCTCGACCCATTTGGAGAAGTACTCGATGGCGACCACAGCGAACCAGAAGTTGCCCTTAGCTCTTGGGAATGGGCCTATGAGATCCATAGCGGGGAGATGACCTATAGAGGGGTCGGGGGCTGGTGTCTTCGCCACCCCATCCACTGGCATCCTTGGCAGGTGCAAACCAAGGCTTCGGCGTCAGTTATGTTTGTGGGCTAGTATAGGCCTTGGCGAAGAGTCTTCCTGGCTAAGGCCCGGGGCATGAGGTGGATACCACACAAGCCTTCATGGATGTCCCACGGCACTTGCTGCCCTTCAGGGCAGAAGATACATTGAAGTAATGGCGAGCATACGCCAGACTTTTATATGTTGGGGAATAGGGGAGCTACGCTAGCTGGAAAATTCAAAATTTCTGCCCTATGTCCCTAGGCTCATGCGCGTGTGAGATCATAGATCGGTACCTTCTACCACTTGATGTGCTAGGTGCAGCGGAAAGAAGAGGTTGATGAAGCGCGTCAAGCCTATCCTCGCTTTGTCTCGGCTATTCCTTGCCGATCCAATCGATGAAGAAGTCGCCTTTCTTCGTGGTGACGGCCACGAGCGTCGCTTATGGAGCAACGCCTCCATGGAGTCCACACATACAGGGATGGATTTCCTCCCACGGTAGCGTGCTTGCACCGCACATGAGAGACGGGAAATCCTCGATCTCAACGTTTGAGATCAAGAAAGGGAGGAGAGGACTCTTGTGTGACTAGGTCTAATCTAGGCTTATTCCTTGTCCCAAGACCTCCTCCTCCTCTCCTTATATAGGGATGAAAGCCCTGAGGGTCATGCACATCTTGGAGCCCCAAATTAGTTAGAACTAATTTGTATTCGTAACAGATCCAATCTGATAACTCACATCGGAACTTCCGATCCTAGATCGGAACTTCCGACAAGGTATTTTTCAGGTCTCCAAATTCAGCACGACACGCAATAGATCCAATCTGTTTTTGCCCACCTCGGAACTTCTGATACCATATTGGAACTTCCGATCAGTACATTAATTCACCGATTCTGAATCGAAACTTCCGGCTCGTCGAAACTTCCGATACCATATCGGAACTTCCGAAGCAACAATTGATCTTTGTATCGGGACCAGAAATTAACCAGAACTTCTGATACTCACTATCAGAACTTCCGATCCACGAAATTTTCTTGGCCATATCCTTCAATCTCCCACCTAAAGTGTATCTAACACCCCGGATTTAACAAAATCAGGACTGTATTGAATTTCCTTAAGAAAATCAATAATACAAAATGTTCATCACATGACATCGTCTTACGACATACAAAATATTGCTCGCGGGCTATTTTATTACACTGAATAAATAAAAGAAAATCCTAGCAATGAACACCTTGCTTCACGACTCCCTTCCTTGATTGGGTCGCTACTCCAGACCGTCCTCCTCATAGTACGCTTCCTCTGATGTGGTGAATCAACGGGGGTGGGTACAATCGTACTCAGCAAGCCACTGAAATGCAATTATAATGCGAGGTAATAACAAAGGAAGGTAATGGTTCATGTTTGCGGAAAAGTACGTTTGTAAAGCAGTTAATGTGACCAGGTTATTAGTAAAGAAATTAAATCATGGGTAAATGCATCATCTTCTACCGCGAGGGGTACAGTCAGCCCACCGTCACTCAACAGTCCTTACATGCCATTCCATCCTGCAAGCATTCATGGAAAAGTAAACTAACTGCGGTGAACATTGCCCAACCCTCCCTTGACCATGGGCACGACTTTTTGAAAAGATTATACTCTGATCAGAGGTGTACTACTGTACCCACAAGGCACACACTCATCCCCGCACACCAAAGTGTATCGAGATGACCCATACCATGGGAACTCATGCCAAAACCTTTATCATGGAACCCACCAACTCAATAACACCATCTTATAGGTTTCATACGGCGCCCCAACGTGTTGGGCCAACGACGTACCCCCTTGAGCCTCGTCAGTACAAGCCACCCGCAGGTGTCACTCTCCACTATGGTGCTTTAAGTTGGAACGCTTCATACCTCCAGTTAGGACTTACCCACTAGACTTGTGGTTAGTACGAAATGCTTTGCAACAGATCCCACACACCGGTCCTTATAGTGCCCCGGGTGCTACCGACCAATGACCTAGCTTGCACTCGGAACCCACCATGCTTACATGCTTAACCAAAACACCATAACCAACAGAATTCCAAGGGTGAGAGAAATATCGGGGAACATATAGTAGAATCCAAATATCTACGACTCGTTCTTTTATCCTATAGTAGTTGTGTCGATACATTTGACACTATCTATTATTGATAATAATAAGGTGACAAGGAGTTCAGGCTCAACAACATTGCTTGGGTTTGCACATCAAGGTCGGGGATCTAATAATTATAGTGTAGGGCTTTTATTTGTACTAATGCATTTATACCCTATGAGTTATAGCGATATTTAATTAAAACATGGACTCAAATATGATCCAAATGGGGGTTGTGACTTGCCTTCATCAGAAAATAGAGATGGTGGAACATTGGGTTAAAACTTCGGCTCTTCGATGGCGTTGTAATCTTCTCGGCACGCAAAACAAGAACAATAAACAATTAAAATAAATAAAATAAAATAAGCAGTACAAACATTTCAATTAAATTAGTTCAAGTTGTAGAGAATTAAAAGAGGGAATTTCTAAAATTTGAATGGATTGATTTTGAATTCAAACGGAAAGGATATGAATTTTAGAAGTTCATACTCATTCACATGAAATGATAGAACCCTAAAAAGAAAAGAAATAATCGCGAGATTATTCCTTCAGATTAAATGAGATGGTCGACATGTGATCAACATGCTCACTTAGATAAAATAGAAAGATTAAACTTGAGTTGAGATAAGGGTACATCATTGGGTTATAATTCGATTGAAAACAAGGATGGGTTGAATTGAATGTGTTGATCGATTATAAACAAAAGGGTACAAATTGATTTAGTCGAACGATTTGAATATGTTGCGACCATTGGACAATCTAGTCTATTCAAGAGACGATCGACTAAAGGTACGCATAAAGGCTTAACCGATCGAGCCTTAGCGACCATGTCGATCGATTTATATTAAATCCATGAGACTCGATGATGGATGGTAATGAATGACTACAAACGATCGACAATCAACAATGACCATCGATGAACGTCGCAAGTCCAATTACCGATCATCAATCATGTCATAATCGATGGATTAGATCAAGGGGACACGCCGAGCGGGGGTCGACGATGAACACGAGCATTATCTCCGGTTTAAGAAACAAAATGACTATGAAGAATGCCTCATGACAAATATGACCTCTCAGATGGAACATAGGGATAACATCGGGTTAATAGATTGGAGCGGGTTCACCGGATATTGTCATAATAAATCAGGATTGAGATTATTCAACCAATAATAATTGATTTAATTTAGATGGCTACAAAAGGGACAATGGCATGAATCGAACCCAAAGAACAATTTGACGACAAGTGATGATTGAATTATATCCATGGTTAGGATATGATAAAAAATAATCTATTGCATAGATTGGATCCGATGGATATTAATAGACCTTGGCGATTAAGGTATACATGAACGAAACAAATCGATGAACAAGATAAAATGGATTAGATTAAACGAACGACAGTAGGACATGCCAATGAACTATTTAGATTGAACGCCACCTAACGCAACCAGGATAAATCAATGATTAATGAAATGTAAATAAGAAAGAGATGATTATTACCGCATGAAATCGGAACGGAGGCAACATGGCCGGCGAAGGAGGAGATGGGCTTGCCCAGAATAGTGAGGTAGCGGCGGCGTGGTGGTACGACGAGAGGGAGGCATGGCGGCGGCTCGTCGGAAGTAGTGGAGTGGGGCAATAGGGAAGAGGAGAGGGGCTGCGATGGAGGAAGTGGGAGAGGTGTGGGCTTGTGGAGGAGAAAAGAGAAAAGGGCATGGCTTTTATAGGGGGAGGAGACGCCTCAATAAATGGAAGCCGCAGACATGAGATGGAAGGACCTGTGCAGAAGGAAAGAGAGGAGGAATAAAGGGAGGAAGAAAGGAAATAGAGAGAGAAGAAAGGAAGGAGGGAAAAGAAGGAAGAAGGAGGAGGAGGGGTGTGTGCATGCGGCCAACCAGGAAAAGGAAAGGGAGAAGAGAGAAGGAAAGAAAAAAAGGAAGAAAGAGAAGGGAAAAAGGAAAGTAAGAAAGAAAAGAGGGGAAGAGAAAAGTTGGAAAGATGACTTGCCATGTGCACATGCGCACACAACCAGGAAAAAGAGGAAAGAGAAAGGAAGAAGGATGAAAGAGAAAAAAAGGAAAGAAGAAAAAAATAGGAAAAAAGGAAAATGTTTTTTTCTGAAAATTAAAACTTGGGGTTTTGAGAAAAAGTGAAAAGTTTTTAGAAAGTTTGAACTAAAATTACAAATTTTTGATTTCCAAGAAATAGTGCGCGAATAAAGGACGGTTTGGAAAATTAATAAATTTTGCATTCGCGTCGAAATGAGAAATTTTGAACATGAACACAAAACCAATGTTTTTAATTCATTTTTGGGAATTTAAAAATAATTTTTAAAGTGATTTTTTACGTAATTTAAACATGCAGTTAAAATGGGATTTTAATTTCCTGGATGAAAATAGAATATTGATTCCTCCGGATTTTTGATTGGGCAAGATGTAAATAGTCGGAAATGATGATTCAAATTCGATTGGAAAGAGAGTGATTTAATTATTTTTTTGTTAATTAAAGTTATTCATTGAAATATGATGGATTACTATTCTTGTTACAAAATCCTTAATAAAAACCTTAATTGATTTGAGGCGGGAGAAATTTACTTGAAATTTCTCTAGCCGAATTTTATTTGGTTTTATATATATATAAGTTTTTTTTAATTGAAATGACATATCATATATTTTATTCACACAACATTCATATTGAAATATATTTTTATTAATTAGTGTTAGAGTTTTTGCGATGAAATGATATTGATTATATCTTATTTAATTTCTTCATGCCAAAATTCACGAAAAATTCTTGTGATGCAACTTAGAGCAAGGAGAATTTAGAAAAATATTACAGCTATGATTTATTTTTAAATGAAATTTTTAGGTCCATATTTTAGCTTTCTTATTTATTGATTTATATTGAATTCTTTTCTTGAAATTCATTTATTAATTACTTTATTTTATTTTTTACACCTGATGAAAATCAGGGCGTTACAATTCTAATCCCCTTAACAAGAATCTCGCCTCGAGATTCAGAAAGGCTAGAAATAGAAGGTTAAGGATAGGCTTCAACTTTTCTTGGATACTTCTTCAAACTGATGACTTCAAGATTGCATGTTCGAGATGGTCTTGACTTAGTTAGGGCTTTCTTGACCATGTTTCTTGACTACATGCTTGGAGTTGATCTTGCAAAACAGCAACAACGAATCATGTTGAGTTGAAACTTGAGGCAAATTATCTTCTTCAAATTGAGACTATGAAGCAGCAATACCACCTTGAACTATGGCATCAAACTTTAAAAAGGAGTTGTTGGCGACCTTTCATCTTTTCGAAACGGACATCTGATAGGTATATAGGGAAGAGGGAAATGAAGAATAGGAAAGAGTAAGATACGATCTAGGGGTAGGACCTTAACCAACTTTATCTGATGTGTGTG
>JAAALK010000080.1:72346670-72460220 GCA_019279435.1 Zizania palustris
TAAGCATCCTCGACAGTTTTCCTATGAGTTTTATCACCCATCAGTCTTCTCAAGGAAGCTAGGCTTTGGTCAGCTCCCGCCCCTCTCTTTTTTGTCAATCAGATCTGAACTCGCGGAGAGTCACAAACGCCTTGGAGTGGGATCGCTTTCCCATATGACCGATTGGGATCCCTACTAGATCTTGTTTCCTGGACGACCTACCGAGTGACCTCCATCGCTTTTCACCGATGGTGGGTGAATTGAAGCAGCATCTCTTCAATCACTCTTCATTGATTTACTAGTAGCGGCTTCACTCGGGTAATGTTGATATGGGACCCAGGTAACACTTTCACTTTCTTCCACTGCCTTTCTTTTGTCTGATTGACTTTACCTCTTGTAGGAAGATGACTGTGATGCCCCCCTAGTGAGCTCTAGTGGCCAGCCGATACGATAGGACCAATATCGGCCACTATAAATTTGGGCGGTGCTCCTACTCCCTCGGCATGATAAGTTGGAAAGCGGTCCAGATTGGCTGTGTTTTTGGGGAGACTGATTTGGGAGACGAAGCCAAGGGAGTCCGTCGGGCATTAGCCTGGATTCCATAGCACACTTGCCCTATATTTGAAAGACTGATATATGCTACTTTCATCTGACTACCAGTTTTGAGCTTTTGTGTTTTGTCTAAGGGCAACACCTTCGCATCAGTCGTCTTGAGGTGATACCATTAATATTGGCATCAATTGTTTTGCATGTAGATCTTTAAGCTTCGTTCGAATGATTGAAAAATATTTCCTTAAGTATGCTTGTTCAGCCTCTTTCCATATCTCCGACATAGTCTTCAATCCATTTTTGTTTCATCGGGTAATTTTACCCACAAAGGTTAGCCTCGGTCCACCACCAAGTCCGATGCTTTACTCTCTTAGTTGGTTATGGTGAAGCCTTGACTGAGTCCATCCTTGGTTTTGTCGATGTCGTCTTACAGGGTGAGCTTACGTAGCTTCGTTGATGGGGTTGACTCCATCATCCGATATTTTAAGAAAATACCAACCTAAGCCTCCCTAACAGACATACGACCCTTCCATCTCCATACTAACAGATCGATTATGTTATGTTAACAGATCTATCGATGGAATGATTTCTACCTGATCGCTGACCTACTAAACTAGGATCTGGTGCTTGTCGAGGGGACGCAGTAATTCCATGTATCCATCACGCCCCAACAACAGGCTATAAGATACGTTTCCCTCTATAGCAAAATTTAGTCGACATGGTCTTGCTTTCAACTGTCAGCTCCGCGTTTAGCACTACCATTGTGTCTAACGAGTTGCCACCGAAGTCCCTTAATACCATATTAGTTCTGATGAGGTCCTCCAGTGTTTTACCCAACTTACGACAGGTGGCATATGGCATCAAGTTGACAGTCGCCCCTCCGTCTACATCATTTTAGACATCGATGCCTAGGGTCTTTCGGTTTGTCGAAAATTGTAGGCTATGGATCCAACATTAGTTGGGCCATTGTATCGGCCTGTTCTGCATCATCTTCAAGACACCTCGATCATACTACGGGGAGGAAGAAAACCATGCTTACCCCTGTGTCTTTCTTATCCTCGTGATTAGCCCCATCCTTCACTCACCATTCACTTTTGATCATGCGGGGCCGATAAGCTTCCTCGTTTCACCTTTGTGCCTCCAGTTCTCTTTGCCGCAGACGTTGCACCCTTCTCTTTTGGTTCCTTATGAAAATCCCACTAGGGCACAATCGTGGGTTCTCTAGTTTGGTGTTGTCATCGTCGGCCGTCTGGCCGATTTCCTTGGGATTGGCGGGACCGAGCCTCTCGAGCGCTGATACCCTTGGTTGTGACAACCTTTAGTGAACACATTCTTGACCACGCGACCTTAGTTGGATGTTATGTGGCCAATGATCACCTCGTTTCCTGCCTTTGGCACCACACCCTGGGAAGTCGTCCATTGATGGTAGACGTAGCCCCTCATTCTAGCAAAACCTAAAGAACTCACAACCCAATGGGGTTGAAATGTGATCGTGGTTGTCTTCGCTGTCCACCCCTCATTTGACTTCCTTTGATACTTCCTGATGAGATTTGAGGAATGACGCTACTGCTGGCTCACCCATTCTTCTTTGCATGTTGATCGTCAGCGTGGTGCACGTGCACCATGTTGACTGGGAATGGATGTCCATCGATGTTCATCGGTTTCTTCCCATCGTCAAACTTGATTCGGCCTTTCTCTACAACCAATTGGATCTATTGCCTGAACACATTGAATTCATTGGTGTGGTGTGATGGGGAGTTGTGCCACTTACATTATTTCCTCTTCTTCAGCTCATCGACTGGTGGTATCATGTGGTTAGGTGACAAGTGGATCCGCTTCTCCTTGAGCAAAAGCTCAAATATCTTATTGGCCTTGTTGAAGCCGAAGTCATATTTTTCTTTCTTTCGGTCGGCTTCACCCAAGGGTATGCAACATGTTTCTTATTCTTGGACCATTCGGCCAAACCGACTGTAGGACCGAGAGTAGCGACCAGAGGGGGTGGTTAATGGGCGCCTCAAAATTCTTTTGAATCGATGCCTTATCCCACACCCAACACACCTTAACAGATAACCAAAAACTCAAACCAAAAAAACATAGATGAAAATAGTGCTATCACTCTCCTATAAATATGATGTTATGCGACAGTTTGAGAGATCATAAGCACTAAAAAAATCTAGCCTAAAAACGACCAGTGTCCTAATCGAAAAGCACCACAAAAATGCTTAAAGGAAGATTATAAAATCATTCAACTCACATAAATTTAACCTAGCACAAATATGATCATCACAGTAATCATGCATTTAATCTGATAAAAAATTTGTAGATGAACGACGTGCCAAAGAAGATTCAAATGCACTAAGGAAACAAAGATATATCAATAAACATAGTGCAATTTGAGAATAAACGGCTTGCAGTAATTTAATCAAATAGTGAATATTCAGCAAAAATATTTCGAAGCACGAAAATCGAGAAAACTGAAGTTACTATTTCTAGTTGAAGACTACTGCTTCTGTTCCCGAGCCTTCTCCCAAACACCACCTCTGCGCAGCCGCTGCTGAAAAACTTCTCGTCAATTTTGGTCCTACATCGGTGGCTCCACACGGCAGCGCCTCACATAGTAAGCCGTGGCCTCACGTGCATCGCCTGGTGGCCCCTCGCATTGAACGGCAGAAACTTCTCAGCAACAAATAAGGCGCCGGCTCTCCATAGAAAACCAAAGAGCTGTTTTTTTCACGCTGCGACAACTTCCTAAGTCGGAATCCAGTGCCACCACACAGAAACAGAAATCATAAAGTCGACTGTTACGTGAGCTGCTTCTAGGGAAAAACTAGGCCGGCGCTGCACTGGATCCAGGAAAAAACCGGATCATGAATCCCTAGAATAACCCACGCATGCATAGTGCAATGAACATGAGAAAAACTGAGGTGAACTGTGGATGAACAAAGTGAACTGTGATTTTTTCAAATCAAGTGAGTTGGTGAAACCCTAGGGTACACATGCCTTTTTATAGGCAATTCAAAAACTGGAAATGACGCAAATACCCCTAGGGTACAGACTCTGAAATACAGACACCGGCCCAAAGGGAAAAAAGAAAAATCCCAATTAAAGGTAGATTGTCCTAATGCGGAGCTTTATAGCAGCTACGGCTTGGCTTCAGGATTGTCGAATCTCCGATCGACGGTCTAGTATTGTGCGTCGGTTTTACGCCGAAACCGACAAAGCATTCGCTGTCTTCGCACCAGGTACTCGGATTGGGCCGGCTCGATTCTGTGGCTCCCTCAGCCTGGTAATCGCTCGCCGCCCATTTACCAGAGTTAACACAGTCAACAGTCTAGAAGATCCCCTGTTGTTCCTGGCCTATGTACCCGAATTGGGCCGACCCGACTCCGCAGCCCCTGTGCCCAGCAGTTCGCTCGCCGCCCATGTACCTGAGTCACATGCGGCCCAAGAACCAACATGTCTCACTCCTCTTCATGTCTCTCTGTTGACTTCCATTGACAATCACACATCACTTCTGGAGCCATGGGCCATGATCTTCAACATGGCTCCTCACTGACCTATGCAATCACAATCACTACCCTCGTCAGAGTCCGAATAGTAGGCCTGAGTATATGCTACCTTTTTGATACCTATCTTTCCTTTCTTCTTGGAATCGACTTTCATGTGTCGATACCCTTTGCACCAGTTGTGAGAGCTTTCGAATTCATGTGATGAAAATCTCTCCTTAATTGTGTTCAGGAGTCCTTGAAATGGCAATTATGCCAATTGGGTGTCATTGAGGTTCAAGCTATAGCATCTGCTCTGTACGTCTCGGAACCTCTAGACATAATCTTGTACCGAGTCATCCATCCTCTGCCTCACAACTATCAAGTCGGTGAGCTTCATCTCATGAATGCCAGCAAAGAAATATTTGTGAAACTTTCTCTTAATCTGCCCATCCTCTGATGGAATCTGTCAACAACAAAGAAAACCACATGAATGTCGATCCCATAGAAAAAGTGGGAAGAATCAGACCCTTAGCGCTTCATCGACCGATGCCTCCCCACACTAGGCAAGGAAACATTTGATATGCTCAATTGTCAAGATCGAGTCCTGTCCCGAGACTTGGTGAAGTCAGGTACCTTGTATCGGCCTGGCAGTGGTACTCGGTCAAACTATTCTAGGAATGGCCGCCGATACATGTACATATGTTCTTTTGGATTCAACTCAAATTGGCCTTGAATAACCTCCGTTATCCGATTCACCAGTCATCTTCCTATTGTCCCGGCATAGGGTGTCGATCAGGTATTGGGACCTACTGATGTAGGTCTGGCGGAACAGCATTATACATATATTGTCCCTCATCACCATATGGCGATGCTCCATAGTATGCAGTCTGATGATACCCCAAAGGAATACCATTGGGTGCCCCCTTGGCACCACGAGGTCCGGCAGTACGTTCCTTGTGATGTCGTATGTCACCTGAGGCATCTCTTGTCTTGGTAGTCTTGGTCAGATGCCGGAAGTGGCGTCGGTGCACCCCTTTCGAGGTCGTACAGCGTGCTCTATAGTGGACCCTGTGCAGGCACTAGCAACTGAGTCGTCTTGTTTACTTCATGTCCAAACGATGCGCCCGATTACTCTAGCCTCATCGACCCTTGCAGCTGTGGTGTTGGCGAGTATGCCGTGGATTCTGCAATAATCTTATCTAGCCATCAGGGAGGTATGTTAACCCTTGTGGTGGCTCGTGGGCTACAATGCCATCAACAATATTCTTGATCAAACCATGGAGGGTGTTGACTAGTGTTCTGGATTGATTAATGAGTGCTTGATGAAGGGCGCTATCAATGATCTCTTGAAAATTGATGTGAGGGTTTTCTGCCAACTAGTAGTCCCTACGACCGGAGTCCGTCTTGGTAACGGGTCCCTCTAGATAGGACCCACCGAGTTATACCGTAGGCTTGCAGGCAGAACTTCTAGAAATCATCCACATGCTTCTGCACCTCTGCTCTTTGATCTTCATTCAGTGTGTCCAGAGTGATCGGGATGATGTTGTCTTTGTTGATCTCGCCCGCCATGGCTGAGTTGCTGAAATGTCCCACCAAGCGTGCCAAAAAGTGTGTTGGTGTCTTTTTTGGTCACACTTTGACACACACGTGGCCCAGGAGATCTGCTTAACTCTCGTGCAGGTCCTACAATCTTAAAAAAGGGTTCAAGGTGTGCCAATCAGTTTGACCCTACAACTGATAAGGAAACAGAAAATTCATTAGTAGCAAAGTCGATCGACTACCAACCCGATGACTACGGGGAAGATAAAACAATCGTGAGCGAATAACGCCAATCGGCAATGAGGCCAATGACCAAGGCAGAGCAATCAGAACAAATGCACCATCAGCCGATGAGATAGGTAGTTCATGCATATGGGTCGATCAGCATTCCTCGATAGCGGATAAGATGTATCATTGAGTTGAAGATAACCTATCGGCTTATACTCTGAAATAAATAAATAAAACATGCTAGATAACATGTCTATATTATCAAAAACATCACAATAACAAGATTGGACTTAACTAAGATAGTAGCTAGTCATGATGAACTTAACAATACTTTAAAGTATCAGGCACACTTTATTTAGATGAACAATGTACAACATGAAGAAGATATAATAGAAAGAGGTGTCGAACCTAACCGATGAAGCCTCAGACTACCACACTCAAATCACATCAATCCAAGAGATCAAACTGATACAACCTTAGACCTAGCTAATACACCGAGATAAACCTACGATCGTACTGTTTTAGCCTTGAGAAGCCAAGGGTGGTGATGTGTCGAAGAGTTGTTTGACAGAGTTGTGTGTTAATCTAACTAAGGGGTACATATTTATAGTCCGAAGACTTGTTGTCTAAGCAATCTATCTTAACCGATTCGGATCACCTTATCTTCTCACTTTTATCTCCATCGACTCATTTACATCTGGTCACTATGTAATAGCATGGATGGGCTTTCTTTGACCATTTTTGACCAGACCTCTTTGACTTTTGTTGACCATGCAACATCCCTAGTGGGTCCTAGCTTTTACCAAATCTTGGTGTCAAACACCATCACCATAGATCATGGGACAATTTTTGTATCTAACAAGTTCCAGCAATTCGCAGCCAGTATGGGAATCAAACTCTTAAATTCGTCTCCATATTTTGCACAGGCTAATGGGCAGACAGAAGCATCCAACAAAGCTTAATCAAGTTAATAAAGCGTAATATCAATGAACAGTTTGAAGCATTGGCATCGATCTCTATTAGAGCACTCTGGCATATCAGATGGCATGACATGGATCCACTCAAGTACCACCATATCAGTTAGGTCTATGGTCATGAAGCAGTACTACCATGGGAAAATAACATCGGCTCAAGAAAGATAATACTACAGGACCAACTCACAGCCGATGATTATTATAATTTAATGACGGATGGGCTAGGTGATCTAGCGCAGATACGATTGAGAGCCCTCAAAATATTGAAGAGAATAAAGCCCAAGTTGCTAGGTGTTACAACAAGAAAGTGGTAACCAAGTCATTTGAAGTAGGAGAACTCGTATGGAAGCTTATCCTACCAATCAGGTCTAAGGACAATCAGTTCGATAAGTGGTTACCTAATTGGGAAGAACCATTTCGAATACATCAAGTCGTGCCAAGTGACGCCTATTTGCTCAAGGGATAAGACGGAGAAAGTGTCCAGGAAAGCGTTAAATGGAAAATATTTGAAGAAGATTTCTTGAGATTTGGATAAGTACCTAAAGGTCTACACGCAAGCATCAAATAGCTGATATCGATGGTATCACCTTTAGACGGCTGATACCCTAAGGTACTAGTCACGCCCGCTAGGGAGAGGGGAAGGAAAGGACTCAAACTTGAGTCCCAATCGGAGGAAAGCATGGGGGATAATTTGAAAGGGATCATATTAGTTTTGGCATTGATGATGTCAGTGGGGTTAGGATTGCCTAGGGGACCCAATAAGTAGCAAGATGGCTAGTTGGCCCGAGGAATGATGATTCGATTCTTCAGGTTTTATAGAAGTTTTGGTGTATTTTTTGGTCACACGTGTAGCCTATTAGATTTTCTTAACTTGAATGCAAGTCCTATAATCTTAGAAGAAAAAAGAAGGTTCTAAGTGTGCCAATCAGTTTGACCCTGCAACTGATAAGGAATCATAAGAACAATGTTAGTAGCAATGCTGCTCGGTATCGAGCCAATGGCCATGATGAGAATAAGATAAACAGGAATAAATGCGTGTATCGGCCATAGGGCCGATGATCACGCCCACACTATCGGGTTGAAACACACTATTCTTTCGATAGGGTAGTGTCTTTGTGCATCACACCGATGAGTGTCTCCCAAACGCTAATGAAGTATAGAGTAGAAACAAAGATAGCCTATTGGCTTGTACTCTGATAGAAACTAAACTTAGCATGCCAAACAACATATTCATATCATTTAAATTACCGTAACTACAAGATTGGACCTACCGAGACATTCACTAATCATGATAATCAATAACACTTCAATGCATCGAGCCTACTTCATTTAGATGAATGGTATACCAACATGAACATGATACAATAGATCAAGATGTCGGACATAACGAATGAAGCCTCAAACTAATGACACCTACTTCACATCAATCTAAGAGATCAAACTGATGCAACCTTAGACCTAGAAAAATATACTAAGATAAACCTAGTGATCACGCTGATCGGTCCGATACCTCAAGAGATCGATATGATGCAGCCTCGAAGAACATGAACTCAATCAATGTAATCGTCGGTGTGGCGAGACTCACCTCTTACCGAAGATCGAGACGATGCAACCCAGTTCCAAGAGCCAAGTCCCACTAGGATTAACCTTGGGAATCCAAGGGTGGCGATGCACTGAAAGTAGTAGTTTGTTGTGGTTTATTGTGTGTGTCATCCAAACCTAACTAATTAGATACATATTTATAGTCCGGAGACTTACCATCCAAGTAATCCACATTGTAACTGATTCTATATCATCTTTATCTTCTCTCTCCATCGGCTCCTTTATATCCGGTCATATTGTAACAGTATGCATAGGCTTCTTTGACCACATTTGATTGGACTTCTTTGACTTCTATTGACCATGCAACATTTTTAGTGGCCCTGGGCTCTACTAATCTTGGCGTCAACAAGAAGAAAGCAAAAAGAAGTAGTAAGAAAGGGAGGCGGAAAAGCCACGAAAAACTGATGAACAATAAAAGAATAGAATGTCGAAAGACTTACCTCGGGGATCACGTCATTGGTTGCCATCGCGAGAGTTACTGGAGTATGGGGCCGGTGAAGAAAACGAAGATGGTGAAACAACAAGAATAGGGATTCTTGAAGCAGAACGACGATGAGCTCGAGGGCTAAAGAGAGAACAATGTATTCAGAAAGTGTGAAGAAGAAAAGAGAACAGTGGTCGGGGGATACTTATAGAGTGAAAACAACTCCTCGGTAGCCGGGTCAAGCCGATACCGCCGGATTTGGTGGGACCATCTTCAACGTTTGGCAAAATGGTAATCATGAGTACATTTTTTGAAACACCGAGATCTTTGTAAGCCCTAGATTAGGGGAACAAAATCTTCGGTTTAAAAGATATCGGTGCAAAACTGTGTGAGATGAAGCCTAGTTCGACACTGCCACAAATAAAAGTAGATGCGTCAGACCAGGCGACATCCATCATAGTCGAGCATGGCCGAAGAAGAATATGCAAAGAGGAAGATGAAAGGATGATACATATGGAGCCGATACCCTGCACGTTGTTTATAAGTACTACAAGATGAAGGGTTTCATCTAGTAATGATGAATTTGAAAAGACATGCTGAAGAGATGTTTGAAAGAAATTGATGGCAAAAGGTTTTGATGACCAATAATTTCGAAGCATCAGTTACCCTTTAATGCTTTGAAACTGGGGGGCATTGTTAACGCTGAGATTTGGCAAAGCCTAGGCCCACTAAGGACACTGCACTATCAACAAAAGTCAAGGAAGTCCGATCAAAGGTTGGTCAAAGAAGCCCATCTGTTCTATTACAAATGGTCGGATAAGAGGAAGATGATGGAGATAAAAGAAGATAAAGATAAATCTAGAATCAGTTACAATAGATGTTACTTAGATGACAAGTCTCCAGACTATAAACATGTATCCAATTAGTTAGGTTTAGAGGACACACAATCAACCACAACCAAAACTACTTTTCGGCGCATCACCACACTTGTATTCCCAAGGTTAATCCTGACGACGCTTGGCACTCGGAACCTGGCTGCATTGTTCCAATCTCCAGCGAAGAGGTGAGTCCTGCCACTCCAACGATTGCATCAGATAGGTCAGTGTTCATCAAGGCTGCATCACGTCAATCTCTTGATGCATCGACTCGGTCGGTGTGATTGCCGGTTTATTTTGGTGTATTTGCTAGGTCTAAGGCTGCATCACTTTGATCTCTTAGATTGATGTGAATTAGGTGTTGTAGTTCGAGGTTTCATCGATTAGGACTGACATTTTGCTCTATTATATCTGATTCATGATGTATACCATTCATCTAAATAAAGTATGCTTGATGTGTTGAAGTATTATTGATTTCTCGTGATTAGCAACTGTCTTGGTTAGATCTGATCTTGTGATTATGATGATTTGATAATATGGATACTGTTGGCGTAAAGGATTACACCAGCAGGTTTGAGTGGTTTAAGATGTGGTTATGCTAGATGGATGGGCTTAGCCTCTTTAGAGCCTCCCGGAGGGATAATAACTCCGCTATCTTTCTATATTTCTTCCTTCAAAAGATGCATGCACAATACAGGGAAAAGGTATTTATAGGAAGGGGCCCTATGGGGAAAATAACTTTTATCCCTTGAGTTACATTCGTCACTATAGACCCTGTACCCTGGATGTCATAGGGATACGATGGTACTAATTTTTTACTCCTGCTCGAGTAGGGCTAATGTCCGCCTGGAGTGACGGCGCGCGTATGGCTCTGACGTGTTCTTGGTCATGACATGATTGCTACAGGGCCCTTATGTCCCATTCAACAGGAGTCACTTGGCACTGTAGCCATCACGTATTTGCTTTAGTGGTTGCCATCCGAAGGCCACCGAGGCCCGAAGGGTCCCGTATTGAGCCTCTGGCGCGACTGTCTTCGAGGACGCCTCCGGAGGCCTCGGATCCTCGTGGGGGTCTTCGTCTGGTCTTGAGCGAGAGTTCCTGTGTGGCTATCTTCCACACACCTACGGATGCCCCAAAACTATTTGGAGGACGTTTGCTGAGGCCTCTGATCCTTGCAGGGCTCTCGTCCGGGGGGCGTACTCAATACTCCGGGGCGACCTCCTCGTAGTACAATATGCAGCGCTAAAGGGCTTTAGATGCACATGCCTCGAAGCCATCTTCGAGATTCGTGATTCTTCCCCTACGACTGATGGGATTATTTCCCCTAATAGTAGCCCCTCACATGTGTCTCTTCGATTTTCCTACCAATGAGAATGACGACGTGCACAAGAAATAATGCCGTAATAAAATTTCAAAGAGTAAGCAAACCTCTCGTCTCGCTTTGGGACACTTTTGACAGCTAAAAGACATGACCCGATGGGACCTAGCGATGAGGCGCCTCGTCGTTTGGGCTCCCGCTTGTAGACTCACGCACATTGGGCACCCTTTCATATGCGTCTCGTCGTGACCCCACCTATCATCTTTCAGGGGAATGTGAACCGGCCTGACGGAGACTTGTCGTGCAAGTCACAGACTTCTATAAAAGGCAGTGGTCCCCTATAATCGTCAAGTCCCCTACTCGTCTCTAGCTCTTTCTTCCCAACCATTTGTTTCTTCCTAGCCCTTGCCCTCGACCATTGGCTTTTTCCTCCGTGCGGACCTGCATTCCTGGGAAGATGACAAATAAAAAGAGCGTCATTCCTGCTTTGGATTCCCACTTCATCCAGCAGCAGATGGTAGCGACAACGGCCTCCACCGCTCGGGCATTGAGTTCTGCAAAAGCTAGCAGCCCTCGAGACCTCTGGCCACCCTCCAAGAAGTTCACCGAGCAAACCCTAGTTCTAGAGAGATCTATCTGCACAAAGGGGTTAGTGAAGAATGCAGTCAAAGATCGCCTTGAACATGGTGTCGAGGCGAGGCTTCCCAAAGAGGAGGCCATCCCCTAGTCATGCGAAGGAGAGGTAGTCGTCTTCGAGGCCTTCTTCGAGGCTGGACTCGAGTTCCCTGCTTTGGGACTCGTGACAGAGGTCCTTCGTTTCTATAACATGGACTTCTCGTAGCTATCTCCCAATGTCGTTGCCCGCTTGGCCGTCTTCAAGTGGGCCATGAGGGCGAAGGGTTGCGTGGGAAGGGCCGAGGTCTTTGTGGATATGCATGATGCCAGTTGCAAGCCGAAGAAGCGATACAAGCCGGACGACTCCACAATGCTTTTGGCCTACGGGAGCGTCAATTTCCAGGTCCGGAAACAGCTCATAGACTCCTTTCTTGCGAAGGTCATCAATGAGCGGTGGTACTCTGATTAGATCCATCGTGGTTCTACGTGGCGGCTGGGGTGGACTTTGGGCCACCGGGGCCCCTTCGCCAGATCCTCTATCGGAGGAAGGCCAATGTCTCCGCGGATGGGCATGCAGGACTTGGACAAAGAGTTCGTCTCCCTCCGGATCTCCCCCTTGAAGGTGGCGTGGCCCCTCATCTTCCAAAGTGCCTAGGATGGGACTTTCCTGGATATGTCTGTTTCTACAAGGGTTATCATAGTTTCTATAACAATCCTAATTTTCAAAGGTAAAAATAAATTGAGAAATAAAAATTTTCTTTAAAAGAATTATATTTGATTTTATAATAAGTTGAAAATGCCCAAATAAATAAAAAAACCTAGAGAAATAATTTCAATCATGATCTGAGAAAATTATATTATGTTCCTAAGACCAAGATATATTTTTGATAATTTTTACAAATTTTTAGGACCTTGTCTAATAGCTCATAATTTCTAAACTATTTTCTGCAATTATTTTTATTCAGAAATGAATTTTAAATAACCTTGGGCCGAACCCCACCTTTCTTCCTCTGCAGGCGGCCCAGCCCACTTAGCCCCATGCCTCTCACTGACATGCGAGTCCCACCCAATAGCCTGTCTCTTCTTCCTCGTGCGCGCACCTGAGCCCTTGCCCACCTGTATGCGCCGACCATTGCAGCCTGCCACCCCCGCGCCCGCACACTGCCAGTGGCCCCTCTTGTTAGCTTCTTCTTCCCCGTCGCGCCACCGCTCCCAAATCCCGTCGGCTAAAAACCCTAGCTTTAAATATCATCGCCACCGACCTCTTTCCTTCCAATTGACACTGGATTATTACTCCCTATGATCTTAGGACCCCTTCCCCCCATTTACCCGACCTGTTAATTCCTGAGATCACCGGAACTGTGTGCAAGGAAAGAGATCCTCGGAATTTTGGAAACCCCATCGGCTTACCATGTAGGCTACCATTTACTCCACCCGATGCCTCTATTTAAACCCTGCTGACCTCCACTTCTAGGCTACCCATTTAGCTACAACCGGTGCGTAACAGAGCCCAATGCGGTACGTTTTAGCATCGTTCCTCTGCTCGTGCTCTAGCCACCGCTCATCATCGCCGGAGCCCGCCATCCGCGTCGCCGTCGACTCCAATGTGTTCCTCAGAATGTCCTCAACCCTGACCACCCCTCCATTTCCATTGACGACCACCAGAGTGTGCGCCCCACCGATGACCTGAACACCTTCACCATCCTGGCTCATCGCTGGCCATGATCCATCGACCATGATCCCCATCATGAGTACCTTTTGGACCGCACACTTATTCTCTTTCCATTTCTGCGCTTACTTTAGTCTTCCGGCGATCGTCGTCGCCGCTGGGCTCGCCGCAAGCCCCTGCCATCATCGGAGAAGATGACCAGCATGGGTAATTACTCGTGTTGTGTCGGATCCGTGTGAATCCATTTGATCAGACCTGGATGGCTAGGATTAAAACCCGCTTGGGTTTGATTTGGGCCGTTTTTCTGATCGAAGCGGTATCGAGCCGTCTCAGCCGTCTGTTTTCACTTAAACACCCCGTCTCGACCACGTGCATCTGATCGAGATCCAACGGCGATCCACGATCCGATTCATGGCACAGTGCGCTGGTTCATGGTGGACTCGGTTTACCGTGGACCGGAGGATGATTTAAAATTAAAATAAATTCTAGAAATTGTTTTAAACTTTAAAAATTCATAACTTCTTCAAATTAACTCCAAATTAGACCATTAAAATTTCTGAAAATTAATCTTTAATAATATTCATATATTTGTACTGTGCTTTTTCATTGTTTTAATTGTTTATTATTCTCGTTTTGCATGCCATGAAGATTACGACGTCGTCGAAGAGCCAGAGTACTTCCCCTAGGTTCCCCCTTCACCATTTGCTGAGAAAGGCAAGTCACCACCCTATTTTTGAGCATATTGAACCCAGTTTTATTTAAATATCACTAAAATCCATAGGTTATAAATGCATTAGTCAAATCAAATGCCTTACGTTATAATTATTAGATCCCCGACCTTGATGTGTAAACCCAAGCCATGCTATTGAGCCTAAACTCCTTATCACCATTATATTTAATATTATTAGATAGTGTCCAATGTATTGACACACCTGCTATAGGTTAAAAACGAGTCGTAGATACTTAGATTCTACTATATGACCTTGTTATTTCTCTCATCCCTGGAATTCTGTTGGTTATGGAGTTTTGGTTAAGTATGTTAGCATAGTTAGTTCTGGGTGCAAGCGAGGGCATTGGTTAGTCACACCAGGGGCACTATAAGGACCGGTTTGTGGGACCCATCGTAAAACACTTCCGTACTAACCACAAGTCTAGTGGGTAAGTCCTAACTGGAGGTATGAGATGTCCCAACTTGAGGCACCATTTGGAGGGGGAAAGTAGCACCTGTCGGTGAATTATACCGACGAGGCAGAAAAGGGGGCACGATGTTGGTCCAGTGCGCTGGCGCATCGGCGAAACCTAGAGTGGGTGTTATTGGGTTGGAGCGTTTCATGCTAAAGTTTTTGGCATGAGTTCCCATGGTATGGGTCATCTCGACACAATATGGTGTGCGGGGATGACTGCGTTCCTTGTGGGTAGAGTAGTACACCTCTGATTTGAGTTTAAATCTTTTCAAAAAGCCGAGCCCACGGTCAAGGGCATGTTCCATGACATCCCACAGTTAGTTTACATTTATGAGTGTACATAAGAAAATCATTCGTGGTTCGTAGACCACATTATTACACAAGTGTTAAAATACAAGAAACTAGTAAAATAAACTTCTGGATGAACCTCTCTACCAGCCTTGCATCCTTGACTGGGTTGCTACTCCAAACCATCCTCATCATAATACGTTATGAGTACAATGGTTATGAGTACAAAAGTATTCAACAAGACACCGAGAATGCAATAACAATGCAAGATAATAACAAGGAAGGTAATGGTTTAAAGTGTGGAAAGTACATTTCCATGTATGCCTCGATGTTATGACCTATCTGATGACCTAGGGCCTTAGCAATTAGCCTAGAGAAAGTTGCCCTGACATTTCTCAAGCTGAAGGGCATTCTTACATAGCAGAAGACTCTAGAGAGAGTGACAAAAATAGTTTTAGCATGGTCTTCGTGTTTCAACCATATTTTATGGTAGCCAGAGTAGGCGTCGAGAAATCTAAGGAGCTCGGAGCCGGCTATGGAGTCGACTAGTTGATCGATGCGAGGCATGGGGTACCGGTCACGACGGCATGCTTTATTTAAAGAAGTGAAGTCAATACACATGCTCCATTTGCCGGAGTTTTTCTTCTCTACAAAGACGAGGTTTGATAGCCACTCCGTATGGCTAATTTCTCTGATAATTCTAGGTCGGAGCAGCTTTTCTACTTCCGCTTTGGCAAGCTCGACCCTCTCCGCAGATAGCTTCTGGAGCCCATGGGCCATGCCTTTGGATTCACCGATAAGGAGTGCTCTATGATGCTCCAGTCTAATCCTAGGATGTCTTCGTCTGACCAAGCGAAGACATCTAGGTTGTCCCGAACCACATCTTCCAGCATGGCCATGACTTCAGGAGCAAGCCATCCGCCGAATTGGATGGGATATTCCTGCCCCCTTTGACGATGATCTTTGTGATTACCATACCTTTGGGATGGGGTTTGGCGGCCGGGCCCTTTGCGTTGTCGGAGGGGGGCTGGGGGTGGGGGTCGACGTGAAGGAGATAGGCACGTGTGACCATTTAGACATCGCTTGGGCCGATGCTAAGGTCCTAATGTGCCCCACTTCATAGACATACTACTGGCGTTGTCGCTTCGACATGCTGCCCATAGCACCCCCGCCGGGTGATAGGCAACACTATGTGTTTCCCTTGATCTAAGCTTTCTTCGGTCTTGGGGATCGGTAGCTTGTTTGGGTTCAGGAAGTATTCAGGAGCCTCGCGCTCCTCGATCCGTCCGATAGCTAGATGGATGGGCTTAGCCTCTATAGAGCCTCCTGGAGGGATAATAACTCTGAGATCTTTCTGTATCGCTTCCTTCAAAAGATGCATGTACAGTACGGGGGAAAGGTATTTATAGGAAGTGGCCTTATGGGGAAAATACCTTTTAACCCTTGAGTTACATTCGTCACTGGAGACCTTGTACCCTCGATTTCGTAGGGATACGATGGTACTAATTTTCTACGCCTGCCCAAGTAGGGCTAACATCCGCATGGAGTGATGGCGCGCGTATGGCTCTGATGTGTTCTTGGTCATGACCTGATTGCTACAGGGCCCTCATGTCCCATTCAACAGGAGTCACTCGGCATTGTAGCCGTCACGTCTTTGCTTTAGTGGTTGCCATCTGAAGGCCACCGAGGCCCGAAGGGTCCCGTACTGAGCCTCTAGCGTGACTGTCTTCGAGGAGGCCTCCGAAGGCCTTGGATCCTCGTGGGGTCTTCGTCTGGTCTTGGGCGAGGATTCTTGCGCGGCTATCTTCGATACGCCTACGGAGGCCCTGAAACTGTCTTCGAGGACGCCTGCGGAGGCCTCTGATCCTTGCGTGGGCTCTTGTCTAGGAGGCGTACACATTACTCCGGGGCGACCTCCTTGTAGAACAATATGCGGCGCTGAAGGTCTTTGCATGCACAGGCCTCAAAGCCATCTCTGGGATTCATGATTGTGCCCCTACTACTGACGAGATTATTTCCCCCAACAGATACGTTGTCTGGTATGCTAAAATTTGTTTCTATTAGAGTATAAGCCGATAGGTTATCTTTAATTCTATGTTACATCTTATCTGCTCTAGGAACTATTCATCGGATTTTACGTGCAAAGACTTTACCTTGTCGGTCGATAGCGTACTCAGTCCCAATAGCGTTGCCATGGTCATCGGCCTTGCGGACAATTGGCGCCTTTACCTGCAATTGTTTTATTCTCCCATAGTCATCGGCTCGATAACCGATCGACTTTTCTACTGATGTCATTTTTATTCTTCCTTATCAGTTATAGGGTCAAACTGATTGGTACGCTCAAAACCCTTTTTTCTAAGATTGTAGGACCTGCATTAGAGTTAAGCAGATCTTCCAGGCCAAAAACGACAGCAACACCTCTGCAGCTCAATTCTATAATGATCTCTTTGGAGCACCAGCCGCCAACTCCATCTGCTCCTTTGACCCCCTATTAGGGGCATTGGGTTCATTTAGATCTACATTGGGCATGTGTTTTAGTTCACCTGGACCAAAATATTGGACGATGTTGTTTTGGATAATTTAAAGTAAAACGTGCAAGCTAGATCGAAATTTAAAGGTGATTAAAACTTGGATGAATTGAAGTGAAATATGTGAGTTAGGTCAAAAGTATTAAAAATATTTGAGCAATATTTTACGGTGAGAGTGACGTAGTGGTTACATTGAGAAAATTTAGTTAGTGAAGTTCTTGATATGCATTACCTTGATTGTACCACCAACTTTTCTGCATAAATTTGATCGATCTACATTGAAGTATGTAGTTGTTAATAATATTTTGTTAGCTTCATCCATAAAAACAATGTATTCTAGGTGGACACAAACCATTTCTATTATGTAATGATTAATTATAATCCTTAATTAGTGTTTACTAATTATTTACTTTGTGACATTTCAATTATGAGATAACCTCAACTTCTACCTAAGAAGTGATTATATCTAACTCATCAACTCATCCATGTTCGTTTATCCTACCAAATTAAAACTAGACAGCCAAATAAAAAAAATGAACTTTCATCAAACTTTGCGTTCCAACCCAACAGCATTTGACTAACCTTGATTAGAGAGTAAATAATCACACCATTAAAGTGGATGTATATATATAACCATGAGATGAGCCTAAATGATATAAGGGCATAATAGTCAACACGTGCCACTGCCAAAGCTGAATCTTCAGCGTTTCTTTTCTTTTCTACAAAAAGGGGTTTCTACTTTCTAATGGTGATTTCGGTTGGGGAAGATTAGATTATTGGGAATCTATGAAGTTAGACCTGGAAAATTTCCAGATTCAGGCACAGTAGAAACTCAACAATGTTTTACTCCTAGCACCATATTTCCTGACGGATTGCAGGCGTCAAGGACTAATGGTTAACAACTTCCAAGTCACCATTTCCCCCCTTTGGTTTTCTTCCCTTCTTTTCACTTTTTAGTTAACTGAGATGAGATGAAAGCACAGAAACAGAGCATACTTGCCAATTGCCATAATACTGCATCATCAAACGGTGATGATAACCTTATCATTTTAACTGGATAACTTGCCACTCTACAGGCATCTCTACCCTTTACATGATTAAAGTGCAGAAATAAAAAGAGAGAAGCTCATTTGCTTCTGTTTAGGAGGAGAGCGAAACCCCAAAATGTGCAGGGTAGAGTGATTTCTCTCTTTCTCTCAAGTTTGTTGAAGAAGAGAGGCCTCGCTGACAAACCTCCCCTGCAAATCACCAAAAACACAGTCAATACATAAGAGGAGATTTTTATGGTGCCCTTAAATATCTATGGACCGTTGATTGTATTTCATTCAACGGTTCAGATTTGATTAGGATGACTTATGATAATAGGTTCTATCTTTTTCTATTTAAAATCATGCGTGCATTAAAAAATTGATATATTTTCATTTTTTTAGTTTACCTTACGTTTAAAATCATGTGTTGATATGTTTTCATTTATACTTTCCATTTTTTCAAGCAATCAGAGGATACATAATATGCAATATCATGCACATTCCTTGTTCACATAATCAGATACGCTATTTTGTGGCAATTTTCTCGGATGCTTCCCTATATTTTTATGTGATGTGCAGTTTTATTTGTATTTTAAATATCATTAAATCTTATTTTATTTTCATCTTATACTAATACATGATTTTTAGGTATTTGAAATATTATTTATTACGATTATATCATTTTGATAACAATTTATTTTTGTTTGAATATGTGATTTGTCTGTATGAAATTCATGAAATTTCAAAGTTTTTCTTATAGTTTGCATAGGTGTTTCATAAGTTTCAAAAATCAATTAATGGATGGGCCCACGTAGCTAGCATTCAGATTGTATTTTGGGCAATAATTTTTTCCAAGCTAGTGGCCCATATCCGCTTAATGGTAACTAGTACAGTATATGGAAGGAACACAATTTTCCTTGTAGTTACAAGACATGCGCAATGCAGCCCCCTTAATTTTGGTTGGTCGTTCACCCCTACTACAACACAATGTAGGGAGAGGAGGTAGTCACCGGCTATAACTAATAAAATATTAAAATTTAATTTTATTTGTGTTAATTCAATAAAATTAATGGCTAAGATTTACCTTACCTCTTACCTCTTACCTCCTAAGTAAGATAGTGGGGCACCGTAAAGGCCCCACGTAAGAAACTTAAGATACATGGAAAAGCAGATTGTATACTTTCTTGAAAGAGAGAAATTTTTGCCTTGCAGAAACTGTCTGCACAGGAATGAGCTCTAGCACTTGCCTTGACACGAGGCCGGCATTCAGCATTCACCTTTGGTGATTGGTACCTGGTCTTATTAGAGAGGAGGGGAATGCATTGCTTGTGCTTGTGCCGCATTTTCAGTAAGCTTCCTTCCCGGATAACACCACTAGTAGTGTTATCTAGAAATAGATCAACGTCTGCAAGTTTAGCCTGCAATGAAGAAATTTGGTATTTATCAGTAACAGCAGTTTCTTCAGTAAAAGTTGAACACAAGAGATGCATGATCTTACAAGTTCTTTGATATGCCAGTGCAAATATAATCAGAACGTGTCCATCAAACGTGGTAATTAGATGTAGGATGAGCTGTTCATTTTGCATAGGGAATCACAAGGAGTGAAGTAGTCAATGCTCGGTTCCAGGAAAAATGTTTGGTTTTCTTTTCTGGTTTTTCCTTGTTCTAAATATTTTTCAGAGTGTTTAGTATTAATTGTAGTCATCCATTACTTGATATTTAATCACTGCAGATAAGCCTCCAATGTACCCTAACACAGAACACTGGAGGAAGCTACATAAAAACCCTAAATAATATACTTCAGTTTTGTGTTGTGCCTTTTACATCTAGCTTTCGAATTTTCCACTACAAACGAGACCATCCCAATTTTTCGATTGTAATTTTGTAGTCTGTCTTGAAAATTTTCATAACCAATGTTACAACAATTATCAAGGATAACTAGAGATTCAAATCAGCTAAAGATAAGCATGATAATTGAGGGTATCTGCTTTCCTTCTTGCATTTACATGGTAGAAACTTTAAAGATCAAATCTAGATATGCCTGATATGGTATCCATTTCCCCAAAGAAATGCACTGAGTCACAAATATGGTAGTTGGCTTGTCCCAAAAAATGAAGAGAATATAATATTAGCCAAATCCTAAATGAAGTAGAGTCACAACTCACAATATACTCGACGTTTTCGAGCATTTGTGCTACATATGCCACCTTAAATTTAGGAGATTTAATGATTTGACACTCAAAACAAATTGCCATAGCTTAAATGGTCTCTTGGATCATTTGCACAAGTGTCAAATAATCAAACAATCACTTGTTTTAAGTGTCAAAAATTAAACATTTCAATTCTAAAACAATTGTCAACCAGATATTTCAATTGGAGCTTCTCAACTAAAAATAATTTCATTTAAATGAGCTAGAAGTACTTGCATGAAAATCAGTGGAGGAACTTGATGATTCAAGCGCATCGTTGCTAGCAAAAACTGAGCGTCTGTCACACCATGCCTTGAGCACCTCCTCAGTGTTGAGACTCAGGCCCAATCCTACCTTTGGTGCCTTCAGTGCAAAAATTTCAGTGCCGACATGAGAAAAACCCAGAGTACCTTCATCATCAAACTTAAATTGCCCAACGGCAATGCCATTCTCTCTTTCCAATGATTTCTCCACCTTCTTCTTACTCTTCTTCTTCTCCGACACCGGTACTAGCACTAGCAAAGCCACCAATGGCAGTGGTGACACCATGATGTCATCCACTGGTATGGCAGGGCACATCAACCATTCGCTCTCAACATCATGTCGCTTCAGTGCTTGGCCGATGTTGGGTCGGCTCTGATAGAACCCGAGACCAAGCACCATGAGGCTTCTTAGGTAGGGGAGTATGGTGGCGCTAGACAAGCCAACAGCAGGGGTGGAAGAAGTTGTCGATTTGTTTCCCATGCTGAGTTTACCCATGATGTCATCGATGCCCACATCCGTACCCTCATCGATGCCAAGAAAAGAGTCGGTGTCGAAGATGTTTTCGTATTCAAAGTCAAGCTCCCCTAGCTCATTGGCGGTATCGGCCTTGGGTGTTCCGGGAGATGGCGCTATGTCAGGGAACTCCAAAAACACGCTGCTCACGACCACCGGCAACAAGCAGCTCTTGATGGGGACTGGGCGCCGTGGCGTCGGCGGCAGCAGCGTGTCTCGAAGGAGTCATGCAGCACTGCTGTTGCTGAGGACGGGGAATGACGGGATGAGATCAGAGCAGGAGGGATCGTTGGCGAGGGAGGAGGTGAAGCGGAGGAGCCCTGTCAACGACGACTCGGGGCTCTTGTTGATGGGGAAGACGAAGGGGTAAATGGACACGAGCAGCCTCGCCGCTTCGTTGTAGGTATGGGTGTGGGGAATTGATTATATGTCTCAAAGTTGTGTGGCCTTTAATAATATATCCAAAGTTGAAAATTCTTTGATTATATGTTCTAATCAGTTAAACCATATGCACTGATTAGGACATATGATAAAAAATTTCAACTTTGGACATATTATCAAAGACCTCTCAACTTTGGGACATATAATGAATTTTTCCCGATGGGATGCTTCTATGGTGTGCACGCCCATTTCAGAGATAGTGACGCCACCAACGACGAGTTGGACGCCTCCGAGAGTGTTGAGGATGGCGAGGAGTGCGCCGTGTGCAGAAGCGACGAGTGCGTGCTTGGCGGCACCATGGTCCATGGCCCGACCGCTGCCTTCACCATCTCTAAGTTGAGCCGGAGGCCAGTGGGGATGCACAACAACGCTATCAATGCACCAAGATTGCAACTTTCCCCCAAGGGAACTAGAAAATATTACAACTTAGGGGATCAAATAACAAAATACAAATACAACATCACGAAAGAAAGCAAGAAATGTATAGGAAATCCAAGAAACACATCTATTCTAACCGAAAACCTCCCAAAACAAGAGAACCAGTGAGATGAAAGGAAATGTAAAGAAAGAAGAAACCAAAGCGTGCGTGCAACTTGAGGAATTTCTTGTTGATACAGACAGTGGCTACTATGCTCTATGGGGAAATTTAACAATTTTTCACTCTCTTCGTTGCCACCTCTTCAAATGTCACCCTCTTCATTGCCACCTCTTAAAATGTCACTCTCTTCATTGCCTTTAATTATTTTCCACTCTCTTCCTTAGCAGATTAATTTTTGCCACTTTGTATCCGGTCAGTGCCACATCACACTGCCACATCAGCGTTTTCGCCACGTCATTGTCTTTTTCTTACTCCTCTCTCCCCATATCTCTCCAACTCATCTCGTCGTCACTGGTCGCTGCCGCCGCCCCCACTCCCCACCTTCATCGGCCACGTGCGCCAGCCACTAGGCCGACGGCCTATGGGGGTGACGGGAGCTACGGTGGCAGTGCACATAGCCAACAGAGGCAGGGCACAGGGGTAGCGGGGATAGGGGTGGTGGTGAATTGTGGGGGGAGGGTGGCGAGCAGTGGGGACAAGGGCGGTGGTGGCGGGTAATGGGGACAGTTGCGGTAGCGGCTTGCGCGGGCGGTGGTGACGGCGGCGGCCAGCGGTGGCGGTGACCGGTGGCAGTGGCAGATGAGTTGGAGAGAGACGGGGAGAGAGGAGGAGGAAAAAGACGAAGACATAACAAAAACACTGATGTTACGGTGTGATGTGGTGTTGACTGGATACAAAGTGACAAAAAATTAATCTGTTCATGAAGAGTGTTGGACCGGAAGCGGCGACCAGAGGGGGGGTGAATGGGAGCTTTTAAAAATTTCGGGCTAAAACTAGCCTTCGGGTTCAGTTTTGTCTCCTGCGGAACAGGCTTCGAACACTACCTTCGAAGGTCTGGTTCGGAGGTACTTCGACACCTTCGAACACAGGCTTCGGAGAAGCAACAGTTCGAAGCCAAGAAGACTTTGCTCCACTAACAACCCTCGAAAACCAACTCTGCTAAGTCAGTGCAGGCTCCGCACACAGGGTGCTTCGAGCAGACTTCGCACTTCACCCTTCGCAAGAGTGGACAGCCCTCTGAGGACGTCGATCAAGTACTTAGCGACAGCAACTGGTGCTGGGCTTCGTACGCGAAGGTCTACACGCACACAAAACAGACTACGCTAAGGGCTTCGACACAGGAAGCAAAACAGGAAACGATCAGGGCTTCGCTAGTAAGCAACGAGGTCTTGCCTCGTGTTACACAGAGCGACAGCACACTGAAAAGCACACTTCGCGAGAAAAACACCCTTCGCCACGACAGGCTTCGGTGAACTATAGAATAGCGAGGTATGCAAATCGAGCTCAAGCAAAAGCACACAGATACAGGGCTTCGCCGCTTGAACAAGGAACACAAAATAAATTGAACTCAGAATGAATACAGTGAGGTCTGTCTACAGGAGCTCAACAGTAAATGCTCAAAGTGTTAAATGTTACCTACCGAGCCCCCATATTTATAGCCCACGGCTTCATCCTAAGGAAGTGACTACATTACCCCTAGGGTTTACATTCATTTTGTCTCTTCAGAACTAAGGGGTACAAAAGGTAGTCCACCTTTATTTTGGAGGCTTCTCTGTCAGCTGCAGAGGGGACAGTGTCAGCCTTTTTCAGAACAGACAGTGTCAGCCTTTACAGTGTTGACTTCTGGAACCTCCCTTCGCACCGGAGGGTGCGGTAGCTTCGGCGAGAAGCCTTGAGCCTGTTGGCCTTCGCTCCGCCGAAGAAGTCCTTCGATACAGTGACGGTTTTGAGCCGAAGCCGTCAAAGCCCTTGGGCCTTCGTACCACCACCTCCGGAGTGGATCACCACGGCTTCGCAGCTACTCCGAGCTCAACCACCGTCCGTCCGTGTACCGAAGCCATGCATGGCCGAAGCACCACAAGTCAACCTCACACCGGAGCTAGCCTCGCTCCGAAGTCCTTCACACTCCGAAGCCCCACCTTCGGAGTACCACCCTTCGAAGTCCCTCCTTCGTCCAAGGCCTCCGCATGAAGCATTCCATGAGCACTTCGTCGCAGTGCCTCTTCCCGAGCACACTCCTCGACGAGCCTCACCCGGACCATGCCTTCGATGCGCCTCGACTTCTGAGACCTTCGTCGGGTAACCTTCGAGTGTCTCCCTCCGGAGCACACTTCGAACACCTTGCCTCCGCAGAGGACTTGATCCACCAACTTCGAAGTCACTCCATTCGGAGTACCTTCGAAGTGCCTCACCTCCGAGGACTTTGTCTCGGAGTACCTTCAGCCGGAGCCACGCTCCGCACTCTCTGCCTTCACCTGGCACGCCTCGACCCGAGGACCGACCCGGACCACCTTCGCAGCCACCGTGACGGAGCTCCCCGCTCCCCTGGCATCAAGCCTCCCGCTTGACCCAGGTTCACTTGGCTCGAACCCTGTCCGTCGCCTCCGAAGTCCCTGCGCACCACAGACAAGCAAACAAGTGTATCCAGTACTCCGGAGACCTCTCCGGGTTAACAACCTCCGGTACACACTCCGGTGTACCGCCCAAAGTACCGAAGCCTTCGGTACAACCCAGTCATCGTGTACTGCCGGACCCCTCCGACAAGTACACTCCGCTGCAACAGCTGCAGCAAACACACACCGAACACACTCCGGTGAAACACCTCCGAACACCCTTCGGAGGTCCCACCTCCGAAGCCCCTTCCGAGGTACCCTTCGAACAGAGGGTAAATAATCCTGTCAATCACTCATCACATACACCGAAACCACCCTTGGTTTCTCAATCTCCCCCTTGATGAGTGCATTGACAACCAAATCCAAGTTCAAGAAAATTTTTAAAAAATTTCAGCACACAAGTGACCATAAAAACTCAGAAAAGAGCCAAAGCAAGTCACTTGATAAAAGAAATTTTTCTCCCTCTTTCTCAAAAGAGTAAAAGCCTTTTTGGCAAATCTCCCCTTGATAAGAACTCCCCCTGAGTTGAGCAAATTTTTCTCCCCCTTTATGTCAAAAATCTCTCCCCCCTTGAAAATTATGCCTTCTTGCGGCAGAGAACATAGCATAGCAAACCTCTCCCCCTTTGGCAATGCAAGCATCAAGGAGCAATCAGAAGATGCACAGCTTCGAAATGAATAGAATTGCAAAGACATATAATGCAAAAATATGCCAACAGTAACAACAATGATCATGTGCTCAGCTCAATTCAGCATTCTGTGAAACAAGATGATGGCATGTGATTTTGTCATGTTGAAGTAAAAAGCATCACCACTTAATCACAGCAGCTAGACATGTGAAGGCAAGGACTGCGCAAAGCTAACAAATTCTACCCTAGACAGACAAGTCTTGTTCAAAAGGAGCTGTGAAAGCAAACTTGATGATCAATTAATTTTGTTGTTCTTTTTCTTAATGCCAGGGGTTATTTGTTTGTCCACCTTATACTTTCCAATCAAGCCAAGCCTAGGCATGAAAGCCATCTGAAGCTTAAGGCGGTGATTTTGGCATACACTACACTATCCCAGTTCAGACCAATGTGCAATGGTAAGCAGTCTAGAATAGAGTAGTGCGACAAACAAACCCTCCTGGATCTTTTCATGTAAACCAGACAAGTCATGGATTTTTGATTTTGATTCAGGTGAATTAAATATTTTGAAGAATATCCATGAATAAAGAACACATTTTTCAAGTTTGCAAATTTTAGCATCCAAGGAACAGTGTCTTGCTGTCAAGTAGATAAATGATAGCTAAAAGCAGTCCTGCCTAAACAAGTTAGATACACGATTGTGTGGTGAGCAAGTTTTTGATTTTAGAAAATAAAACATCATGCACAACCAATGTTCCAGACATATTTCATAGAGCTGAGCTGACATGATTTCTTTGAATTAAAAGCAGGCATATAATAGCAAAAGATGTAAATGCAATTTCACACATAATGAGCATATGCAAGACTATTAAAATCAGCTCCCCCTCACAAAATGCCGTAGGGATGACAAATACCAAGTTCCCCACGCAAGTAGGCAAATCGAGAAGCATCGAGGGGTTTTGTAAAAATATCGGCAAGCTGGTGTTGGGTATCGACATATTGAAGTTCAATATCACCCTTCTCATTGTGATCTCTGAGAAAATGATATCTCACATCAATGTGTTTGGTTCTGGAATGCTGAACCGGGTTGTTTGCAATACAAATAGCACTAGTGTTATCACAGAAAAGTGGAACACTCTTATAATCTAACCCGAAATCCCGCAAAGTGGAAACCATCCACAAAATCTGAGAGCAACAGCTAGCTGCAGCAACATATTCGGCCTCAGCCGTCGATTGTGCAACACTAGACTGTTTGCGGGAAGACCAGCAAACCAGAGAAGTACCCAGAAAATGACAAGTACCAGAGGTACTCTTCCTATCAATTCTACACCCAGCAAAATCCGCATCTGAATAGCCTCTAAGACATAAAGATGAAGACGATGAATACCATATGCCAAATTCAAGGGTGTGTTTGAGATACCTTAGGATGCGCTTGACCGCTTGGCGGTGCGAAGCTCGTGGCGAAGCCTGAAAACGAGCGCACAGACACACTGCGAAGTGTATGTCCGGCCTCGTAGCAGTCAAGTAGAGGAGGGAGCCGATCATGCTTCGGAACTCCTTCTGATCTACGGCTTCTCCATCTTCGTCAGGGTCCAATGCTACAGATGTAGCCATTGGAGTGGCGAGGGGCTTCGCATCGGACATGTCGAACTTCTTGAGCAGGTCCTTGGTGTACTTTGTCTGGTGGACAAAAGTACCTTGTTTGCTTTGCTTGATTTGCAAACCAAGGAAAAAGGTGAGTTCACCCATCATCGACATTTCAAACTCCCTGCTCATGGTATCTGCAAACTCGGCAACCAATGCATGAGAAGAGCCACCAAAGATGATATCATCCACATAAATCTGAACTAGGAGGAAATCTTTGCCATGCTTGAGAGTAAACAGTGTTTTATCAACAGAGCCCATTAAATACCCTCGCTCAAGCAGAAAAGACTTAAGTCTATCATACCACGCCCGAGGGGCCTGCTTGAGTCCATAAAGAGCCTTATGAAGTTTAAGGACTTTATGTGGGTACTTGGGGTTTTCAAAACCAGGGGGTTGTTTTACATAAACATCTTCACCTATGAAGCCATTAAGAAACGCACTTTTGACATCCATTTGATAGAGTTTGAATCCCCGGGATGTCGCAAAGGCAAGCAAAATCCTAATGGCCTCAATGCGAGCGACAGGTGCAAAAGTTTCAGTAAAATCAATCCCTTCTAGTTGAGAAAAGCCCTGAGCTACAAGTCTAGCCTTATTTCTAACAATTGTCCCATCCTCCCCTTGTTTATTTTTAAAAATCCATTTTGTTCCAATGAAATGAACATTTGGTGGAGGATCAACTAAAGTCCAGACTTGGTTTCTTTCAAAATTCTCAAGCTCTTCATGCATGGCATTGATCCAACTAGAATCAGAAAGAGCATGACTAACATCTAAAGGCTCGAAAGAAGCAACAAAAGCAGCATTAGTGAAATGGGCGTGAGAACGTGTTACCCTTTGATCAAGCTCACCAATGATCTGCTCGGGAGGGTGCATCCTTTGGACATGATGTGGAGCCTCGCGGCGGGATGCAGTCTCCCCCTCAACTTGTGCATTGGAGTGGTCCAAGATGACCGATGTTGAGGTAGTCGCTTCGGGACCTCGTGCCGAAGTAGTTGAAGCGGGGTCAGCTTCGGGGATTAACGTCGAGGGTAGTAGGGGTTCATCCTCGAATTCTCCGGGATCTTCTTCTTCGAATAAAGTCTGTTCCATGTCGTGTTCATTGGCCTGTTCAAAAGCAGAACTAACAGAGGGGGTTGATTCATCAAAAGTCACATCACATGACTCGATGACAGTGTTAGTCTCTAAATTATAAACACGATAAGAATGACCATGAGTTGTATAACCCAAAAAGATCCCGTCAGAAGAGCGCGACTCAAATTTATCCAAGTTACCACGTTTTAGGATAAAGCAGCGACAGCCAAAAACTCGAAGATGAGTAACCTTGGGCTGCCTCCCAAAACGCAGCTCATAAGATGTCAAATTTAAAATTGAGCGCAAGAAGATTCGGTTAGAGATGTAACAAGCAGTGTTCATGGCCTCAGCCCAGAATTTTCTAGGAGTCCTATGCTCATCGAGCATCGTCCTAGCCATCTCAACCAAAGTGCGGTTCTTTCTCTCAACAACACCGTTCTGTTGAGGAACCCGCGGAGCAGAGAATTGATGTTCTATGCCATGCTCCATGCAAAAGTCAACAAAGAGACTATTTTTGAACAAAGTGCAAAAGCATGTCGAGGTCTCCTACTCTGACGAGGTACAAAGCTACTCGCCCGAGGTCTACCACCATAAGGAACATGGTGAACACCTCGAGGAGCAAAACCTCTTCGAGAAGCACGAGGAGGCTCGAAAACAGGATGAGAGTAATACTCAGACTCATGCATACCTAAAGATGGGTAATGCATGTCCTGATAGCTCATCGCCTGTGCACGTCGCTCATCCTTGATGCGACGGAAACAGAAACCAATCAAATGACCCGCCCGCTGACAATAAGAACAATGAACACTCTCCTAGGGGCACTCTCATGGTCACAGGAGCACTTCTCACAGGCTCCTTGGGTTTCTTCTGTGTGGTTTTCTTGGGAGGATTTTTCTTGGCAGGAGGGGTGGTTTTCTTTGGTGGATGGGTAGGCTTTTTGGTAGATGGGGTGTCCAACAGAGCTCTCTCTTTCTCTAGGGTGGTAGGAGAGGTAAAAACAGTTTTGGACTTACTGTGTGAAGCTATCCTCTCAAAACCCAAACCTAGAGCTACCCCGGCTCTGTCAGCACACAACTTGGTCTTGGCCAAGAGCAAATCCATCCTACCCTTTCCCTCAGTGCATTTATTAACCACGGAAAGAAGGTATTCATTTTCAGACATGAGGTTCTCAGCTCGCTCTCTAACAGTGCCTAGCTGGTCCTTAAGGGTAATGCATGTGTCACACACAGGCTGCACATCCTTAGAACTACCGGCCCTCTCCAATCTAGCCTCCAAATCATGAACATGCTTATCACGTAAATTAATGCTATCGCGTAATAAAGAGCAGTTCATGCAATCAACAATATCGTGAGGTCTAGACTCCACCTCCAAAAGCTGCTTCTGTGCAGTCTCAAGCTCAGAAAGAGTTTGAGCATGAACAGAACGCAACTGAGCAAGCTCACTCATGACAACAGAACATGATTCACATTCAGCATCATCAAATTTAGACTTAAGCATGGCATATTCAGTAGACATATTTTCTAGCCTAAGTCTAAGGTCTTTTCTTTCTCTAGCGGCTTGCACAAGTAATCTATCCTGACCTAGCACTACTTCATTCAGCTCATCTAATTTAATTAGTAGCTGGTCAGATGATAGGTTTACCTCAGATGAGTCAAGCTCATCGCCGCTGTGATCGCTGTCGGCCATGAAGCAAAGGCCGGTGAAGTCACGTCCCTTCTTGTCCTTCTTGTCCTCCTTCCTTGGGGACTCCTCCTCCTCAGAGCTCGACTCCTCAGTTGAGGATGTGTCGATGTCGCTGAGAGCAGCAACAAAAGCTCTGGAAGCGGCCTTGGCTACTTTCTTAGCCATCTTGCCGCGCTTGCCCTTCACAAAGGGCTTCCTCTCCTTTTTGTGGTATTTGGGGCGGTCACTCTCATCTCTCTTCTTGACCTTGGGGCAATTGGCCTTAATGTGAGAGGTGTCGCCACATTCATAGCAGCCACTAAAACCACTTTTCCTCTGATCCCGTCTCTCATGATGAAAGCGGGTGAACCTCCGGGCAATGAGAGCAAGCTCGTCATCAGCTAGAGTATCCACCTGCTCCTTTGTGACGGAGACCAGGGAGGACAAAGCAAAACCGTCTGCAAGAACACAAGTGCCTGATGTGCTTGGTTCTGCAGTGGTGCCACGGCTAGTGCTAGAAACCAATGCCAATGGCTGTGGCAAAGAGCTTCTGTGCACTGCAAGAGATGCCTTGGCAATCTCTGTGGACTTCAGCTTGCTAAAGAGTTCGTCACAGGTCAATGTGTCATAGCCTGTGGACTCCTCAATGCTGGATATCTTTACTTCCCATATGCTACGGTCAAGAGCATAGAGAAGCTTGATAGCCCTATCGTGATCACTGTAAGCAAGCGTCCCGTTGGACCGCAAGTTACTCACTATTGCGTCAAAGCGAGAAAACATGGCATCTACAGATTCACCAGGGGCCTGCACAAACAGCTGATACTGTTGATTGTAGGTGCTTTGGCGCCTGGCCTTAATCTGAGCAGAGCCCTCATGAAAGACAGTGAGTGTTGTCCAAATCTCCCTAGCAGTCCTAAGGTGCTGCACCCTATCAAACTCACTCCGACTCAAACCAATGAACAGTATGTTCCTTGCCTTCGAGTTGGCAATATACTGATCTTTTTCAGTTTGAGTGGTGCGGGAATCAGGGATGGAGTATTGTGAGTCCACAATCTCCCAAATTGCATTTCCTTGGCTTAACAAGTAAGCCTCCATGCGCACCTTCCAGTATGCAAAATCTGTCCCATCGAACAGAGGAATTTTACTGCCTCTATCCATGTCGCCAACAGATCACGAAACCGGTTAAGGTCAACAGGTGATCTTAACCCGCTCTGATACCAATTGTTGGACCGGAAGCGGCGACCAGAGGGGGGGTGAATGGGAGCTTTTAAAAATTTCGGGCTAAAACTAGCCTTCGGGTTCAGTTTTGTCTCCTGCGGAACAGGCTTCGAACACTACCTTCGAAGGTCTGGTTCGGAGGTACTTCGACACCTTCGAACACAGGCTTCGGAGAAGCAACAGTTCGAAGCCAAGAAGACTTTGCTCCACTAACAACCCTCGAAAACCAACTCTGCTAAGTCAGTGCAGGCTCCGCACACAGGGTGCTTCGAGCAGACTTCGCACTTCACCCTTCGCAAGAGTGGACAGCCCTCTGAGGACGTCGATCAAGTACTTAGCGACAGCAACTGGTGCTGGGCTTCGTACGCGAAGGTCTACACGCACACAAAACAGACTACGCTAAGGGCTTCGACACAGGAAGCAAAACAGGAAACGATCAGGGCTTCGCTAGTAAGCAACGAGGTCTTGCCTCGTGTTACACAGAGCGACAGCACACTGAAAAGCACACTTCGCGAGAAAAACACCCTTCGCCACGACAGGCTTCGGTGAACTATAGAATAGCGAGGTATGCAAATCGAGCTCAAGCAAAAGCACACAGATACAGGGCTTCGCCGCTTGAACAAGGAACACAAAATAAATTGAACTCAGAATGAATACAGTGAGGTCTGTCTACAGGAGCTCAACAGTAAATGCTCAAAGTGTTAAATGTTACCTACCGAGCCCCCATATTTATAGCCCACGGCTTCATCCTAAGGAAGTGACTACATTACCCCTAGGGTTTACATTCATTTTGTCTCTTCAGAACTAAGGGGTACAAAAGGTAGTCCACCTTTATTTTGGAGGCTTCTCTGTCAGCTGCAGAGGGGACAGTGTCAGCCTTTTCAGAACAGACAGTGTCAGCCTTTACAGTGTTGACTTCTGGAACCTCCCTTCGCACCGGAGGGTGCGGTAGCTTCGGCGAGAAGCCTTGAGCCTGTTGGCCTTCGCTCCGCCGAAGAAGTCCTTCGATACAGTGACGGTTTTGAGCCGAAGCCGTCAAAGCCCTTGGGCCTTCGTACCACCACCTCCGGAGTGGATCACCACGGCTTCGCAGCTACTCCGAGCTCAACCACCGTCCGTCCGTGTACCGAAGCCATGCATGGCCGAAGCACCACAAGTCAACCTCACACCGGAGCTAGCCTCGCTCCGAAGTCCTTCACACTCCGAAGCCCCACCTTCGGAGTACCACCCTTCGAAGTCCCTCCTTCGTCCAAGGCCTCCGCATGAAGCATTCCATGAGCACTTCGTCGCAGTGCCTCTTCCCGAGCACACTCCTCGACGAGCCTCACCCGGACCATGCCTTCGATGCGCCTCGACTTCTGAGACCTTCGTCGGGTAACCTTCGAGTGTCTCCCTCCGGAGCACACTTCGAACACCTTGCCTCCGCAGAGGACTTGATCCACCAACTTCGAAGTCACTCCATTCGGAGTACCTTCGAAGTGCCTCACCTCCGAGGACTTTGTCTCGGAGTACCTTCAGCCGGAGCCACGCTCCGCACTCTCTGCCTTCACCTGGCACGCCTCGACCCGAGGACCGACCCGGACCACCTTCGCAGCCACCGTGACGGAGCTCCCCGCTCCCCTGGCATCAAGCCTCCCGCTTGACCCAGGTTCACTTGGCTCGAACCCTGTCCGTCGCCTCCGAAGTCCCTGCGCACCACAGACAAGCAAACAAGTGTATCCAGTACTCCGGAGACCTCTCCGGGTTAACAACCTCCGGTACACACTCCGGTGTACCGCCCAAAGTACCGAAGCCTTCGGTACAACCCAGTCATCGCGTACTGCCGGACCCCTCCGACAAGTACACTCCGCTGCAACAGCTGCAGCAAACACACACCGAACACACTCCGGTGAAACACCTCCGAACACCCTTCGGAGGTCCCACCTCCGAAGCCCCTTCCGAGGTACCCTTCGAACAGAGGGTAATAATCCTGTCAATCACTCATCACATACACCGAAACCACCCTTGGTTTCTCAAGAGAGTGGCAAATAATTAAAGGCAACGAAGAAGGTGTCATTTGAAGAGGAGACAACTAAGAGAGTGTCAAATTATTAAATTTCCTCTATTGTGTGACCCTACCTTGGAGTAGAAGCAAGATAAAAAAGGGCAGGAAAAAAGAACTCATAAGTATTATAAAAACACAATCTTGGGAAAAGGCGATTAATTAAGGAGCCCAACAAGCATCACCAACCAGATCACCCTATAATTTTTACAATTTACTTTTTTTACCTATTTAGTAAATAATTCTTTTGAAAATTTATTTTAGAAATAGACTTAAAACTCAGTGTCAATGTTATTGACACTGACCATTAACATTTTTATGCCAATTTCACTGACACTAACCTTTGTGCCCCACTAGCTACTAATTCTTACTTGGCAAGGGATATCGGCGCTGTTGGCATAAAAGATTACGCCGATAGGTTTGAGTAGGATTAAGTCAAGATGGTGAAATTTGCTGGAAAGCAGTATACTTTGCTCTTCAACCAGATGCCCTTGTACAATACGAGTAGAAGGTATTTATTGGAGGGGAGCACTCAGCTACCTCATACCTTCCTACCCTAGTCTCTCATACGTAATTACAGACTCCATTTCTGTAATTCGTAGGGGTGCTACAGTGCACACCTCGCTTATCGCTAAGACTTAGGCTACATTAGGTAGGAGTGACGACACACACGTGCGGTCCCATCACACTCTTGGTGACGACGTGACTGGTACCAACCCGCTAGTATGCTCAACAGGAGCTTCCCGACATCACAGCTGTCGTGTCTCCACTTTAGTGGTTGGTACCTTGGGACCACCAGAGCCTGGGGGCTTGGCTCTAGGCCTCTGTCGTGGCCCCCTTTTGAGGCCGCCTATTGGTAGGCCCCAATCTCTAGATGGCTTCGCACCGAACCTGGCCGGGCTTCGAGAGTAGGTCCCGCTGTGGAGCCCAGCCATTGGAGGCTTTCATTTCTATAGAGCTTCACACTGAGCTCAGGCTGGGAGCAAGGGCCACCATGGAGCCCATCCTTGGCCTCGGGAGCTGCTAGGTGCGAACCAGCCGACCGACTTATGCGTCCCCTGCTCGGCTATTCGACCCCTATAGCCGTTGACCTCAAAGACCGCAGGGTGACCTTCAATCTTGCCTTGATGACTGCTGGGATTATTTCCCCCCATAGTAGCCCCTCACATCCACCCGTTCGACTGACCTGCAAGTGATAAAGGGAGGGTGTGCCAGAAATAATGCCGCTATAAAGACTCGAGAAGCGAGCTAACCGCTAGTATACTCCCGGGATGCTAGATGGTGAAGGGTTTGGGCCACCAAGAACAGGTAGGTGAGATGCTGCGATGCTCGAACTCCCACCGTTGGGCTCGAATCCCTAGGATGACCTTTCAGATAGCTTTGGCATGGCCCATGTGCCATTCTCCTAGGAATGCGAACCAGCATGGCAGTAACACATCGTGCGGCCCCAGGCCTCTATATAAATTGTTGTCCAGTGGCTGCGGTCCAAACCTTCAAACATTCAACACTCCTCACTTGCGCCTCCCTACTCGCGCCCTATGCTCGCCCCTATCTACACGCCTTCCTTTTCTTCAGTAGCGTTGTGTTCGTACATGATGATGAAGAAGAAGAGAGCCACTCCTACCGTCAACCTCCACCTCCTCCAGCAACAAGTGGCAGCTGCAGCGGTGGCGATGACCCCGGGTTCCACTAAAGCTCGAGGTTCTCGGCACCTTAGGCCCTCCTCGGAAAGGTTCACTGAGCAGATGTTGGTCCTGGAGAGGACTTCTTGCACGGTAGGTCAATGATGAGCATAGTCTGGGACCGCCTTGATTCTGACGAAGAAGCTAGTGTACCGGGGGTGGAGGTGACCCCGAACCGCATGAGGGAGAGGTCGTCATCTTCGAGGCTTTCTTCGATGCTGGGCTCGGGTTCCCCAGTTCGGAGCTCCTGGCAGGGGTCCTCCGTGCTTTCCATCTAGACCTACCACAACTGTCTACGAATGCCATTGCCCGCCTAGCCGTCTTCGAGTGGGACATGCGGGCTGAAGGCCGTGAGGAGAGGGCCTAGGTCTTCACGAAGATGCACGAGGCTTCCTGCAAGCCCAAAAAGAGGGATGACTTGATCTTGGTGTACACCTCCAGGAGAGGCTGCTGAAGGGGCTTCTGCCAATTCCTATAGAAGCCCAGGGGAGGACAGCATGGCTTGCAGGGGGCTTGCCGACCCCTTAGTGGAAGTGATTAAGAGCGCTAATCTTGTGGCCGAGCTGACCACCGCACTGCGCTTATCTCCGGCGAACTCGCTAGGGGATTTCTTCCATACCGCCCAGTCTCCGGTGGCTGCAAGGTCTTCGGACTCCTTGCCGGAAGGAGCCCGGGACGGTAAGTGCCTCGTTTGGGCCCGCGTCCTTAGACCTCATCTTCCTTATTTTCCCTGCATTAACTATAGACACATGTCCATATGCAGGTACCTTGGACGGGATGCCTCTACTCCCCTGCCCCCTCAAGAAGGCGATGAGGTGAGGCTGGAGGCCGTCCTCGAGGTAGTTGAGGTATCGGAGTCTAATGAAGAGGTGAACTCAAGGAGGGCTCAACGGGGGGCCTCTCCATGTTCTAAGGTCCCTCCGGGCGGAGCCTGGTCACGCGAATGGGCGTTCCCAGATCTGGTCGCTCGGATAGATCCCCTACACCAGGCCTATCTAGGATTGAGGCGCACTGGTCTTGTCTCAGAGGTCGGTCGGTCGGACGAGGCCAACATGAAATTTGCCATAGAAAGCACAACTTGCCAGGTAGACTTTCTCGAGCTTCTTCGGACATGCTTCCCTTTCTTCCCCTTTCTAACTCTCCTTCTTTATGGGTAGCTCATCGTCTTGGCCCAAGGGTTCTTGACATCTCTCTTCCTGGAACGAAGTCGTCATGACCGCAAAGTCGCGGGGCTCCACGGGCGCATTGAGGCTGCCAAGGGAGCGATGCGAGAGCTTCAGGCCGAACGGGAAGCCCTAGTCGCCGAAGCGGCAAAGCTCCACGAGTAGGCTGCTGAGGTCGAGGGACTTTGGGCCTTGGAAGTAGAAGTCACCAGCCTCCGAGCGTAGGTTGCCGAGATTGGGGAACTTCGGACTCAGGCAGCTAAAGCCGATGAGCTCCAGGTTATAATGGCCAAGATCGAGGGGCTCCGAGCACGGGCGACCGAAGCCGAGGCCCTCAAAACTCAGAGGATCAAGATGGACCGGACGATTGCTGACCTCCTGTCTTCGAACGGGGAGTTTAAGGAGTCATTGGTGAAAGGCGAGGAGGCGGCAACCAGTGCATAGGGACTCTCTCGGACGTCTTGGAGCACTTCAGGACGTCTTGTGTGGCCTTCAATGTTGCCCACGAGCCCCGTAGTCGTTGGCTAAAATTCATCTAGGTTGCTGCCCGGAACATGGATCCCACCACGGCCAGGTACGGAGGAGGTCTCGGGGCGAGTGGACACCCTTGGCATCCTTCATCACCTTGAAGCTGTCAGAGGTGCTATTCCGATGACAATGGGGACAACACTGGTTGTCTTCAAGGGGACAATATCCTCTCACTGACTCCATTGGTGGCGAAGGCTTGGAAGACCTTCCAGGTGCCTTGGAAAGCCGAAGGCCCAGTCGCTGTGAAGGCTTGGATGGACGAAGCCAATCGCTTGAACCTACCACGGACGCAACCCACTCCGAGGCCTGCCTCCGTCATCCCCCCTTCTAGACCAAAGGTGTAGTCTCCTTAGGGCTTTCTTTTGTAAAGTAGATCTTGTAAGCAAAGGTTTATGACTTTAGAAGTTAAAAGACCTCTTTTGGAAATTGTTCAGGGTTCAGTCGGTGCCTCGGACTTCGAGGTCGAGGTACTTGATGTAACCGAAGCTCTTCGCCATCAGTGGGCTGTTTTCAAAGCTCTTAGGACTAGTGAATGCGCTCGCTTTACTATACCTCGCGATAATCAAGGGTGCATTATTTTTGATATTTTGCACGAAGTACTTTCTTTTATAAAGGAAGAAGAGAGGGAGGTGAGGGCCTCGTCTTCATCACCCGAGCCCGTGGACTGGTTTGACGTGGAGTTGGATCCTGATGAGTCAGAGCTCATTGGGAAAACTCTTCGTACTTGGGCGTAACTTCAAGAGGATCAAAGATCCTAGAGGGCTTCTAAGAAGGTGAAGAAGAAGCGATCTACAAGGATTGCCCTCGCAGCCCCTAGGGCTCTGAGGGCGCTGGCCAGAGAAGGTTCTCAGGATCGGCCAGTCTATAGGATCGGAAGGGTTTTCGGTTCCTCCTCAAAGTGTCACTTGCATCTTTTATTTGTGTTGTAATTGTAACTTATTTTATTTAATAAGATTAGATTGTTTATCTTGTTTTGGTGTTTATCATCGTCATTTAGGAAATTTGATCGCTCCAAACTTATCCCTCCTGCTCCCTCCTTGCAGGTAGGCAGCTTGCCGGCTTCGCGCAACTCTCGTTGTCGGTATTCGGAGCGTAGGCTTAATCCATTGCAATGTATAATGCGATCATTTGGGAGTCTTTGGCGGGGAGCTCTGGGAGCTCAGACCCGGTGGTACGCGGTTCGACTTCTGGGTGTCGATGGCTCTTAGTGCGGATGCTTCGAACCGATGGTTCAGAGTCGTAGGTGCGGATGCTTCAAGTCGGTGGCTTGGGATCCTTATTTGGGATGCTTCGAGCCGGTGGCTCGGAGTCCTTATTTGGATGCTTTGAGTCAGTGGCTTGGAATCCTTATTTGGGACGTGTTGGGGGAAAATATTTCATCCTCTAGAGGATAAGAAGCTTCCATATCAATACAAGCAGAAGAAACAATGTCAGAAGCTTTATCCCCGAAGATGCTAAAAGCATCAAGACTTCGTAGTATTCGGAGCTCTCTACAATGAAGGCCTCCGTTAAGACTTTGGCGTGACAGAGCCTCCCGAAGCCTCTTCACCCGAAGGGTTACTGCCAATGAGTACGGAAGATTTATCTTCTCACTGATTAGACTAGTATTTTACTCTTTTAACCCTACGAAGAATATTAAACATTATCTTCTTAGTCGGTTGTAATTAGAGGGTACAGAAGTCTTTTACCTATGTATCGGTCTATAAATACACCTCTTCACTCTGTAAAGGGTATTGAATATGGAGATATTCAATACACATTTCAAACTATGTCAAGCTATTATCCTACTCGGAGGCTTGGAATAGTCTTCTTAAAACAGACACTTCGTTTGTTAATCTTTCTAGTTCTTTAAACCTATTAGCGTAATCTTTACGCCAACAGTTGGCGCCGTCCATGGGGAACCTAGTACAAAACTTTGTTCTCTACCAATCCTTTCCTAGAGCCATGCCTCCTAAATGGAGCCTAGGCACTAGTCCCCTCTAGAGGTCTTGTCGGATCTCTGGGTTGAGGTCTTCGAACACAACCGAGGTTGGAGGATCCTCCGTGGTCCCCCACCTAAAACTCCCAAAACGAATACTCTTCCTCGAGCATACGGAGCCCCTCTTGAGACTCCTTCCATGCTCCGAACTGAAAGAGCCTCTCCCACGACTCCGTCTATGCTTGAATTGACTTCTTCAGTTCTCAAGACATGGAGGTCCTCTCTAGAGGAAACGAAGACCGGCCTGATGACGTGGCGACCCAGATGGCTCGTTTTTAGGCCGAAGTAAGAAGATGGAGACAGGAAGCTACTGACAGGCTTCGACCTCAGGCTAGCCCTGTCGTCCCAGAGGTGCCTCAAGACGATGGTCCTATCTACTGTCCCAAAGCTTCCGAGATTCATAGAAGCACCGAGAATGCTTCCTTCGATGATGAATCTCCGCTCCACCTAGACTTGCAAAAGGTGTGCTTCGACCCCAAATTTAGGACTTCGAAGTTGTGCAAGTACTCCAAGGAGGAAGATCCCGGGGAATTCTCCCGTTCTTATGCTCTAGAAATTGAAGCCAGCGGAGGGGTTTGAGACACAATGGCGAAGTGTTTCCCCCTTGCGCTCGAAGGAGTTGCTCTATGGTTGTTCTGGTCTTTTAAACCAGGATCGATTTGATCCTAGGAATAGTTGAAGAAGTTTGTGAGTAATTTCCAAGGGACCTTCGTGCCCCCTATGTCTACCGGAAGTCTTTTTCAAGTGAAGCAGCAACCTAGATAAACTCCGCAGCAATTTGTCAAGCGCTTTGCTCATACAAAGTCGCGGATAAGAGGGTTGTCTACATCATCCGTAGTTGATGCAGCACGGGAAGGAATCACGAATGCAAGCCTCCTCGACAAGCTTCACCGGAAGCATATTTCCTCGGTAGCGCAGCTAATGGCCTAATTCGAGAAATATGCTAGGTCGGAAGAGGGATGGCTCTGAAGGATGGCTTCGTCTTCGCCAATCGTCCTTCAAGAAATCAAACTTGAGGTGAAGACTTCAACTCCGCCACAAGGGTACCACTTTGACAACAACTAACACGACCGATGAAGAGGGCGAAAGCATCCCCGCTCTGAGGTTTTAAATATTTCCCCCCTCTTCTTCGAAGTTACCCCCTAAGAATCCATAGGCTCTAGGGAACAAGGTCAGCGGTTGGAGACTGCTAGTGAAGCTGGCTGGTCAAGACCAGACCTTCTTCTGCTGAGTAAATGGTGAGAATCGAAGCCATGCTACTGATGCACGCAAGTCTATACTACCTCTGCGGAGCGAGTATCTCAAGAGGAGCTCCGGTCAAGGCACCACTAACCGAGCTCCGCTCGAGACACGTCCAGAGCTAGTACAGACTATCAGACGTGTAGACAGCTTTGAAGCGCCAAGATAGCCTTCGGTGGCCAATCTTAGGCCACCTCCGAAGCAAGAAAATACACAAGACCGCGACAAACAGATAGTTCTCCTCATCTCTGGAGGAGGGACCTTAGGTGGCATGTCAAAATGACAACGAAGAGAATATGTTCATGAAGTAGGGCATATTGGGACCTCCTCTTCGGCTGCTGAAATGCCCGAGTGGTCTCACGTGCCCATATATTTCTCCGCAGCCAATGCAGCTGGTATTAAATTCCCTCATGCGGACCCCCTTGTTATTACAACTGACATTGCAGGAACGGAGGTTCAGAGAGTGCTGGTTGATGGCGGAAGCTCCGCATATATTATCTTCGTCCAGGCCTTCGACCAATTGTGCATCCCGTGGAAGCATTTACTTCCAGCAGCTCATCCACTTCAAGGCTTCATAGGCCCTCCTCTCGATGCCCTCGGCCAAATAGGTCATGAGGTCACCTTCGGAGAGGGGCTCCTAGCTAGATCGGAGGAGGTGATTTTTTACGTCGTTGACGCCCCTTACGCCTATAATGTTATCTTCGGAAGGGGAATGCTAAATCAATTCGAAGCTGTGGCGTATCATAATTATTTATGCCTGAAAATGCCCACAAAAGGAGTGCTTACAGTCCTCGGTGACCAAGCTACAACGCGGAGGGCGTAGTATGACCATGGTCTACCCTTGATCCTAGATAGATAAATAATGTACAAGATCATTCGGAGGATGCCTCTGCATCAAGTGAGCCCTCGAAGATATCTTCCCTCAAACCAAGTCCCGAAGGTGAAATTATAAAGAAGATCATTGTTAAGGATGACAAAGACTATCCCATCTAGTTTGGCAAGGAACTGCCTCCGGAAATTGCCACTTCGCTGGAAGTAGTTAAAAAAAACCTAGATGTCTTTGCCTTGTCCAACGAAGATATTCTCGGAGTCGACTGAAGCATCATTTAGCACAGCCTACTCGTCAACCCAAGGGTTCGACCAGTTTGCCAGGGCTCCGCAAATTGTCGACAGAAAGGGTGGACCTTGCTAAAGTAGAGGTGGAGAAGTTGTTAAAGGCTGGGATCATTAGAGAGGTGTCCCACACGGAGTGGTTAGCCAACCCCGTCTTTGTTAAGAAAAAGTCCTCCAGCAAGTGGCGCATGTGAATTGACTTCACATCCCTGAATAAAGCATGCCCATGTGACCCCTACCCCAAGCACCGCATTGATCAACTCGTCGATTCCACTATCGGTTCTGAGATTTTAAGCTTTCTCGACGCGTACTCTAGATATCATCAAATATGGTTAAATGTGAAGACGAAGCTAAGACAAGATTTATAACACCTTCGAGAGTCTTCTGTTATGTTAGAATACCCTTCGGCTTAATAAATGCTGGGGCAACTTTTTTAAGGTTGATTGCTAAGGCTCTAGGTCACCAGATAGGTCGCAATGTCGAGGCTTATATGGATGATATTGTAATAAAGAGTGCTTTAAAGCACCAACATAGTCTAGACTTAGCAGAAACTTTTGAGAGCCTCCGAGCATGTCGAGTTCGCCTCAAACCCAAAAATTGTATCTTCGGGGCTCAAGCTGGAAAATTGCTAGGGTATTTAGTCTCGAGCAGGGGGATCGAAGCTAGCCCAACACATATAAGTGCATTGCAAAGAATAGCTCCACCAGAAAATTTGAAGCAAGTCCAGAAGCTCGCCGGACGCCTCGCGGCCCTTAGCAGATTTTTATCAAGGTCCGCAGAGCGGAGCCTCCCAATATTCAAAGCCTTAAAAGGGTTCGAAGATTTTCCCTGGACACCGTAATGCCAGAAGAGTTTCAATGATATCAAGGACTATCTTGGCAATCTTGCAACACTCACTGTGCCCCTCACACATGAAACTCTTCTTCTCTATCTTGTAGCCACAGGCTCCACTATCAGTGCGGTCCTTGTTCGAGAAATGGATTTCAATGGGAAGTTGGTACAAAATGTGATATATTTTGTATCAGAAGCCTTATCAAGAGCAAAAAAATCGGTACTCCGAGATCAAAAAATTTATTTATTCTTTGGTAATGGCTTTGAGGAAATTCTGGCATTATTTTTTGGCACATAATGTAATTGTACCAACTTCTTATCCTCTAGGAGATATGCTTTGAAGCAAGGACTCTACGGGGAGAATTGGAAAGTGGTTCGTTGAGCTAGCCCCCTTTGGCATCTCCTTCATAGCAAGAACAACAATCAAGTCACAGGTGGTGGCTGATTTTGTAGAAAAATGGACTCCGTCTGCAGTATGGGCTCCGAAAGAATCAAATGAAGGCATATGGACCATATACTCTGATGGAGCTTTTCAAGCATCCGGAGCAGGCGCCGGAGCGGTCATAATTTTGCCTTTAGGGCAGAAAGCAATGTACTCTGCAAGGCTCAAATTTAAGTCCACCAATAATATTGTGGAGTACGAAGGAATTTTGCTAGGCCTTCGTAATGCGCGTGCCCTTGGTGCTAAAAGAGTTTCTATAAAAATAGATTCCCAAATTGTAGCAGCGCACGTTGATCAAAGTTTTCATGTTCGGCATCCACAACTTGCTAAATATTTGGAAGAGATCCGCAAGACCGAAGCAGCATTTAAAGGGATATCTGTTTGGAGGATCCCACGAGCCGATAACTTACAAGCAGACATCTTGGCAAAAGCTATAGCCGGAGCCCTAGATATCCCGGAAGGGGATTTTTATGAAGAGCTTGCCTCCCCTTCGGTGCCCCAACTCCCTCCTACGGAGGTCTTTTGTATACCAAGCACCGATTGGCGGAGTTCAATTATGGATTTATTGCAAGACGAAGCTAATTTGCCTGAAGACCAAAAGCTATCAAGACTATAGTTAAGAGTCCAGAACTATCAGATTGTCAACGGTATTTTATAAAAGGACGGAGTCTGTTCTCTCCTACTCCGATGTATTTCCCAAGACGAAGGCCAAGACATACTCCGAGAAATTCATGAAGGCCTTTGTGGTAGCCATCTTGCCCCTCGAGGTTGAGCAGGCAAAACACTTCGTCAGGGGCTCTATTTGCCTACAATAGTAGCTGATGTGGAGGCTTTAGTCCACACTTGCCAATGTTGTCAATGAATGGGAAGATGGAGTCATCGTCCACCAACACCTCTTGAAGTTATTACTCTGGTGTGGCCAATAGCCCGGTGGGGAATGGACCTTATTGGCCCCTTCCTAATGGAAAAGGGCAGTCTAAATTTTGCAGTAGTAGCAATTGAGTATTTTTTTATGTAGGTCGAAGCAGAACCCCTCACCGCTATCACTTCAAAAAATGCGCAAAAATTCTTCTGGCAAAATATTATTTGCAGATTCAGACTGCCTAGACAGCTGACAATTGACAACGACACTCAATTCAATGCCAAAACCTTCAGAGAGTTCTGTGAATGTCTTGGTATTGAAATGTGCTTTGCAGCTGTCTGTCATACACAATCCAACGGAGCCGTCGAGCGAGCTAATGGTAATATCTTGTCAGGCTTGAATCGGAGAATAGTAGGATTAACAAGGGGTTATGGACCGAAGAGCTTCCAAAGATTTTATGGTACAATACACTGAGTCTTACTTACAGAAATACCATGTGACATTGGCAGAAAACCCTTCCTAGAATTCTGCATTTTGAAACGTTTCAAAACCTTGTCAATGTACATACTTTTGCTTAATCCAATTAACCATTTTGATCTATCTCTATAGATCTTTATGCCTAGAATGTATGCTGCCTCTCCAAGATCTTTCATCGAAAAACTATTTTTAGTGAAGTCTTGACAAAATTTAACAAAGGAATGTCGTTTCCGATCAATAATATGTCATCCACATATAGGACAAATAACACAAGTGAGCTCTCACTAGCCTTTTTGTAAACACAAGACTCTTCTTCATTCTTGATGAAGCCAAACCCTTTGACTACCTCATCAAAACAAAGATTCCAACCCCGAGAAGCTTGCTTCAATCCATAAATGGACTTTAGCAACTTGCAAACTTTCCCAACATTCCGCAGACCGTAAAGACCTTCAGGTTGTGTCATGTATACATCCTCACTTAGGTTTCCATTTAGGAAAGCCATCTTTACATCCATTTGCCATATCTCATAATCATAAAATGCGGCAATAGCTAGGATGATCCGAATAGACTTAAGCATTGCGACGAGCAAAAACGTTTCGTCAGAATCAACACCTTGAATCTGTCTGAAACCTTTCACCACCAATCGTGCCTTATAGATGTGAACATTTCCATCAACGTCTATCTTTTTCTTAAAGATCCATTTACACTCAATAGTTTTTACACCATCGGGTGGATCAACCAAGTTCCAAACTTGATTGATACACATGGACTCCAACTCAGATCCAATGGCTCCAAGGCATTTCTCAGAGTCTGGTCCCATCACTACTTCCGCATAGTTCTTGGGCTCATCGTTGTCCAACAACAACACGTCGCGATGCCCAGTGGTCAATAACATGTACCTCTCTGGCTCATGCACTACTCTCTCATACCTCCGTGGGGCTGGCGCATCCAGAACAGGGCCAGCAACCTCTTGCGCCTCCTGCTCTAGCTCAGTGGGATCTGGAACACTTTCCAATTGCCCTCAAACCTCTTCGAGATTCACAGTCCTCCCACTAACTCCTTTTGAGAGAAACTCTTTCTCAAGGAACACACCATTTCGAGCGACAAACACTTTGCTCTCCTCTCTATTATAGAAATAGTATCATTTGGTTTCCCTAGGATACCCCACAAAGAAGCACTTGTCAGACTTAGGACTAAGTTTGTTAGATGTCATACGTTTGACATACGCCTCACATCCCCAAATCTTTAGAAAAGACAAACTGGGACGCCTCCCATAACACATCTCATATGGCATCTTCTCTACTGATTTAGATGGAACTCTATTAATCGTGAAAGCTACGGTTTCTAAAGCGTCAGCCCAAAAGGATAATGGAAGATCAGTGTGACTCATCATGGACCACACCATGTCCAACAAAGTGTGGTTTCTCCACTCGGACAACCCATTCCATTGAGGCGTGCTGGGTGGAGTCAGTTGTGGAACAATTCCACGCTGCTTCAGATGATCACTAAACTCATGACTCAAATATTCACCACCATGATCTGATAGTAGAAATTTAATTGTCTTGCTTGTATGATTTTGTACCTTATTCTGGAACTTCTTGAACTTTTCAAAGGATTCCCACTTATGCCTCATCAAGTATACATAGCCAGATCTACTTAAGTCGTCGAAAAAAGTAATAAAGTACTGAAATCATTTCCTAGCCGTGTGATTCATTGGACCACACACATCAGTATGTACTATGTCCAATAGCTCACTCGCCCTCTCACTCTATCAAGTGAAAGGCATCTTTGTCATTTTGTCATGTAAACAAGACTCGCATGTGTCATATGATTCAAAATCAAATGACTCTAAAAGTCCATCACTGTGGAGCTTCTGTACACGCTTCTCATTTATATGACCCAAACGACAATGCCAAACGTAGGTAGGATTTAAATCATTGAGTCGTTGTTTCTTAGTACTAATGTTATAAATGTATGCATCATCAAGACTTAGAATATACATTACATTCACTAATGGACAAACACCATAGAGCATGCCATTAAAAAATATTGAACAACTCTTGTTCTTTATTACGAATTCAAAACCATCTTCCTCTAAACATGAAGAGATAATGTTTCTGCCTAAGGCAGGAATGAAATAACAATTATTTAACTTAAAAACTAATCCTGACGGTAGCGACAGTGAATAGACCCCAACGGTCAACGCTGCAACCTTTGCACCATTCCCAACACGGATATCTAGTTTTCTACTTGCAAACTTTCTTACTCTACTCAGCCCCTGCAATGATTTGCATGTATGAATCATCGATCCAGTATCAAATACCCATGAATCATTTGGACGAGTAGCAAGATTAATTTCAATAACATTAATACCTGAAGCGGAAGTCACACTTCCCTTCTTGTTTTTCTGCTCTTCTAAGTACACCATGTAGTTGCGCTTCCAATGCCCATGCTTGTGGCAATGGTGGCACACATTAGAGTTGGTAGGACCAGACCTGGACTTTCCAGTTGGTTTAGACTTTGCACTAGAGATCGCATATGTATTCTTAGTCTTCTTCCTCCTCTTTTGCCCTATTTTCGAACAACCATCACATGGTTTGGAACCTTCCTGATACTCACCTCAGTAGATTTTAGCATCCCATGCAACTCATCTAGTGTCTTCTCTAGTCCAACCATGTTACAGTTCATTATGAATGGCTCAAAGCTCAATGGGAGCGACTGGAGAATAACATCAATAGAGAGGCACATATCTATTGGAGTGCCTAGTCTCTCTAGAGTCTCCACGCAACCAATCATCTTGATCATGTGAGGGCTCACTAGGCTCTCTTCAGCCAACCTACTACCAAACAAGCCTTTAGACACATTGTATCTTTTGCCCTTGCTTGGTCCTGAAGCATGCCCTGAAGCCCTACGATCATATAGTAGGCATCATGATCCTCATATTGTTTATGAAACTAAGAGGACATGCATGCAAGCATCAGGTAGTTGACATCCACAGAATCACTAGCATGCTTCTCATAAGCACGCTTATCTGTTGCAGAAGCAACCTCTCCTGGTTCATCAGGGTGGGGTTCCTGTAGAACATAATCCTTTTTCTCTTGCTTGCGAACAATTCTCAAGTTTGATACCAATCCATAAAGTTCGTTCCAAATAATTTATCTCGTTCAAGAATAGATCACAAATTAAAAACTAGATTGCTCTTAACAGTAGACGTTGTAGGTGCCATGATCTAAAAAGATTAAATGCGAGGTTTTAGCACTATGAAATGTTTATATTTTATCCAATAAAAGATGTTCCACTATCTAAACCAGTCACTTTCCCTCTCATGACTAATAGTGGCGCAAGATCCATGGTCACGCTATCTCCTAGTGAGCTTTGGCATCACTGCTAGAAGCTAGTTGACATAGGTAAGCAATTCCTTGCTAATCACATCGTATGTGACTCTTGTCGTTGGAGAAGCATCAAATGCTCGACCCCAACTCCTATGCTCCAAGGCCCAAAACCGTTTTGATAGCCTCATCAAGTGAACCAACACTATGCATGCAGAAGTCTGACTTCTGCCCCAACTAGTCGAGATAAAAGATAACACCCTGCTTTGGTAGACCCACTATCGATGAGCACGAACCTTGGTGGGTGCAGCTATTGGGAAGAGCATTAACACTTAATTTTCTGAGGGAAAACTACTCTAGCATCACAACGTCCCTAGTGCACATGAAACATGCAAGAATAGAATAATAGGAACATAAGAAAGCATCACAGGCAATCATATTAAGTGTGACATAGCATGGCCTTCTTCACATGGCAATCTCCAACTCCATGGCTCCTCCTGTCATCGAGTGCATGCTCCTAGCCTCCATAAAGAGTACTAGTCTATCTCGCATAGGCTATACTAATTACATGGGCTGAAGCACCGCGGAAATGACATGCAAGCTGTAATAAATTTTACATTAGCATTGGGCTATAAATAACCATGACATGTAGGCCATATTTAATTACATGCATTGCATGAATCTCATACATCACATTTTAACCAAGGCCATGCTATTCATGACATTCTCTGCAAAACAAAGTTAGGCGAGCAATCTACAAATGACTGGATTCTGGATCTGAAAATCCCGGGTCAGCTAGCTCGGTTCTTCAAAATCACGCAGGCCGGAACTTCCGATCAATATCGGAATCCTACATCGCGACAATTGCCTTTGGTATCGAATCATTATTCGATATCGGAACATCCGATAACTATCGGAACTTCTGATCCTCCATCGGAATTTTCGATCACATCAGAACTTCCGATCTGTCACGGACAGAAATAGATCTAATATGTTTTTCCACCATGTATCTCCATACATGAGGGATCCAGATCGAACACTACGCACGTAAGCTATGATACCACTGTTGGGGAATAGAGGAGCTACGCTAGCCGACAAATTCAAAATTTCTGCCCTATGGCCCTAGGCTCATGTGCATGTGAGATCATAGATCGGTACCTTCTAACACTTGACGCGCTAGGTGCAGTAGAAGAAGAGGTTTATGAAGCACGTCAAGCATATCCTCACTTTGTCTCGGCCGTTCCTCGCCGATCCAATCGATGAAGAAGTCGCCTTTCCTCGTGGTGATAGACACGAGCATCGTTTATGAAGCAACTCCTCCACGGAGTCCACACATACAAGGATGGAGTTCCTCCCACGGCAGCGTGCTAGCACCTCACATGAGAGACGGGAAATCCTCGATCTCAACATTTGAGATCAAGAAAGGGAGGAGAGGACTCTTGGGTGGCTAGTTCTAATCTAGGCTTATTCCTTGTCCCAAGACCTCCTGCTCTCCTTATATAGGGTTGAAAGCCCCCTGGGTCATGCACATCATGGAGCCCCCAAATTAGTTACAACTAATCCGTATTCGTAATAGATCCAATCTGATACCCCACATCGGAACTTCCGATCCTGGATCGGAACTTCCGACAAGGTATTTTTCAGCTCTCCAAATTCAGCATGACACGCAACAGATCTAATCTGTTTTTGCCCACCTCAGAACTTTTGATACCATATCAGAACTTCCGATCAGTACAAAAATTCCCCGATTCTGAATCAGAACATTCGTCTCATCGGAACTTCCAAAGCAACAATTGCTCTCTGTATCGAGACTAGAAATTAACCGGAATTTCCGATACTCACTATCAGAACTTTCGATCCACAAAATTTTCTTGGGCATATCCTTCAGTATAACGCTCCGTTGATGACATGGTAGTGCCGCGCCATGTGCCGAAGCCTTGAGAGCTCGGGGCCTGATGGGAGCCTGTCACCGCCTCGTAGCAAATTCCAGATCTGATCTCGCTAGTCTTCAGTGGTATCGCACAGGACCGAGGCGGGCTCCGAGGATGGCATCGAGGTTGCCTCCGAGGACAGCACCAAGGGTCTGGATAGCTCTTCAAAAAAAAGCCCATGGGGGTATGTCTTGACCTCCGGCTACTGCTTTGGCGAGGGCATCCGCTTGCTGGTTGTCAGCTCTCGGGATGCTTCGAACGAAGATCCTTTTGAATGCTGCTTCTGTCTTGTAGATTTATTCTAGGTAAGCGGCGAGGTCTGGGTCCTAGACTTGGAATCTCTTATCTACATGCCCCGCTTCAATCTGGGAATCTGTTTTTACAACCACCCGAGTAGCACCTAGCGCACATGCTTTTCGAAGGCCTAACAACACACCCTCGTACTCAACTATATTGTTTGTTGCTTTAAAATTTAGCCTTACATAGTACAAGACTTTTTTCCCTGACGGTGATATGATGACCACTCCAACGCTTGATCTAGAGGCCTGGTATGCTCCACCAGAGAAGATCATCCATACCCCTTCGCCTGCTTCTTCTAGAGTCCAACTTGCTGATGGGGTCCATTCCGCGATGAAGTCGGCGAGGACATGTGACTTTATGGCAGTCCCGACAATGAGCGTGATATCGAAAGGGGCGAGCTCCACCACCCACTTCCCTATCCTTCCGCTAGCATATCTTTTCATGAACATGTCCCCGAGGGGATATGAAGTGGGAATTACAACATCATGGCCCAGGAAGTAGTGGCGCAGCTTCCGCGAAGCCATTACGAGGGCGCAGGACACCTTCTCGAGCTCGTTGTACCTTCTCTTGGCTCCTAAAAGGTCTTCAGAAACAAAGTACACCGGCCGCTGGATTAGCTTCCCTTCGATTTCTTCCTCTCTAATTATTACAAAGCTTGTTGCGAAGCCCGCAGCAGCGAGGTAGACGAAGAGGGTTTCTCCATTGCGAGGGGTGGTGAGGGTAGCCAGATTAGCGAGGTACTCCTTGATCTCCTCGAAGCATTTTTGGCATTCGGGGTCCAAGCGAAGTCCGTTGACCCTCATAGTGCCTTGAAGATTGGGAGGCTTAGCTCGGCAGACCTGGCAAGGAAGCGACTGAGGGCGGCAAGACACCCGACTAGTTTCTAGGCTTGCTTCAAATTCTCCGGTGGGGCCATGTTCTGCAGCGCGCTGATCTGGGTCAGGCTGGCTTCAATGCCCTGGTTCGAGACCAGGTACCCTAGCAACTTACCGGCTCGAGCCTGAAGACACACTTGTTGGGGTTCAAGCGGATCCCGCAGGCCCGAAGGCTATCGAATGTTTCTGCTATGTCTAGGCTATGTTGGTTCTTATTTGCACTTGTGATTACAATATCGTCCATGTATGCTTCAATGTTGCGACCTATCTGATGGCCTAGGGCCTTCGCAATTAGCCTAGAAAAGGTGGCTCTGATATTTCTTAGGCCGAAGGGCATTCTTACATAACAGAACACTCTAGAGTGGGTTGATAAAACTAGTTTTGGCCTGGTCCTCATGCTTTAGCCATATTTGATGGTTTCCGGAATATGCATCAAGAAAACTGAGGAGCTCCGAACCAGCTGTGGAGTCGACTAGTTGGTCGATGGAGGCATAGGGTAGAGGTCACGAGGGCATGCTTTATTCAAGGAGGTGAAGTCGATACAAATGCGCCATTTGCCGTAGTTTTTCTTTTTAACAAAGATGGGGTTCAACAGCCACTCCGTATAGCTAATCTCCCTGATAACCGCGTCCTGGAGTAGCTTCTCAACTTCTTCCTTGGTGAGGTCAGTGTTGACATAGAAATGTGCCCCCACACTTGGGTCAGTTCGACGATCCAAAAGTGTGCAGATACTTAGAGACAAGCCTAAGCGTAACACAACACCGACATCGCGTTCTGACTACCCTTATCTATGGTAAGGAGGGTGGAGTCGCTAGGTAACCAGATCACACAGAAATAATCCAATTAGCCGAAAGAAATGTATTAAACAGGAAAAGTCAGAAACTGGATGAAGCCTGACTAATTCGAAGTACGGTGCGAAGGGTGTCGCCGAAGCGTACCTTCGGCCTCTAGTGCGGAGTGTTCTGCCGAAGGGTACCTTCAGTGTTCGGACTGATCTAGCGCGAAGATAGACCCCAAACCGATCTAGACGCGACAATCAACTCCGAACAATGGGGTTCGACATGAGGTCTCTGATACAATAAGATACAGAATAATGACTTAGACACAACGCGCGAGCGTGACTTCATCTAGAGTGGAGTACGAGCATGGCGAAGCCTGTCGTGATGAAGTCTGTTGGCGAAGCATGTCGGCGCGCGAACTTGGCCAAACTGACAATAGCGTAATGGTCCGGCACGGTCGGTCGAAGCAACAGTCTCGCCGAAGGGTGTTCTAACAACCTCCGAAACCGATCTTTCAGCTTCGGACACCTCTGGTGAAGTAGATCCGAACGTGGATACCTACAACGAAGTAGATTCGAAGTACCAATTCGGCCTGAGGACCGAATTCTGCTATGTATTGCACTAGTGGAGAAGGTAGCAATCTGTTACGCAGATTAGCAGATACTTCACAGGTGAAGTAACAAGGCGATATCAATCTATTACATAGATTAACGGATACTTCATAGGAAAAGTAAAAAGGCGATAGCAATCTATTATGTAGATTAATGGATACTTCACAAGTGAAAGGCGATAGCAATCTATTACGTAGATTAATGGATACTTCACAAGCGAAGTATCAAGGAGATAGCAATCTATTACATAGATTAACAAATACTACACAAGCGAAGTAACAAGGATTACCACTATTCCGAAGTGGCCGTCGGAGGGCTTCCAGGCAAACCCATGAAGTGTACAAAAAAAGAGAAAGTAAAGTACGATTCAAAGCTAGGGATTGTGGTTGATTTATGTTGGGGGGGTCTTCTGAATCGGCCTCACCCCTATATTTATAGGGGCTAGACTTCTAATCTCTAAGCCTAATCTAGTGGAATTCTGTTTGATCACGCGTAAAAGACTTAGTCAAAAATCGGACTCAATCTCTAACTCCTGCCTGAAGTGGGCCTTCGGCCAGGCCTGCCGAAGCCTACTCCTCGTGCCGAAGCTTCGGTGGAGTGGGCCTCCGAAGAGCTTTGGGCCGAAGGCTGTGGGCTGGCTGGAAGCTTCCAAAGCCCGTAGCCCAGTGGTCCTTCAGCCCTGTAGGGATCTGGCCTAACCCGGGACATGTGCACTTTCGGCCCAAATTACCAAAATTGATATTTTGACAATCTTAACCATTAATGCCATTTTTTGCTATCAACACATGCCCCCTGCCTTTTATTGAACTAAATGAACTAAAAGCACAATGGGCTAAAGACAATACCTTCCATTTCGACCTTTCGACATCCTTCAGGCTCTTCGCCACACACTTGGGAAATACCTTTTCAACTATCTACCATTCAGAGCTCTTCGAAACCACTCTCGTTATAGAGATTCTAAAACTGACAAACCAAGGGTTGGTTTCAGTGTTTGTGATGAGTGATTGACAGGCCTTTTACCCTCTGTTCGAAGGGTACCTCCGAAGGGGTTTCGGAGGTTGTACCTCCGAAGGGTGTTCGGAGGTGGTTTGGTTGCTGCAGCTGTTGCAGCGGAGTGCGCTCGTCGGAGGGGTCCGACAGTTCACGATGACTGGGTGTGTACCGAAGGCTTCGGTACTTTGGGCGGTACACCGGAGTGTGTACCGGAGGTTGCTAACCCAGAGAGGTCTCCGGAGTACTGGATACACTTGTCTGTTTGTCTGTGGTGCGCAGGGACTTCGGAGGTGACGGACGAACGTAGCAGGTGAACCTGGGTCAAGCGGGAGGCTTGATGCCAGGGGAGCGGGGGAGCTCCGTCACGGTGGCTGCGAAGGTGGTTCGGGTCGGTCCTCGGGTCGAGGCGTGCCAGGTGAAGGCAGAGAGTGCAGAGCGTGGCTTCGACTGAAGGTACTCCGAGACAAAGTCCTCGGAGGTGAGGCACTTCGAAGGTACTCCGGATGGAGTGACTCCGGAGTTGGATGGATCAAGTCCTCTGCGGAGGCAAGGAGATCGAAGTGTGCTCCGGAGGGAGACATTCGAAGGTGCCCGACGAAGGTCTCAGAAGTCGAGGCGCATCGAAGGCATGGTCCGGGTGAGGCTCGTCGAGGAGTGTGCTCGGGGAGAGACACTGCGACGAAGTGCTCATGGAATGCTTCGTGCGGAGGCCTTGGATGAAGGTGGGGCTTCGGAGTGTGGAAGGCTTCGGAGCGAGGCTAGCTCCGAAGTGTGGTTGTCTTGTGGTGCTTCGGCCTGCATGGCTTCGGTACATGGACTGACGGAGTTCGAGCTGGGTGAAGCTGTGAAGCCGTGGTGGTCCACTCCGGAGGTGTTGGTGCGAAGGCCCAAGGGCTTTGACGGCTTCGACTCAAAACCGTCACTGTATCGAAGGTCATCTTCGGCGAAGCGAAGGCCACCAAGCTCAAGGCTTCTCGCTGAAGCTACCACACCCTCGCGTGCGAAGGGAGGCTGCAGAAGGTCAAAGACTGCAAAGGCTGACACTGTCTGCTCTGCAAAAAGCTGACGCTGTCCCCTCTGCAAAGCTGACAGAGAAGCCTCCAGAATAAAGGTGGACTACCTTTTGTACCCCTTAGTTCTGTAGAGACAAAATCAATGTAAACCCTAGGGGTAAAGTAGTCACTTCCTTTGGGTGAACTGTGGGCTATAAATATGGGGGCTCGGTAGGTAACATTAACACTTTGAGCATTTACTGTTGAGCTTCTGTAGCCACATACCTCGCTGTATTCATCCAGAGTTCAATCTATTTGTGTTCCTTGTTCAAGCGGCGAAGCCCTGCTTCTTTGTGCTTTTTGCTTGAGCTCGCGTTACATACCTCGCTTGTTGTAGTACATCGAAGCCTGTCTAGGCGAAGGTTGTCTTTGTGCGAAGTGTGTTTTTCAGCGTGCTGTCGCTCTGTGTAACTTGAGGATAGACCTCACAGCTTACTAGCGAAGCCCTGATCGAGGCCCGTTTTGCTTCTTGTGTCGAAGCCCTTAGCAAAGTCCGTTTGTGTGCATGTAGACCTTCGTGTACGAAGCCCAGCACCAGTTGCTGCCGCCAAGTACTTGGTCGAAGTCCTCAGAGGGCTGTCCACTCTTGCGAAGGGTGAAGTGCGAAGCCTGCTCAAAGCACCCCGTGTGCGGAGCCTGCACTGACTTAGCGGAGTAGATTTTCGAGGGTTGTTGTGGAGCGAAGTCTTCTTGGCTTCGAACTTTTACTCCTGCGAAGCCTGAGTTTGGAGCTATCGAAGTACCTCCGAACCAGACCTTCGAAGATAGTGTTCGAAGCCTGTTCCGCAGAAGACAGGATTAAAACCGAAGGCTGTTTTTAGCCTGAAATTTTGAAAGCTCCCATTCACCCCCCCCTCTGGTCGCCGTTTCCGGTCCAACAATTGGTATCAGAGCGGGTTAAGATCACCAGTTGACCTTAACCGGTTTTGTGATCTATTGGCGACATGGATAGAGGCAGTAAAATTCCTCTGTTCGATGGGACAGATTTTGCATACTAGAAGGTGCGCATGGAGGCTTACTTGTTAAGCCAAGGAAATGCAATTTGGGAGATTGTGGACTCACAATACTCCATCCCTGAGACTCGCACCTCTCAGACTGAGAAGGATCAGTATAATGCCAACTCCAAGGCAAGAATATATTGTTCATCGGTTTGAGTAGAAGTGAGTTCGATAGGGTGCAGCACCTTAGGACTGCTAGGGAAATTTGGACAACTGTCACTGTCTTTCATGAGGGCTCTACTCAGATTAAGGCCAGGCGCCAAAGCACATACAATCAACAGTATCAGCTGTTTGTGCAGGCACCTGGTGAATCTATAGATGCCATGTTTTCTCGTTTTGACGCGATAGTGAGTAACTTGCGATCCAACGGGACGCTTGCTTACAGTGATCATGATAGGGCTATCAAGCTTCTCTATGCTCTTGACCGTAGCATATGGGAAGTGAAGATATCCAGCATTGAGGAGTCCGCAGGCTATGACACATTGACCTGTGATGAGCTCTTCAGCAAGCTGAAGTCCGCAGAGATTGCCAAGGCATCTCTTGCAGTGCACAGAAGCTCTTTGCCACAGCCATTGGCATTGGTTTCTAGCACTAGTCGTGGCACCACTGCAGAACCAAGCACATCTGGCATTTGTGTTCTTGCAGATGGTTTTGCTTTGTCCTCCCTGGTCTCCGTCACAAAGGAGCAGGTGGACACTCTAGATGATGATGAGCTTGCTCTCATTGCCCGGAGGTTCACCCGCTTTCATCATGAGAGACGTGATCAGAGGAGAAGTGGTTTTAGTGGTTGCTATGAATGTGGCGACACCTCTCACATTAAGGCAAATTGCCCTAAGCTCAAAAAGAGAGATGAGAGTGAGCACCCTAAATACCACAAGAAGGAGAGGAAACCCTTTGTGAAGGGCAAGCGCGGCAAGATGGCTAAGAAAGTTGCCAAGACCGCTTCCAGAGCCTTTGTTGCTGCTCTCAGCGACATCGACACGTCCTCAACTGAGGAGTCGAGCTCTGAGGAGGAGGTGTCCCCACGGAAGGAGGACAAGAAGGACAAGAAGGGACGAGACTTCACCGGCCTTTGCTTCATGGCCGACAGCGATCACAGCGGCGATGAGCTTGACTCATCTAAGGTATCACTATCATCTGACCAGCTACTAATTAAATTAGATGAGCTGAATGAAGTAGTACTTGGTCAGGATAGATTACTTGTGCAAGCCGCTAGAGAAAGAAAAGACCTTAGACTTAGGCTAGAAACTATTTCTACTGAATATGCCATGCTTAAGTCTAAATCTGATGATGCTAAATGTGAGTCCTGTTCTGTTGTCATGGGTGAGCTTGCTCAGTTGCGCTCTGTACATGCTCAAAATCTCTCTGAGCTTGAGACTGCACAGAAGCAGCTTTTGGAGGTGGATTCTAGACCTCATGATGTTATTGATTGCATGAACTGCTCTTTATTACGCGAAAGCATTAATTTACGTGATAAGCATGTTCATGATTTGGAGGCTAGATTGGAGAGGGCCGGTAGTTCTAAGGATGTGCAACCTGTTTGTGATACTTGCATTACCCTTAAGGACCAACTAGGCACTGTTAGAGAGCGAGCTGAAAACCTCATGTCTGAAAATGAATACCTCCTTTCCGTGGTTAATAAATGCACTGAGGGAAAGGGTAGGATGGATTTGCTTTTGGCCAAAACCAAGTTGTGTGCTGACAGAGCAGGGGTAGCTCTAGGTTTGGGTTTTGAGAGGATTTCTTCAGACAGTAAGACCAAAACTGTTTTTACCTCTCCCACTACCTTAGAGAAAGAATGAGCTCTGTTAGACACTCCACCAGCCAAGAAACCTACCCGAGCTCAAAAGAAAACCACTCCTCTTGCCAAGAAAAATCCTCCCAAGAAAACCACTCAGAGAAAACCCAAGGAGCCTGTGAGAGTTGCTCCTGTGACCCATGAGAGTGCCCCCAGAAGAGTGTTTCATTGTTCCTATTGTCAGCGGGCGGGTCATTTGGTTGGGTTCTGTTTTCGTCGCATCAAGGATGAGCGACGCTCTCAGGCGATGAGTTACCAGGACATGCATTACCCATCTTTAGGTATGCATGAGTCTGCGTTGTACTATCGTCCTGCTTTTGAGGCTCCTCGTGCTTCTCGGAGAGGTTTTGCTCCTCGAGGTGTTCACCATGTTCCATATGGTGGTAGACCTCGGGCGAGTAGCTTTGTACCTCATCAGAGTAGGAGACCTCGACATGTTGTTCGTTCACAGCATGTAGGTAGACCTCGCACTTTGCATTATTCTGATTATCATGTGCGTAGACCGTCTACTTTTGCTGCGCCTACTACTCGTGTCACTCAGTGCTAGATGCCTCGTCATTATTTTACCTCACCCCAGCACTGAGCGATCGAGACATTCTTATCGTGTGTAGGCGACAGATCGAGGCTTGGAGGGCACGTGGATCATGGACTCCGGTTGTTCGCAGCCACATGACCGGAGATGCAGCATGGTTCTCCAGCCTCACCACAACCAAGCAAATGGAACATATCACCTTCGGAAACAATCGAAGGAGTAGAGTGAAAGGTAAAGGTCTGGTAAGAATTAATTCGAACTTCACTCTCAAAGATGTTGCTTTGGTTGAGAACCTGGGATACAATTTGCTGTCTGTATCTCAGTTGCTTGATGAGGGCTTCGAAGTGCGATTCCATCGCGATACTTCGCAAGTGCTCAATTCTGATGGCGTTGTGGTGTGTAAGATCTTTAGAGTTGGGAGAGTTTTTGGAGCTGATTTTTCTGAGTCGTCTGGATCTTCTCATTGTCTTGTTGCACATTCGACGTCTGATCTTTGGAAGTGGCATAGGAGACTAGGGCATATGAGCTTTGAGTTGCTCGCTCGTCTGAGCGCCCTAGGCCTGATCCGAGGATTGCCCAAGCTCAAGTTTGAGAAGAATTAGTTTGCGCTCCGTGTCGACATAGAAAAATGATTGCCGCTTCGCATTCGCCAGTCACCACAGTGATGACTGAACGACCCGGAGAACTTCTCCACTTGGACACGGTAGGTCCTTCTCGGGTTAGTTCTTTAGGCGGCAAGTGGTATGTATTAGTTATCGTCGACGATTTCTCTCGCTACTCTTGGGTCTTCTTTCTTGCCAGCAAGGATGAAGTGTTTTCACACTTTCGGAGCTTGGCTTTGAGACATTTTACTGAACTCCCTGGTGCATTGAAATTCATTTGAAGTGATAATGGCACTGAGTTCAAAAATAGTCTCTTTGTTGACTTTTGCATGGAGCATGGCATAGAACATCAATTCTCTGCTCCGCGGGTTCCTCAACAAAACACTGTTGTTGAGAGGAAGAACCACACTTTGGTTGAGATGGCTAGGACGATGCTTGATGAGCATAGGACTCCTAGAAAATTCTGGGCTGATGCCATGAACACTGCTTGTTACATCTCAAACCGAATCTTCTTGCGCTCAATTTTAAATTTGACATCTTATGAGTTGCGTTTTGGGAGACAGCCCAAGGTTACTCATCTTCGAGTTTTTGGCTGTCGCTGCTTTATCCTAAACGTGGTAATTTAGATAAATTTGAGTCGCGATCTTCTGACGGGATCTTTTTGGGTTATACTACACATGGTCATTCTTATCGTGTTTATAACTTGGAGACTAACACTGTCATCGAGTCATGTGATGTGACTTTTGATGAATCCACCCCCTCTGTTAGTTCTGCTTTTGAACAGGCAAATGAACACGACATGGAATAGACCTTATTCGAAGAAGAAGATCCCGGAGAATTCGAGGATGAACCCCTGCTACCCTCGACATCAACCCCCGAAGCTGACCCCGCTTCGACCACTTCGGCACGAGTCCCGAAGCGACTACCTCAACATCGGTCATCTTGGACTACTCCAACGCACAAGTTGAGGGGGACACTGCATCCCGCCGCGAGGCTCCACATCATGTTCAAAGGATGCACCCTCCCGAGCAGATCATTGGTGAGCTTGATAGAAGGGTAACTCGTTCTCATGCCCACTTCACTAATGCTGCTTTTGTTGCTTCTTTCGAGCCCTTAAATGTTAGTCATGCACTTTCTGATTCTAGTTGGATCAATGCCATGCATGAGGAACTAGAAAATTTTGAGAGAAACCAAGTCTGGACTTTAGTTGATCCTCCACCAAATGTTCATTTCATTGGAACTAATGGATTTTCAAAAATAAACAAGGGGAGGATGGGACTATAGTTAGAAACAAGGCTAGGCTTGTAGCTCAGGGCTTTTCTCAACTAGAAGGGATTGATTTTACTGAAACTTTTGCACCTGTTGCTCGCCTTGAGGCCATTAGGATTTTTCTTGCCTTTGCGACATCCCGGGGATTCAAACTCTATCAAATGGATGTCAAAAGTGCTTTTCTTAATGGCTTCATAGGTGAAGATGTTTATGTAAAACAACCCCCTGGTTTTGAAAACCCCAAGTACCCACATAAAGTCCTTAAACTTCATAAGGCTCTTTATGGACTCAAGCAGGCCCCTCGGGCGTGGTATGATAGACTTAAGTCTTTTCTGCTTGAGCGAGGGTATTTGATGGGCTCTGTTGATAAAACTTTGTTTACTCTCAAGCATGGCAAAGATTTCCTCCTAGTTCAGATTTATGTGGATGATATCATCTTTGGTGGCTCTTCTCATGCTTTGGTTGCCGAGTTTGCAGATACCATGAGCAGGGAATTTGAAATGTCAATGATGGGTGAACTCACCTTTTTCCTTGGTTTGCAAATCAAGCAAAGCAAACAAGGTACTTTTGTCCACCAGACAAAGTACACCAAGACCTGCTCAAGAAGTTTGACATGTCCGATGTGAAGCCCCTCGCCACTCCAATGGCTACATCCGTAGCATTGGATCCTGACGAAGATGGAGAAGCCGTAGATCAGAAGGAGTTCCGAAGCATGATCGGCTCCCTCCTCTACTTGACTGCTACGAGGCCGTACATACACTTCGCGGTGTGTCTGTGCGCTCGTTTTCAGGCTTCACCACGAGCTTCGCACCGCCAAGTGGTTAAGAGCATCCTAAGGTATCTCAAACACACCCTTGAATTTGGCATATGGTATTCAGCATCTTCATCTTTATGTCTTCGAGGTTATTCCGATGCGGATTTTGCTGGGTGTAGAATTGATAGGAAGAGTACCTCTGGTACTTGTCATTTTCTGGGTACTTCTTTGGTTTGCTGGTCTTCCCGCAAACAGTCTAGTGTTGCACAATCGACAGCTGAGGCCGAATATGTTGCTGCAGCTAGCTGTTGCTCTCAGATTTTGTGGATGGTTTCCACTTTGCGGGATTTTGGGTTAGATTATAAGAGTGTTCCACTTTTCTGTGATAACACTAGCGCTATCTGTATTGCAAACAACCCGGTTCAGCACTCCAGAACCAAACACATTGATGTGTGGTATCATTTTCTCAGAGATCACAATGAGAAGGGTTATATTGAACTTCAATATGTTGATACCCAACACCAGCTTGCCGACATTTTTACAAAACCCCTCGATGCTTCTCGATTTGCTTACTTGCGTGGGGAACTTGGCATTTGTCACCCTTACGGCATTTTGTGAGGGGGAGCTGTTTTAGATGGATATGCCTTTGCTAATTGTGTGCTAAATTGCATTTACATCTTTTGCACTTATATGCCTGCTTATAATCCATGACAGCTCAGCTCTTTTTAATTTATCTGGAACATTCATGTGCATGATGTTTTATTTTCAAAGTCAAATCGTGCTCACTGCTTAGTCTTGAATCTAGCATGTTTAGGCAGGACTGCTTTAAGCTATCTTTTATCTGCTTGACAGCGAGACACTGTTCATTGGATGCTAAAAATTGCAACTTGAAAACTGTTCTACATTTTCATGGATATTCATAAAGTACCAAACAATTGGTTCACTTGGTTAACATCAAAAATTCCATGATTTTCATGTTTCAAGTAAAAAGAACCAGGTGGGTTTGTTTGTCGCACTACCCTATTCTAGACTGCTTACCATTGCACATTGGTCTGAACTGGAATAGTGTAGTGTTTGCCAAAATCATTGCCTTAAGCTTCTCATGGTTTTCATGCCTAGGCTTGGACTGATTGGTAAGTATAAGGTGGACAAACAAATAACCCCTGGCACTAAGAAAAGAACAACAAATATTCATTGCTTATCAAGTTTGCTTTTCATGCTCCATTTGAACAGGACTTGTCTGTCTAGAGTAGAAATTGACTAGCTTTGCGCAGTCCTTGCTTTTACTCGTCTAGTCTCCTTGACTAAGTGGTGATGCTTTTATTTTAACAATGATCAAATCACATGCTTCATCATGCTTTTAGAGAATGTTCATTTGAGCTGAGCCCATGATCAATGGTGTTATTGTTGGCATATTTTTGCTTCATATGTCCTTGCAATTCTGCTCATTTCGAAGCTTTGCATCTATTACTTGCTCCTTGATGCTTGCATTGCCAAAGGGGGAGAAATTCCTCAAGGGGGAGTCACTTGCTTCGTTCTCTACCGCAAGGGGTATAATTTCCAAAGGGGGAGAAATCATGTCATAAATGCTCTTTGTTTGCCAAAGAGGGATAATTTAACCCAGGGGGAGTTTTTATTGCCGAAGGGGCTTTTTACTCTTTTGAGAAAGGGGGAGGAAATTCTTTTATCAAGTGACATGATTCGGCTCTTTTCTGAGTTTTTATGGTCACTTGTGTGCTGAACTTTTTTAAATTTTCTTGAACTTGGATTTGGTTGTCAATGCACTCATCAAGGGGGAGATTGAGAAACCAAGGGTTGGTTTCAGTGTTTGTGATGAGTGATTGACAGGCCTTTTACCCTCTGTTCGAAGGGTACCTCCGGAGGGGTTTCGGAGGTTGTACCTCCAAAGGGTGTTCGGAGGTGGTTTGGTTGCTGCAGCTGTTGCAGCGGAGTGCGCTCGTCGGAGGGGTCCGACAGTTCACGATGACTGGGTGTGTACCGAAGGCTTTGGTACTTTGGGCGGTACACCAGAGTGTGTACCGGAGGTTGCTAACCCAGAGAGGTCTCCGGAGTACTGGATACACTTGTCTGTTTGTCTGTGGTGCGCAGGGACTTCGGAGGCGACGGACGAATGTAGCAGGTGAACCTGGGTCAAGCGGGAGGCTTGATGCCAGGGGAGCGAGGAGCTCCGTCACGGTGGCTGCGAAGGTGGTCCGGGTCGGTCCTCGGGTCGAGGCGTGCCAGGTGAAGGCAGAGAGTGCGGAGCGTGGCTCCGACTGAAGGTACTCCGAGACAAAGTCCTCGGAGGTGAGGCACTTCGAAGGTACTCCGGATGGAGTGAGTCCGGAGTTGGATGGATCAAGTCCTCTGCGGAGGCAAGGAGTTCGAAGTGTGCTCCGGAGGGAGACATTCGAAGGTGCCCGACGAAGGTCTCAGAAGTCGAGGCGCATCGAAGGCATGGTCCGGGTGAGGCTCGTCGAGGAGTGTGCTCGGGGAGAGACACTGCGACGAAGTGCTCATGGAATGCTTCGTGCGGAGGCCTTGGACGAAGGAGGGACTTCGAAGGGTGGTACTCCGAAGGTGGGGCTTCGGAGTGTGGAAGGCTTCGGAGCGAGGCTAGCTCCGAAGTGTGGTTGTCTTGTGGTGCTTCGGCCTGCATGGCTTCGGTACATGGACTGACGGAGTTCGAGTTGGGTGAAGCTGCGAAGCCGTGGTGGTCCACTCCGGAGGTGTTGGTGCGAAGGCCCAAGGGCTTTGACGGCTTCGGCTCAAAACCGTCACTGTATCGGAGGTCATCTTCGGCGAAGCGAAGGCCACCAGGCTCAAGGCTTCTCGCCGAAGCTACCGCACCCTCACGTGCGAAGGGAGGCTGCAGAAGGTCAAAGACTGCAAAGGCTGACACTGTCTGCTCTGCAAAAAGCTGACGTTGTCCCCTCTGCAAAGCTGACAGAGAAGCCTCCAGAATAAAGGTGGACTACCTTTTGTACCCCTTAGTTCTGTAGAGACAAAATCAATGTAAACCCTAGGGGTAAAGTAGTCACTTCCTTTGGGTGAACTGTGGGCTATAAATATGGGGGCTCGGTAGGTAACATTTAACACTTTGAGCATTTACTGTTGAGCTTCTGTAGCCACATACCTCGCTGTATTCATCCAGAGTTCAATCTATTTGTGTTCCTTGTTCAAGCGGCGAAGCCCTTCTTCTTTGTGCTTTTTGCTTGAGCCCGCGTTACATACATCGCTTGTTGTAGTACACCGAAGCCTGTCTAGGCGAAGGTTGTCTTTGTGCGAAGTGTGTTTTTCAGCGTGCTGTCGCTCTGTGTAACTTGAGGCTAGACCTCACAGCTTACTAGCGAAGCCCTGATCGAGACCCATTTTGCTTCTTGTGTCGAAGCCCTTAGCGAAGTCTGTTTGTGTGCGTGTAGACCTTCGTGTACGAAGCCCAGCACCAGTTGCTGCCGCCAAGTACTTGGTCGAAGTCCTCAGAGGGCTGTCCACTCATGCGAAGGGTGAAGTGCGAAGCCTGCTCGAAGCACCCCGTGTGCGGAGCCTGCACTGACTTAGCGGAGTAGATTTTCGAGGGTTGTTGTGGAGCGAAGTCTTCTTGGCTTCGAACTTTTACTCCTGCGAAGCCTGAGTTCAGAGCTGTCGAAGTACCTCCGAACCAGACCTTTGAAGATAGTGTTCGAAGCCTGTTCCGCAGAAGACAGGATTAAAACCGAAGGCTGTTTTTAGCCTGAAATTTTAAAAGCTCCCATTCACCCCCCCTCTGGTCGCCGTTTCCGGTCCAACAAAAACATATGCGTTGCGAGGAGCGATTTCGACTATTTTGAAAGGGCCTTCCCATCTAGGCAACCATTTACCAAATTTGGCACTCTTAGTGCCTAAGGGTAAAATCGTCTTCCAAAGAAAGTCACCTACCTGAAATGACTTTGGTTTAATCTTCTTATTGTAGGCTTTCTGCTACTCTCCTCTTGTCTATTTCTATAGCTTCTAAAGCCCTCAATCTCTTATCGGTCACTTCTTCTAGATTGTCTTTCAAAAGAGTTTCATACTCGTCGACCGATAAGCCATCTTGCTTTAACACTCTTAGAGAGCCAAGATCTACTTCTACGGGTAGAACGACTTCTTGTCCATATACCAACTCATATGGACTAACTTTGGTAGCACCGTGCTTTTCAATTCTACAAGCCCATAGCACTTCAGAGAGCACTTCATGCCACCTTTCAGGGAACTCTTCAATTCTCTTCTTAATGAGTTTAATCATAGTTTTATTACTAGACTCGGCCTGACCATTGGCCTGAGCATAATAGGGCGAAGAGTTTAACAACGTAATACCATAATATTCGGCAATGTTTCTCACTTCTTTAGAAACAAATGAACTACCTTGACCTGTAGTGAGAGTTTGAGGAATGTCGAATCTATGTATGATGTGATTCAAGATAAAGTCAAGTACCTCGTTGTGAGTCATGTTCTTGAGAGGCGCGGCCGCGGTCCACTTGGTAAAGTAGTCCGTCGTCATCACCATGAACCGATGCCCTTTTGAGGAAGGAGGTTGAATTTTTCCGATGAAGTATAAACCCCAAACTCGGAACAACCATGGCTTGCCAAACCTCTGACATGCATCACACCCTCTATAATAGTTAAAACAATCCTCAGTCATAGTCGGCTAGTAGAAACTCGCTCTTTTGAGCATCCAACTCATTTTCTAGGCCGACAAATGAGTGCCACAAAATCCTTCATTGACTTCTCCTGTAGCCACCTGGGATCATTCATGGTCCAGACACTTAAAAAGTACTTCATCGATGGTTCGGCGATACAGTGTGTCGTCTAGCAATACAAATTTAAACGCTTGTCGCCGAACATTCAGATCAACCCTTTGGATTGGGTCTCTCAAATATTGGACGATTGGAGTTCTCCAATTGCCCTTATGGACTCTAAGTGTTTCACTAGCTCACTCCCTGAAAAATATCTAGGCTACTGATTTTGGGGTGCCCCCCGAGCCCTTTCTGCTTCTGCCGAAGCCTTGCTGGACTAGCTGTGCGGAGCGCGTCAGGACGAAGCCCCCTGCTGGAGGGTCCGGGCTCCCAGAAGTCCTCACTTTCCCAAGGACTTCGGCTCATGGGCTCCGGCGTGCCAGACCCTTCGGTGGGCGAAGTACTCTGGCCCCGGGACCTCGGCGCACGGTAGTCTCCGGCTGTCGGAGGTGTCTGACCTAGAGGGTGCGCCTGTCCGAAGTCACTGGCTTCAGCAGTGAGACCAAACATCGGCTTTTCCCATATAGAAAATTTTCCTCTCCTGACTTGGTAACCAGATGATTGCTGAGCCAAATCATTTGCAACTAAATTGGCCTCTCTTGACACATGAGAAATTTTTAAGTCATCAAAAGTAATAACTATATCCAGGCACTTATCCAAGTAGCTATTTAGCAAGCCATTAAAACATTGAGCACTCTTAGCCACTTGTTGCACTACTAACAGGGAATCACCATGCACATGAACATGTTTAACACCTATGGATTCCAAAATTCAAGCCCTACCAGTAAAGCCTCGTATTCAGCTTGGTTATTAGTAGAGAGAAACTCTAAACGAGCCGAGGTTTCAAAGTGTGGTCCGCTAGGTGATATGAGAACCACTCCAATACCTCGGCCATTTTTGCAAAATGAACCATCAAAGTAAAGTCTCCACGGCATTACCTCAATCAAAGCAACGTTGTCGCTCCAACTGACGTCTATGTGGTGATCAACTATAAAGTTAGCTACAATCTGGCCTTTCATAGCTCTTAGAGGTTCATAGGCCAAATCATATTCAATCAAAGTGTAAGCCCACTTTCCGATTCTTCCACTTAGAATCGGCTTTTGTAACATGTGCTTTATAATGTCAGTTTGGCAAAGGGAGAAGATAGTGGCATAATTTGGTACACGCGTAGTAAAGTTATAAACATAAATGTTCCACAAACTGCGTACCAGGTCTCAGCGTACAGTAGGCGGCAGGCTCAAGAACGTGATGATGTACTCTTTTCCTTCTACCTCTTGGGTTAGCATGGCCCCGATCACGCTATCTTAAGCAGTGATGTATAGCCGAAACGGAATCCCGGGTTTGGGTGCTCTCATCACGGGCGGCGATGACAAGCAGTCCTTGATTTTCTCAAAGGCGCTTTGCTGACTTGCCCCCCAAGTAAACTCAGCCTCATTCTTTAGCAGGAGTATGGGGATAAAGGCATCAATCTTGCTAGACAAGTTAGATATAAAGCGACGCAAATAATTCATCTTGCCTAGCAACTTTTGCACATCTTTCTTGCATGTCGGTGCCGTAACGTTTCTAATTTTCTCGAGCCTCTGAGGATCAATCTCTGTGCCTCTTTCATGAATCATGAAACCTAAGAACTTACCCGCCGACACTCCAAACACACATTTGAGTGGGTTCATTTTTAAGCCATACTGTGTCATCCTATCGAACGTAACTTTCAAATCGGCTAAATGGTTTCCCATAGCGTTCGACTTGACTACAACATCATCAATGTAAACTTCTAACATAACTCCTAGCAAGTCATGAAAGATCAAGTTCATAGCACGCTGATATGTAGCGCCAGCATTCTTCAAACCAAAAGTCATAACGACCCACTCGAATAAACCGACAAAACCAGGGCATCGAAAGGCTGTCTTGTAGACATCCTCTTCGGCCATAAAGATTTGATTATAACCAGCATTGCCATCAAGAAAACTTAGTACCTTGTGTCCTGAAGCATCGTTGATTAGCATGTCGGCTATCGGCAGCAGATACTCGTCCTTCGGAGTGGCCTCTTCAGATCTCTAAAATCAATACATAATCATATCTTGCTGCTCCCTTTCTTCTCTACAAGCACAATGTTAGCGACCCATTCTGCATACCTGCATGGCCTAATAAATTCAGCTTTGAGCAGTCGCTCTACTTCTTCTTTAACTCAGTCATAAACGACCGAATTAAAGCGACGAGGAGGTTGTTTATAAGGCCTAAATCTGGACTTGATAAGTAGCCGATGCTCCACGAGCTCACGGGTTAGTCTCGGCATCTCGCTATACTCCCATGTGAAACAATCGACATACGACCGAAGCAACTTTATTACTTCGGCCTTTTCATCAGGCTGTAAATGTTGGTTTACAAAAGTCGGCCTCGGGATGCTACCATCACCTATGTCAACTTCTTCTAAGGGATCGGCCGACGCAAAACTTTGTCCTAATTTCTCTACTTCGCTAAAGTCCTCGATGGCTTCGGCGATACCATCTTTAGTACACCGATACTGCTCTACATGAGACTTTAGCCAATCTAGATTACTCTTGCTAGACATGATTACTAATATAAAAACAGTCATGCTACACCATCCGACTTTATAGACACTGGTAACAAAATGTCCTCCGGACACGCTAACAAAATCGTAATCCGAAAGATCTCTACCTAATAGGCACTCTACCTTGTTGTGAACGGCGTCAACTGACCATCGGCCAATGCCACTTAGGCCGAAGTGTCTGCGTGTATGACTTCTAATTCATCGTCGTCCCACTGAATTAAGCACTGGTGCAGAGTAGAAGGAATGCAGCAATTTGCGTGAATCCAATCGCACCCAAGCAGCACGTTGTAGTTACCTTGTACATCGACAGCGAAGAATGTTGTTGGTAATGTCTTGTTGCCTACTGTCAACTCCATGGAGAGCACACCTTTGGCCTCGGAACTCTCTGCCGTTGAAGTCGTTGAGCATCAAGTTGGTATTCTTCAGATCATCCTCGTCCCTGCCAGGTTTCTTCAATAGCGAGTAGGGCATTAAGTTAACAGTGGCGCCACCGTCAACAAGCATCTTGGAAATCGGCTTTTCTTCAATGTGACCCCTTACGTAGAGAGGCTTTAGATGGTGATCCGAGTCCTCGGGTTTCTCAAAGATAGCATTGCGTGGGCCGAGGTTCAACTGAGCGAACCTCGGCCTCGTCCTGTGGTAGGGCAAACTCGGCGGGTAGCGTGACGACGTTGATGTCCATCGCCTGGGGTGTGGGCCCCTCGTAGACGGGCGAGTAGTCGTCGTCGCTCGGACTAGGAGCCAGGTTGGTTATCTCAACCGGCTTCATCCTCCATACCTGTCTTGTCATTGGCCACAGGCGAATTTCTTCAAAAATAGTGTCTTGCTCGTCGGCGGCCTTCTTCTCGCGCATATCTTGTGCCCGTAGTCATTATAGATGCCTCTTTTGTGATTTGGACATGCCTAACGGTGCCCAAGATGGTTGTGGCTTTGTACCAAGTGCCACTGCTGGGTTCCTGTTAACTCTAGCTGAAGTGGTACTGCCCACCTCGGCCTCGCGCAATCTTCATTAGGAGGAGCCTTCGCTACGGACCCCGACAATCGGACCAGCCTCGTTCGGCCGATCATACCAGGCTCCGGCATGGGCTTTGGCCGAAGCAGGGGACTTACCTCCGTCACACTTTGGCGAAGGGGCCTTCAGGATTGGGAACTCCTGAGACCCTGCTCTGACTGTGATAGCTTCAGACTCCCTATCCTTTGCCTCTTCGCGTCCGCATTCATCAACTTCACTCTACCGAGCCAATTCAGAGGTACCACGGACAGCCTATGGGTGATGCCTCCCCCCGCTGCGTCTGTTTGTCCCTACCATTCATAATACTCCGAAGGAAAACAAGGCATAGAGTTAAGTTGCGGAGGGTACTCTAGCTGTGATACATATGGAGCCCACTGGAGTCCCCGCCCAGTTGTACCGTGAGGGCATCGGCGGCTCCAGTGGCTTCACCCACTATGAGCCAAACCCGTTATCCGGAGGGGGGATCGGCAGAGTCGACGATGTCTCGGACCATATCAGTGAGGGGTCCTGCCAGGCCAGAGGTACGTTCGGCCAGTGTGGGCCGAAGCCTCCTGTTGAACGGTTCATCTAGAGTGGTTCAGGGTTCGGCCATTTGGGGCCGAGCTCGCTCCACACGGAGTTTGCCCACTGGGGTCCGAAGCTACTGTATGGGGGGTTCGGCCACTTAGGTCCAAAGCCACTGTATGGACTGTCAGGCCACTGTGGCCCGAAGTCACCATGCGGAGGGTCCGGCCATTGCGGTCCAAAGCCATCATGAGGAGGGCTCGGCCACTGTGGTCCGAAGCCACCCTCTGAATGCCTTGGGCCCTTCGGCTGACTTAGTTTCTTAGCGTGGGGGCTTGTTTCCTTGGCTTTTCTTTGGTGCTTGTTTAACATCATCTTATATGTTACCTTCGGCTTCATGCGAGCCCTAGCCGAAGGAATGCTAACGTTTTGCTTCCATACTCCCACCTCGGGGTTCTTAGGTATGAGTGTGCGTGTGCACGACTCTCCTACAATTACTGCCTTCCCTTTAGTCGACTCAGGCCTGTTCTAGCCGAATCAACACCTTCTTATTGCCAAGGTCGACGACGTTGACGGGAAGGGATCTTTGTCCAGCTTCATCTTTGGATTGTTGTCTATTTTCAATCGTCCTTCATCTATGGCCGATTGCACCTGCCGCCGAAAAACATTGCAGTCATTAGTATTATGTGAATGCGAATCATGCCACTTACAGTATGGATGTTTCTTCAACTCATCGGCAGATGGAATGACTTGGCCTTTAGGCAACCTGAGAAGCTGGTTCTTTAAGAGAAAATCAAATATTTTATCACACTTAATTATGTCAAATGAGTACTTGACCTTACTAGGTCGAATTCTTCGTGGGATACGGTCGTAACTCAGAGCAAGTGATAGGTTTACTCTTAGCATTCCAAACCCATTCGGCCGCGTACATGTCGACCGAATCCTCCTCTTCTGATTCCTCCTCATCGAAGTGTTCCATGATGTGGATTTCAGCCCTAGGCTTGTTAAACGTCTTAATAAACCTTTTATCTTTGGCTCGGCCTTCCTAGACCAGAGCTTGCTGCAAGACTTGGCTAACCTCTAAGAAGTTCTGGTTGTCTAGTTTCTCTCTAATCTTGGAACTGCAATCCGCTAAAAAATAGATCCGCCAAATCCCTCTCTGAAATATTAAGACTGAAACATCGGTTTCTATTGTCGCTAAAACGCTTGATATACTCAGAGGCACCCTCATTAGATTTCTGTCTAACCGATGTCAGGTGTGAGAGCCTATGTTCTGTATCACCTGTATAAAAATAGTCGTGGAATTTTTGTTCTAATTCGTCCCATGTTTGGACGGAGTTCGGTGGGAGTGCCGAAAACCAAGTGAAAGAGGTGCCGGATAGCAAGAGAGAAAATAGTGTAAGTTTTAGAGCATATGACCTGCTAGCTTCTCCACATTGTGATAAAAATTGACTAACATGCTCTAGTGTGGTTTTGTCGCCCTCGCCAGTCGAACTTAGTGAACTCAGGAACTATGTAGCTGCGAGGGTAGGGTATTGTATGAAAATGGTCGGGATATGGCTTCTGATAAACCCTAGACCGACCCCTAGGCACGAAGCCGATGCATTCCCTGAACAGTGCACAGATTCGCTCCTCAAGGTCATCTTGGCCTGCTGCCTATGCACGTCTCTCATGCGGGGGCACGACACATGGCGGGATATTGGTGTGTCGGCCATGGGCTTCCTCCCCATGCGCTAATTGTATGACGTGCTTGAGCCTAGGTGCATGTGCATGTGGTGCGGGCAGTGTGGGCAAGGATGGCATTGGCGCAGGTGGGGGCGGCGCATGGTATGTGGTGCTAGCTTGGCCGTAAGCATAATGACTGGTCTCGACCATGGGTGTTGAGGCCAGAGACGTAACGGTTTTGCTAGTACTATCGTCAGTTCTGTTGTAAACATGATTTATCGGTGGTATACTAGCAATAGGGGCTGATGGTATGGCCTTAGTAAAGCCGAACCTTCTAAGTGTTGCCTCTACCTAGGAGCTAACTGCCAAATATAAACGGTTGGCTAGCGAAGTGCTAACGACCTGATCTACCAATGCGGCTATTTTTTTGCTCAATCTCTAAAGAAGATAAATGAGACGATACGGGTGTTACCTAGATCCGAGCAAGGTCAGGAACTGACGATGTCGTGCTTGATGAAGCCCGCACGTGTCTTGACGTAGCTCCCAAGCATCATGTCTTGGAGCGCCTTCATCTTTGCCTCGATCTCTGCTCGGTCTTCTGCGGGAATATCGTCAAGAGTAGGTGTTAGGATGTTGCGGTTGTCAATATCTGAGCCTCCCACGGTGTCCATCGGCGGTGTAGACGTAGTAGTCGTTGTAGATGTACTGGAGGCCAATGTAGATGTACCCGTCATGTTGGCGTATCTTTTCCCAGCGGAGTCGCCAAAAAGTGTGTTGACACTGAAATGTGCCCCCGCACTTGGGTCAGTTTGACGATCCAAAAGTATGAGGATACTTAGGGACAATCCTAAGAATAACACAACACCGATGTCGCATTTCGACTACCCTTAGCCATGGTAACGGGGTGGAGTCGGTAGGTAACCAGATCACACAGAAATAATCCAATTAGCCAAAAGAAATTTATTAAACAGGACAAGTCTAAAACTAGACGAAGCCTGACTGATTCGAAGTACGGTGCGAAGGGTGTCGCCGAAACGTACCTTCGGCGTCTAGTACAGAGTGTTCCGCCGAAGGGTACCTTCAGCGTTCGGACTGATCTATCATGAAGATAGACCCTGAACCGATCTAGATGCGACAATCAACTCTGAACAACGAGGTTCGGCGTGAGGTCTCCGATACAAGTAAGATACACAATAATGACTTAGACACAACGCGCGAGTGTGACTTCGTCTAGAGCGGAGTACGAGCGTGGTGAAGCCTGTCGTGATGAAGTCTATTGGCGAAGCATGTCGGCACGCGGACTTGGCCAAACTGACAAAAGCGTGATGATCCGGCATGGTCGGTCGAAGCAGCAGTCTCACCGAAGGGTGTTCTGGCAACCTCCTGAAACCGATCTCTCAGCTCCGGACACCTCTGGTGAAGTAGATCTGAATGTGGAAACCTGCAACGGAGTAGATTCAAAGTACCAATTAGGCTCGAGGACCAAATTCTGCTAAGTGTTGCACTAGTGGCGAAGGTAGCAATATGTTACGCAGATTAGCGGATACTTCACAGGCGAAGTAAAAAGGCGATAGCAATCTATTACATAGATTAATGAATACTTCATAGGCAAAGTAACAAGGCGATAGCAATCTATTACATAGATTAACAGATACTTCACAAGCGAAGTAACAAGGATTACCACTATTCCGAAGTGGTCGTCGGAGCGCTTCTAGGCAAACCCACGAAGAGTATAGAAAATAAAGATAAAGTAAAGTACGATTCAAAGCTAGGGCTTTGTGGTTGATTTGTGTTGGGGGGTCTTCTGAACCGGCCTCACCCCTATATTTATAGGGGCTAGAATTCTAATCTCTAAGCCTAATCTAGTGGAATTCTGTTTAATCACACGTAAAAGACTTAGTCAAAAATCAGACTCAATCTCTAACTCTTGCCCGAAGTGGGCCTTCGGCCAGGCCCACTTAAGCCTGCTCCTCGGACCGAAGCATCGGTGGAGTGGGCCTCCGAAGGCCTCCAGGCCGAAGGCTATGGGCTAGCTGGAAGCTTCCGAAGCCCGTAGCCCAGTGGTCCTTCGGCCCTATAGGACTTTGGCCTAACCCAGGACATGTGCATTTTCGGCCCAACAGTCGGCTCTCTCTGTGGACCACTTGCGGAGCCCCTAGCGGACTGGGCATGCCTTTGGGTTCACCGATATGGAGTGCTCAATGAAGCTACGGTCCACCCCTAGGATGTCCTTGTCGGACAATGCGAAGACGTCCAGGTTGTCCCGGACGACTTCTTCCAGCATGGCCATTACTTCGGGTTGCAGTCCTCCACCGAACTAGATGGGGTATTCTTGCCCCTCCTTGATGATGACCTTGGTAACCACCTCTCCTTCGGGGTGGGGTTTGTAGGCCGGTCCCCTTGGGGGTTCTACGGGAGGCTGGGGTCTTGGTCGTCTAGACTCTCCCGGATGTTGTTGACTTGTCGAGGTTCCAGTGGGGCAGAGTGGTCGTACTCCACTCCTCTGGCCATGACCTGGTCACTGAGGATGGAGAGGACCCTACCTAGTGTCGGCATCTTCATGCAAAGGTAGTTGTGATGCACGATGGCTCTGAACCTATTTAGCATGCCCCTCCCAAAGATGGCGTTGTATGCGTAGGGGGCGTCGACAATGTCGAAGACGACTTCCTCGGTTCACGAGAGGGGACCTTCCCCGAAGGTCACCTCAAGGCCTATTTGTCCAAGGGTGACGAGCAGCGGGCCCGCAAACCCTTAGAGCGGCCTAGTGGCCCAGAGCAGGTTCTTCCTGGAGATACAGAGCTGGTCAAAGGACTGCACAAAAATGATGTCAGTGGAACTTCCCCCATCGACAAGCACCCGACTGACCTCGACGCTGGTGATGTCGGCGGTGATGACGAGGGATTCAACATGTGGAAACTTGACACCGACTGCGTCACTAGCGGTGAATGATATGGGAACATGTGACCATTCGGGCATTGTCGCTGAGGCTGAGGTCCCGACTTGCCCTACTTCCTGAACATATTCTCGTCGTTGCCTCTTCAACATACTACCCAAGGATCCCCCTCCAGAGATGGGTAGTACAATGCGCTTCCCCCGATCTAAACCTTCTTCAAGATTCGAGGCCGAGACCTTGTTTGAATCCGGGAAGTGCCTCGGAGCCCCTTGCTCGTCGATCCATCCCACCACTAGAACGAGTTCGGTGCAGACGGCGGATGGCGCCCTGTCAAAGGATCCCCACCTGGAGCTCTGCTCGAGGTAGTCTTTCTGGATGGCGAGGATGGTCCTGCAGGAATCAGTGTTGTGGCTCTGGTTTTCCCCATGAACGCTAGAGTGGAAGACTATGTTCCCAGTCGGGGTCTTTGCTGGCAGCTTCGAACCGACGGAGCGCCCCCCGCCTAGGGTGTGCTGGAACATTGAGGGCTTGGGGGCCGAGGCGACGATGCTGAGCAACTCCTCACTATAGTGCTTCCATCCTCACCGCGAGTCATGGTGATGGGGCTCCGTGGGGACGGCGCGCGGAGGGCTATGGCTTCTTGCTTCGTAGATTTTAGCCTCCGTGGTTTAGACGGGGCGACCATTGCCTACCTGCGAAGCTGCCCTTCTTCAGACCTAGCGTACTCCTCGAAGTATGTCATCAGTTAGGTAACCGATGAAATCGGCTTCCGGTGAAGCTTGTCGAGGAGGCCAGGGTCAGTGACACAGTTGCGGGCCGCGTCGATGACGAAGGAGGCCGACAACCCCTTGATTTGGACCTTGGTGTGGGAGAAGCGCTACGAATATTGACGCAACATTTCACCGAGTTGCTGCTTCACCTGAAAGAGGATTTCGGTGGACATGGGGGGCACGAAGGTCCCTTAGAAGTTGTTGTCAAACTTCTTCTTCACCTAGTCCCATGATCTAATGGATCTCGGCCTCAGCGACCAGAACCACCGGAGGGCGATTCCTTTGAGGGTGAGGGGGAAGCACTTCGTCATCGTGTCTCGGCCCACTCCATAGGATTCTATTGCCTAGGGCATAGGACCAAGAAAACTCCCCTGGGTCAGATTCCCCGTAGTATTTTGGAAGTTTCTCCGCACAGAACTTTGAGTCAAATCGCACCCTCCGTAGGTCAAGGTGCAATGGAGACTCTTCGTCGAAGAATGCATTTGTCTCCTCCCTCTGATCCTCTTGAGTGTGTCTCTGGATCCTACGAGCAGGACGAAAATGGTCTGAAGGGTCGTAGCAGGGCGGTCGCCGGACAGCCGGAGGCCAACGAGCCCCTCCTGGGCGGGGGCCTGGTTGTCCGTGGATGGGTTTGTGGAGTCAGAGAGATCTCCGGCCCTCAGCATCGTATCTAGAGCCTGGTCTAAGGTAGCCTCGTTCGCTGCAGGGGGAGGGTTGGCTTGGGTGGGCTCCTATCTCGAAGTCTTAGCGGACCATCGAAGGGGAGCCATACTAGGACCCTTCTTAGAAGACATGCTTCTTTCTTGTGAATGTAAGGTGGAGAAGACGCTAACTTTTCAGACTAAGGTCCCCATGGATGGTGCCACATGTTGGCGTAAAATATTACGCTGACAGGTTTGAGTAGGACTAAGTCAAGATGGGAAAATTTGCTGGAAAGAAGTATACTTTGATCTTCAACCAGATGCCCTTGTATAATATGGGTAGAAGGTATTTATTGGATGGGAGCCCTCAGCTAACCCATTACAGACTCCATTTCACTAATGCGTATGGGTGCTATAGTGCACGCCTCGCTTATTGCTAAGACTTAGGATACGTTAGGTAGGAATGACAACGAACACGTTTGGTCCCATCTTACTCTTGGTCACGACGTGACTGGTACCGACCCGCTCGTATGCTCTACAGGAGCTTCCCAACGTCATGGCTGTCGTGTCTCCACTTTAGTGGTTAGCGCCTTGGGACCACCAGGACCTGGGGGCTTGGCTCTGGGCCTTCGTCGCGGCCCACTTATTAGGCCGCCCATCGGTAGGCCCCGATCTCCTGGATGTCTTCCACCGAACCCTGCCGGGCTTCGAGAGTAGGCCCCCCTATGAGCCTAGTTGTCGGGGGCTTCCGGTTCTATAGAGCTTTGCACCGATCTCAAGGTAGGAGAAGGGGCCACCACGGAGCTCGTCCTTGGCCTTGGGAGCCGCCCGGCGCGAATCGGCCGACCGGCTTACATGTCCCCTACTCGGTTGTTTCGGCCCCAGAAGCCGTTGACCTCGAAGACCATAGGGCGACCTTCAATCTTGCCTTGACCACTGTCAGGATTATTTCCCCCAACAGGTGCCAAAGGAATTAGCACTGAGCTCAGCGCTAGCGCCATTAGCACCGAACTCTCGAGGTAATCTTCAAATTGAATTTTATGTTGAGGGTGAGGGGCACGAGGACGTTTTGGAGGATGTCGAGGGTGCATGCTCTACATCATCATCACATCGTTTCAGAATGAGCCACCTGGTCTCCCCACCTCTAGCCCCTTAGGCTAGAAATAGGATTGAGATCACACCTATAGGTGATGAGTATGTCTCTCATACTTTGGTGTTGTGCTTTATTGTCAAATTTTTATTTTCAATTTATTGACTTTATTATGAGTTTGTAGATCTTGGATTGACTCTAGGTTTGATGACACTTCAAGGGCCAGGCAGGTTAACCATATATTGGGTAACCTGTGTCGTCTTCACTACCTAGAGGTGGTGACACTGCTGACCGGTGAGCTAGTAACTTTGCACTACTTCGGACCAATACCAGTTTGCTCCTAACGGAGACTACGGATCTACCCAGGGTGCAGTGTCGCATGACTTCTAAGTATGATTTTTTTCATGCATGGTTTTGTTTTAATCAGTAAATTCTAGAGTTATAGTAGTTTACTTATATTAATGCATTTCTTATTGCATATTTATTTTCAGTTATGTTTTTGCTTGCCCAAAATGGGCGATTACCATAATCATGCCCTTATGGTCTTTAACAACAATGCACATAAGGTTGTTAAGGACGTAATTTCGTATGCTCTGATTCAAGTGGACAATCAGTACTACAATGAGAAATTAGGGCAAAAAATGAACAAGAAGATGGGTTCTTCAGCAATATACTTTACAGATGAGCAATACCATTTTGTAAACAATTCTAACACTTTTTATTTTTGACTTTTGAGATTTATTTTCATATAATGTAGAAGCTTCACATCTGTTTAGGTGAGGATTCCATGGTTTAGAAACCGTGACACTGCCTACTTTGAATTCTACAAGCTTTGGTCTTCAAGTGGTTTCAAGAATGTTTCTGAGAAGAAAATACTTTGCGTGGAACCGATCCAAAACACAGATATGAGGCTGATCGGACATATCGCTTGGCTAAACACATGGTAAGACCTACACTTGTGCTGAAAGATATATATACATTGTAATGAAACTAACTCATATCTATAGGAAGCTAAAACTGGTGTTGTGCCAAGTGACGTCGAGGTTTATATAGGAGGTCAGAAAGGACTAGATCCTTCAAATCCAGATGAATTATGTAGTTAGACAGCCACAAATCATTTGGTGATAAGTTAAGAATTTTAAGAGTTTACATCATTTTTCTCTGTTTAATCAGCATTGTTGGTTTTTTGTAGATGCAATATGTTCAACAAATGGTGTAACTCCATAGAGAGGGGTATGATTGGAGAAATCTACCTATCAACCCAATGGATGTGTACTCTAGTGGAGGTGGAAAGAGCCATGGATGATGAGACAGTGTTTCTCAATGTTTTGTATGTGGTACTGTAATAGTAAATAATTTATTCAATGTTGCAGGTATTCTATGTTCAATGGAATAATTGACTCAAGAGAGGTTAGAGCTCAGAAGTCAAATCAGTTGTTAGAAAGCTCCTCAGGTGTTAGCTCTACCCGTCGTCGCGCGGAAGAAAACCCGCAAGTGCTTCAGCTGATGGAGGCAATGAGGCAGCAAGACGAGGCAATGAGGCAGCGAGATGAGTATTATGCTACTTTCTTAGCACGACAGCATGCAATGTTTCAAGTAAGTTCAGTAATTGCATTACAACTATAGAGCATTTAGCAATAGGTTTAAAACTAACTGATTACATTACAAAATGTATAGCAATTTGCCCAGCAGCATGGATTTGACATGTCGAAGTTCCAACCAATACCTCCCCTACCACCATTATTTCCATTTGGTAGTCCTCCTGCAGCTGATGTACCTCCTAGCATGTTACTTTATTCTAGTGTCTATTTTACATGTAAGAAAATTTAGATGATTATTTGAGTTGGCTTGTTAGTTGATAATGTTTACCCAAATTTATATATTGCTTCAGATTCTTCATACTCCTAGTCAAGATAGAGCCTCGTCTTCAAATGTTAACGATCCGAGACGCAGCAGTGGCGCCCACAATTCAAACCAACCAAGTGAGTGTTGAGTAAGTATGAACATCATTTTTCATATGACTTGTCCCTTTATGGATTTGAACGTGACTTGTGAATTTGAACACAAATTTGAATGTCTTGTGCCTTTAAATATGTGTTGGGGAAATGGCTTTTTCCTTAAACAGGGGTCAAATGACGTCAGCCTCCGAAGGCCTTGGACTCGGAGCCTGCTAGGCTAGCGAAGCCCAAAGATGGACTCTAGCCCCCTTCGTCCAAGGTTACTCAAGTGCTGCAAAGAACTACACGATTGAAGGCCAAGCCTCCGGGCCCCCTCTGGAGCCAAGCCTCCGGGTCCCCTTTGGAACTAAGCCTCTGGGACCCCTCCAAGTCCCTTCCGGAGCCAAGCCTCTGGGACCCCACGAGTCCCTTCCAGAGCCAAGCCTCTGGGACACCTCCGGGGCCTCTTCGGAGCCCTCTTCGAAGTCCCCTCTGGAGTCCCTTCGAGGCCCCCTCAATGAGCTCCGGCCGAGACCATCCGATAGGTGCTCCAGTCCAGAATATGAAGAAATATCTCAGTACTAATACAGTGCAAAAGTCATACCAGAGGCCCCTGCCGCTGCTATTCCGTATACTTACCCCTGAAGTGAGGTATATCTACCACGTTTGTAAAGTTATATGTATAGTAGCCTAGCCTTTTTCCCTTCTTACCAATACAAAGCCTATGGCATGTAGGGGGGTAACTGGGTCTTTTCCTTTGGCCTGCGAGCCTATAAAAGTAGGGTACTGCCTTTGTAATAGACAAAGGACATAGAGGCAAAACTATGCCAAATCCACTTTAATTGGACGTAGGGTTATTATCCCTCTTGGGAGGCCCGAACCAGTATAAAAACCTCTCTCTCTCTATGGAATAACCCTTCGAGGTTCATATCATATACTTTACAACTTTTCATAGAAACCTATTTGTAGCTAACGCAATTGCTACAATAGTTGGTGCTGTCCGTGGGTACCCTAGTACTAAAAGCTAGTGTCTTTGCCACCAATCGTGCATCGGAGTACACCCATGAAGAAAGCAGCAGGCCCCGATAGCCTTTCACACACTCTTCGGCAAGGGGCTCCGAGCGCTCGTCAAAGGCCTTAGGAGCTGTAGGGCTATAAGGCAAGTTCCCTTCGACCACGCAAATCCTCTCAGTCTCCGGACCCCGTCAAGTTTCCAACGGTATACACACTATCCGAAGCCTTACTTTGTTATATTCAAAACCAAAGCCTTGCTTTGCTCTATTTAAAACCGAAGCCTTGCTTCACTCTATTTAAAATCGAAGCTTTGCTTCATTCTATTTAAAACTGAAGCCTTACTTTGATCTATTTAAAGCCGAAGCTTTGCTTCGTTCTATTTAAAACCAAAGCACTGCTTCGAAGGCTACATAGCGCCTCCGGGCCCGTAGCAGTGGGATGATGGATTTTGGGCCACCAGCCTGATGTGTCCAGGGATCCCGGGTTACATACCAGGGGGAATACAAGGGTCATAGGTGACCCAAAGTAGAAGGTGGCTCAGAGTCGAAGGTTGCTCAGAGTCGTAGGTGGCTCAGAGTCATAGGTGGCTCAAACTATCACAGTTTCGGTGAATCCACACCATTCTTATTCCAAAATCAAGCACAGAATCCCTACTTCGCCATCTAAACACGCTTCAAAGCCTTGCTTCATGTGCCATAAATTCAGATCCTTTGCAAATTAAGTATTTCAAAGCCTTGCTTCACTCAACTCAAATAAGTCTTCGAAGCCTTGCTTCATTTCAAATTTGACCGTTTGAAGCCCAAGCGAGGCCTCTAGACGATACGATGTATGTATTCGAATTCACCCAAGGCACACCCCTCCACATTTTATGATTCACATGCCGTCAATGCCCAAGTCCCTAACCGCCACTTGCAAGGGGGGACTGAGGTATATGCATGAGGAGTGTACGAACGAAGCGTGTAATACGTGTGAAGTATACGAACAGAGCGTACGAAGTGTGCGAAGTATACGAACGGAGTATGCATATACAACAAGGTTTACTTACACAAAGTACAAGCAAAATAATTTCCATTCATCGAATGCAAAGTATAAATATGAAGTACACTTACAAGTCCACTTCGAGAACAAGCGGGCATGAGGCCCCGACAGATTCGACCCTCGCTTTCTTTTCTTTCGGGTAGGGCCCCCTTGGTTGGACGAAGCCCCATCGGAGCCAGACCTCCCATGGCCGGACCATCCATGCTTCGAAGCTCGTAGAACTCGCCTTTATTCTTGTAGGTTGGGCCAAGTCTAGAGTGCAGATGGCTCTGCATCAAAGGCAGAAAAGTCAAAGACTTCGTCACCTTGTAAAGTTGTGCCCAAAGATTGAACCCCTCTTCCACTTAAGTCTACCTCAAAGCAGCTTAAGGCAGGCGAGTACGATGGACTCTGAAGGGGCTCCATATTCGCAAAGGCTAACAGCTCCTGGGCTACCTCGGGAATAACTTCGCCCCTAGGACCCCTCGGAAGTTTGAATAGAGGGGGGCCTTTGGACCTAGCTACCTCGAGCACTAACCAATGCTGAAGAAGAGCTTCTGAATCCTCGAGCACTTCGAAGTCAACATCCGAAGGCTGATCCTAGGTAGATACAAAATACCCCCGCATTTCTATTAATAAATTGACAAGTTATTTTATAGGCCTACGGCTAAGAATTACATAAAAGCCTAAGAAGATCTACACCATCAGCGGCGAAGGGTTCGATGCCGAAAGCCGAGCTGGCGTGGCCCGCACCCTAGCTCGGCGTAAGCAGTTGGCCTCTTGGAGCTCGAGGAATGCTTCACACCCTTGAGCCTTCCAAGGTTCTTGAAGCCCGCGCCACACTCCGTGGAATTCAGAGGCAGGCAAAGTAACACGAGGGCCTCCGAAGGGCACCGGCGTCGTTGAGGTTGCTGCTTCAAGGTGATCGCACACTGCTTCATGGAGCAGCTGTAACACCCCTTGGCTAGCCACCCGTCTGGCGATCAGTGCAAAGCCCGTCAGCATCACCTCCATCGTCCCCATGGTCGTCTGAAGAAATTCGAGGCAGTCCCTAATCGGGTCTTGAGCACTGAAGTCCAAATCATTCCACCGGGTCCCCAAGTGCTTCAATACTTTGGTCAGAGTTTAGGTGGCCTTATCAATCCCTCAGACCACGAAGCCTTCCAGATCTTGGTTGGCGGTGTGAAGATTAGAGTTCTCCACTGCCAGCTTTGTGCTGGCCTCCACCGAAAATCGAAGCGTTTCCCAAAGCCTCTCTGTCTATGAAGCCATTTTCTCTAGGACTTCATTTGCCCTAGCCACCTCGGTCTTCGCCGCCTCGGCCGCAGCCTCAGCCTGCTGCTGCCGTTGTATGGCATCCGAAGCCTGGCACCGAAGGGATTCATACCCCTCTGCCAGGAAGCTTTCCCGGTGGCCCACGGAGGCCGTTGCCGCTTTAGTTAACATGAAGGCCTAGCAAGGTTCAAGAAGTCTTTAACATTGAGAAGAAGCTAAGTATTGCACAAACCCTGTGTGAAGCCTCACTTACCTGAAGGATGGCTTCACTGGCATTAGCGAAGAGGTCACTGTGGCGGTGGCGACTAAGCTGCACCACCAAATCCCTCATCGCCAGAGCCACACTGCTATAATAGAAGACATCGAAGGCCGCCTCCGTCGAAGTACTCGTTAGGAGTATGGGCCACATCAAGGGCGCCTAGTTCACGGGCACCTCCGGAGCAGGGCTCCGGTCTACTACATTCACCTCTTCATCCGGGTGCTCTCGAGGGGTCCCTCCGCCATGGTTTCCCACCTCATCTTCTTCGGACGAAGAGTCCTCTTCAGACCCCAAACTACTGCTACCATCGCTACCTCTATTGTTGTCGGAGGCCCCCTCCGCATCTGCAACTACAGGCCTCACGTCATTGCCAACACCTGAGAAAAAATACAAGTCAATACATAAAAAGCATAAGAAGAAGCATGATCCAAGCATTTACCTTTGCCAGCCTCCTCCTCGCTAGAAGAAATGTCTTGGAATGCCGCAAGAGCGAGGTGCCTCGCCCAGTCCCTCTACTGGGCTGGCTCGGTCCTAGGTTCCGCATTCGAAAGGGCTGCCTCAGAAGCCTCCACCACCATTGTCGTCGCTGCAGCCTTCGGCGCCAGCACTTCGGTCGTCGCCATAGCCTCCGACACTGACACTTCGGTAGTGGCAGCGAGCGCGATCTCTGGCTCACCTCCGGTAGCGAGGTCCGAAGATACTTGATCCTCTGTGCCAAGGGCTTCGGCCGATGAGGGCTTCGAGTGAACCGTTGAAGACTTCACGACCTTCTAGTCCTTAGGCTCCTCGTCGTCCGCCCTATTTCTCTTCGAACCGCATGCTGAAGGGGCCGAGTCAGCGAAGTCCAGAAGCGTTTGGACCCCTTTGGCACTGAGACATGTCCATACTATATTCCACCTTTCCCAAGACCCCACCATGGTGAGCCTACGGGTCTTCTCGTCTAGTGTCGGAGGTTCCACGACATGTTCAGCCGCTACAATGGCCTCCTCCGGAGGTCGCACGTCGCGCGCAGCTTCATCAGAATAATCTAAGTTAACACAAGAAAATTTCAACAAGTGCGAAGACAAAGAGCTCGAAGCCATACCAAGGCGCTCCGCTGATACATCCCTTGGACCGTTCGGGTCTGAAGCCAGGAATAATTTTTCTGGCCAGGAGCATGCAAGGGGGCTGATCCGAAGGATGATAAACTCCTCGGCCAAGTCCCGCATACTCATCTTCATAGCCACCCTTCGCAGCAACTAGATCCTCGATAGAAGGCCTCAGAGTTCGGCACCGCTTCATCTTGACGGCTGGTATGAAATGAGCGTGTTGGTACTCCGAAGGGGGGAGTCCGCGCCCACCGAAGCATAGAACCTCTCCTGTTCCCACTTCGAGTACCACCGGTAGTTTACCGCCTTTCTCGGGAAGTCATTCAAGAACTCCTTGCGGAGCTGGAAGTTGGCGCTCCTGAAGGACAAAGCCCTCTCGACGTCGTCCAACCCCTCCCTTCGCTTTGGCTGACAACTGGCATCGTGGAGTGTGATGAAGACATCTGCTCGCCCTTCACATCCTTTGGCTCTCATGGCCCATTCGAATATTGCGATCCTCGCCACAGCATTCGGGGATAGGTGAGGGAGTTCAAAATTATAAGATTTCAATACTTCGCTTAGCAAGTCCACTGTAGGTAGCCCGAGTCATGACTCGAAGAAGGCCTCGAAGACCACAACTTCATTAGGTCGAGGCCTCGGGATGATCTCTGTCTTCGCAGGTACCAAAAGATGGATGTCTTCAGAAATCTTCCCTTCACAGATCCAGTGGATGGACTCCTCCGTGGAAGCCAAAGCCCGCAACTCCAAGGTCTGCTCGAACTTATATGAGGGCGACCGAAGGTTGGTCAGCTCAAGATGCCTCGCTTAGGCTTCCACAGCTGCCGCTCGGGCTTGAATGGAGCTCGACCCCCTGCCCAAGGTTGAAACCTTCTTCGACAAAATCTTCTTCGGCATCTTGCAAGGGGATCTGGCACGAAGGGTGCTAAGGGGCTCCGGATCGGAGTGCGCATGAAGCTCAAGGAGGATACAAAGAATAAAGGTTACTAGGGGCTCAAGCGGGAAGAAAATGAAAGGCGTGAGTAGGGCAATGCTTCGCCAAGGCCTTTTATAGGCTGGTAAAAAGTAACTGCGCGCCCCACATCTGAAGTTTTGTCACTAGGTAAAAAAATCGCGCAGTGTCTACCGATGGGGCCAAGGTAATTTTCAAAGCAAACTGTCACGTCCCGCGTAGTAACGACTCGATTTTTGACCGTTGCGGAGCCGTTTGGACTCACCGAGGGTATGACATCCGTTCCGTACGGACATTTATTATTTGAGTGATTCGAAGCTGGCCTTCAGACCTAGGCTCCGAAGGATTTCTAATCGTGAAGAATCATTTTATAAGCATCATTTGCCCCAGGGCGCACGCACCGCTTCGGTGCGAAGGGCTATGTGCGAGGGGCTACTGTTGGGGAAATGGCTTTTTCCTTAAATAGGGGTCAAATGATGTCAGCCTCCGAAGGGCTTGGACTCGGAGCCTGCTAGGCTAGCGAAGCCCAAAGATGGACTCTAGCCCTCTTCATCTCAGGTTACTCAAGTGCTGCAAAGAACTACACGATTAAAGGCCAATCCTCCGGGGCCCCTTCGGGACCCCTCCGAGTCCCTTCCGGAGCCAAACCTCTAGGACCCCTCTGAGTCTCTTCTGGAGCCAAGCCTCCTGGACCCATCCAGAGCCTCGCAGCCTCTTCGGAGTCCCCTCCGGAGCCCCTTCGAGGCCCCCTCATTGAGCTTCGGCCGAGACCCTACGATAGGTGCTCCAGGTCCAGAAGATGAAGAAATATCTCAGTACTACTACAGTGTAAAGCCATACCAGGGGCCCCTACTACTGGTATGCTGTATACTTACCTCGGAAGTGATGTATATCTACCACGTCTGTAAAGTTATATGTACAATAGCTTAGCCTTTTTCCCTTCTTACCCCTACAAAGCCTATGGCATGTAGGGGCTAACTGGGTCTTTTCCTTTGGCCTGCGAGCCTATAAAAGCAAGGTATTGCCCTTGTAATAGACAGAGGACATATAGGCAAAACTATGCCAAATCTACTATAAACTGGACGTAGGGTTATTATCCCTATTGGGAGGCCCGAACCAATATGAAACTCTCTCTCTCTCTGGAAGAACCCTTCGAGGTTCATATCATATATTCTACACCTTTTCATAGAAACCTATTTGTAGCTAATGCAATTGCTACAAAAATATGATTTGTGACATTTAATGGTTAAGTTTGTGAATGTGAATCGTTTGCGCAACTAGAGAATGTGAATGTTGGTCAGTTTGTGAATGTGTTTGTGGAGGTGAAGAATGTGAATATATTTTTAGAGCGATATGATTTGAATGTGTGAATGTGTTTGTGGATGTGTATATGATTGTGAGTGTGTGATTATGTTTGTGGATGTGAATGTGAATGGGTGAAATTCCGTGGGCCTAAGACTAGCCGATGGAAGTTAACCATTTTGCTAACGTGGCCAAAAGTTCTTGCTAACTTCCGTCAGTGGCCGATGGAAATTTTCCATTTTCATCGAGACGTCTCCATCAGCCAAATGTCGATGGAAGTTAGCATGTTGCCAACGGAAGTTAGCTTCTTCCATTGTTATTGGCCTAAATTTCGTCAGCTTTGCCCGATAGAAGTTTGCTAGATTATTGTAGTGACATAGAAGAGTGTTGCAAAACTAATTGAATTAACATGTATCATAGAATACATGTTGTCGGGGGATGACCCTAGGTACCTCCTGAGTGCCTTTAAGGCAGTTACACTACAAGAAATCTGTTAATTTATGATGGTCAGGATTCATCACAAATCATCAAAATTCCGTCATAAAAGTGTATCTGTGATGTTTTTTGATAACGCCATGTATTGTGCGGTACAGATTAACCTCGATGATAGATTAATAAAACTTTTACAGATTATTGCAATCTGTGATGATTATGAACCGTCATAGAATGGCTTTGAGCCCGCATAGCCCAGCCCAAAGCCTAGTTTTAATGACAAAAATATACGTCATAGAATTCATCATAGATTGAATACCCACGTAATCACGCTGACGTGGCAGCTGACATGGCTATCGACGTGGCTGATGACGTGGATGATGATGTGGCTGCTGATGTGGACAATGACATGCATGCTGACGTGTATGATGACAGCCCATTTCAGAATTTCAGCCCGTTTTTGAATTTCTGCCTTTTTCCAAATTTTGGTCAATTTTTTAATATAAGCCCATTTCAAATATTAGCTCATTTTCGATTTTGAGCTCATTTCCAAACTTTGGCCCATTTTTAAATATCATCCCAATTTTTAATATCAGCCCAATTTTTAATATCAGGCCATTTTTGAATTTCAAACAATTTTCATATTTAGAAACATATTTAAATTTCAGCACAACAACACAGAATAACTATACAAAATGTTACTTAGTCTCAGTAGAATCAAACATGCAATGACCTTTTTGGCGTAAAAGATTACGCTAACAGGTTCTCTAAGATTAAGAACTAACAAACAAGGAGTTTGTGAAGTGAACTATCTCAAGCCTCCGAATAGGATAATAGCTCGAAGTAGTTCGAAGTTGTGTATTGAATATCTGAGTATTCGATGCCTATTACAGGGTGAGAAGGGGGGTATTTATAGGTAAAAATCTTAAGAAAAAGACCTTTTTACCCCCCCAGTTACAACCAACATAGTGGAAACTATTTTGGTACCCCTAATAGGGCTAAAATTGTAAAAGACTAATCAAATCAGAAGGAAGATAAGTCTTATGTCCTTGCTGGCAATTATCCACTGCGGAGATTGAACCTTCAAAGTGTATCTTCGAATGGGAGTCTGGATAGATCTTCCGGACTTGATCATACACCAGACCTAGAGATAGGTCTTGAACTTCGGTCTAGTAAATTACCTTTGTCTTACGACCTTGAAGATCCTAGGGATGAAGTATTTTCCCCCAATAGACCTTAACAATAAGATTTATAGCCAATGACCTTGAGAGTACCGTTTCTACCACAAATTTAATGAGTGCTTCTATATATTCACGAAAAGAATGCTACTATAAATTTATGAACAGTATGAAGCATCCATCTGAAACCCCATGTCATGCTTCCTAAGGTCGTGTTTGTTTGAGCTTTTGCTTTCCGAAAGCTGGCTTTTAGCTTCTGGTTCTGGAATGCTGGCTTTCTGAAAGCTAGCTTTCTGAAAGCTGGGATTCGTTTGGCATCCCAGCTTCTGATCAAAATCCAAAACACACACAACAGAGGGAGACGGGCGGGCGGCAGGATCCGAACAGACACCGGGAGGTGGCCGGCGGTCCGGCACAGAGGGAGGACAGCACCGGTAGTCCGAGGCGGAGGGAGTGAGGAGTTTAGCCGGGAGGCGTGGCAACGCGGAGGGGATGGCGTGTGGAGGTCGGGAGGCACGTCAACGCAGAGGGATGGCATCGCGGCGGTGCGAAGGGGACACCAGGAGGCGAGGCGATGCGGAGGGGATGATGTCGCGACATCGTGGAAGGGATGACGTCGGTAGGGCGTGACGACACGGAGGGGACAACACCGAGAGGCCGGGAAGCGCGGCGACGCGGAGGGGCTGGCGTCACAGCGACGCGTAGGGGATGACGCCGGGAGGTCGGGAGGCGCAGCGACACAAAGGGGATGGCGCGATGGCGCGGAGGGGATAACGCCGGGAGGCCAGGAGGTGCAGAGGCGTGGGAGAGGCCAAAAGCTCACCAGAAGCTTACTTTTTGCTACTTTTCAGCTTTCCATTAAAACATAGCTTTCTAGAGCTTTTGAAGGAGGAAATAAGCTCACTAGAAGTTGGCTGTTTGTTTGAGCTTTCAGCTTTTGGGGGCCAAAAGCTAGCTGAAAGCTCAAATAAACAGGGCCTAAAGCTTAACCCGGTCTACCCCCGATGTAGGAAAAGCTCAATCTTCGCATTCATCTCAACCAGCTGCTTCTTCATCTCCTCTTTGTCCCTAATGCTTGCTGCCTCTGTTTCCTCCAATTGCCACTGAAGTTCGTCCATTTTTGCATGTTTGGCGTTGATAACTAGCCAGAGCTCGACATTTGTCCTCTTCTCCACTTCCAGGTCAGTCAGCTCACGTGATCTAGACTGCACATTCTAAATCCCAACATTCTGAAGGAAGTGATTTTTTGTCTTTTGAGCAAGCACATCAGCTACTACTTGAGATGCTGACTTGGGCTCCTCACTCTTTGTAGACAAGTTGTTTTCCATTTCATTCTAGCAAAGGAATCATAAAACAAGGTGCATTTCAGTAGCAAGAAAGCATAAAAGAAGTTGTATTCCATTAAATTGTAACATATGAAACAAGTCTTACAATAGCCAATTGCACAGTAGGTGTGTAGCATTTCTTTTTGTTGATGTAATGGCACTTCTTGAACAAGTCAAATGCATCAGCTTGTACATTAATTTTGTCTCCCTGAAAACAACATATATATATAAGCTTGGATACAGAGGTTTCTGTGACAAAATGAACTAATGTTGTATAGATCGAATCATATATACATCAATGTCAACACACAATTATGTGGGACAATGAACAATTTCAGTTCAGCCAAAAATCGAGGAAAAACATCTAGAACAGCAAGATCACAAATGTAATGTTTTTTAGAAAATACAGCAAGGAGAGCCTGTGCTGTGCACGTTACACAAGGTTTAGGAATTAAAACAACTAAGAAGCTACATCAAAACCATATTTCTTTTGTGAATAATGTTGTACAGTTTAACAACCATTCGAGTAGGCGGGAACATGTTATAGTAGAAGATGCATAAATTCATTGTAGTACACATACTGCACATCGACATGCATAACTTACTAAATTTTACACAAAGACCGCGTAACTCTAGGAGCCAGTCATTTGATGGAACAGAACATTAGCTCTGTTATCTTTATTCTTTTGACATGTCTCCTACATCAAAACCAGAATATATATAAGACAAGCGACATAGTGTCATGTACAAGGCAAGAGTTTAGTATTTACAAAGAAACATACCATCTTTTGGGGATTCTTCCATGAGTCCACAAGATCGTTCCACTATTCATTACTCATGCATTTGAGAGGAGAAGTTTTCGTAACCAAATGTAGTGTAAAGGGATAAAAATATCTTTGCTTAAGCCTATAGCGCTGTTGGCGAACATCAGTCTTCATCATCTCCATACAAGCTTTTTTAACTATTGCATCATCAGTGTTTACATCAAACTTTGCCTATTCAAATGGAAGAACATGTTACCAGTTAAACCATATCAGGCGATATAAAAAAGTTGCATTCAAAATTTCCTAAACTTCAGACAAATATTTTAGAAACATGGTACAATGGTTTTTGTTGGAACTAAATGGGGGATAGAGGTGGAAAATGTACTTACACGGATCCTTGCCAAAAATAGGTCAAATAACGCAGGTTTCTTCATGTATTCTCTCCAGTGCTTGAGGACATGAACATGGTTCCTAACAGCAATGTTGCATTCAGTTGAATACTTTGCAGGAATCACGGGTGTAATAGGACTTGTCATCACTTCGGCTAAGAAAAGTGGCAGTTTGCCACGCCGAGCTCGGGTCAATCTTTGGAGACCATGGCCCATATTTACTAAACGCTCCCGTTGCTCCTCCCCTGGTTACAAATGTACATTGGAAACACAATTAGTTGCACTGAACACCCAAGTTATCGAGGCAATATGCAGTATGCTAAATAGATGAACAAACTATCACCTTAGATTGTAATACAATGAATTCATCATGCAATCATAGCTAATACAATGATGGTAAGAAATGATCACCTTCAGTATCCATATTGTTATCCTCATCGGGCCGGGGAACAGAATCACCTTCTCTGGTCATGTCAATGTTGTCATTGGGCTAAAAAATGACATCTAAAAAATTGAACCAGTTACAATGAATTCATCATGCAATCATAGCTAACACAATGATGGTGAGAAGGGATCACCTTCAGTATCCATGTGGTTATCATCATCAGGTCGAGGAATGGAATCGCCTTTAGTGGTCATGTCAATGATGTCATCATGCAAGGCAAGCCCATCACCTTGAGGTGTGAACCTTGTATTAGGATGGGAAATGCTGTTCTTTGACCTTGTAACTCTATCTGGTTGTTGTAGATAAACTCTCTTACGAGACCTAAACTTGAGTCCATCGGTAGGCAAATCTGAAGTTTGGTTTTTACTTTTCCTGGCAATCTCCTCACCTTAGGCTTATTTATAAAAAACCCCTTGTTTCTTGGTTCGCGGTTAAATCTGGTATCAACATCATCCATATATTTAGATCAGAATGTCAAGCATTCATCAACTATATATGCCTCAACAATGGAACCCTCTAGCCGTGACCTATTCCTAATACAGCGCTTCAAAGTATACAACCACCTTATAATTGGGTACATCCACCCAGATTGCACAGGACCTCGGAGCAATGCCTCATCTGGTAAATGTTTAGCAAGGTGTATCATCACATCAAAGAAAGCTGGGGGGAAATTTTTCTCAAGTTTCACCAATATTATTGGGATTTCTCTGTTCATTTCAGCCAACACTACCTTGTGCAGGGTTCTGCTACACAATTCCCTGAAAATTTTACCTAACTCTGCTATTACTTCATAGATATCCTTGTCCAATAATCCTCTCATTGTAGCTGGTAATATTCTTTATAAAAGAATGTGACAATCATGTGTTTTTAAACCTTGTACCTTGGTTCCATCAGCATTTAAACACCTTGAGATGTTGGAGGCAAAACCATCTGGAAACTTTACATCCTATACAAAATCATAGAAGACCTTCTTTTGTTCTTTGGACAAGGTATATCGAGCATGAGGCGTCTGACATGAATCTCCTTCATCTCTAAATTGTAGCTCCTTTTTAATTCCCAAGTCTTTAAGATCAAGCCTAGCCTTAATTGTGTCCTTTGTCTTTCCAGGTATATTCAGAATTGTCGAAATCAGGCTCTCACATATGTTTTTCTCAATGTGCATGACATCGATATTGTGTCTCACCTTCAATTTATGCCAATATGGAAGCTGATGAGGACATCACTTCACATGATACACACATGCACCAGCATGATACACACATGCACCAGCATGATACACAAATGCACCAGCATGATACACAGGTGCACCAACATGGTACACACATGCACCAGCATGATACACAGGTGCACCAGCATGATACACAGATGCACCAGCATGATACACAGGTGCACCAGCATGATACATAGGTGCACCAGCATGATACACACCTGCACCATCAACCTACAATTCAATTACAGGGACCTATCACACGCGCCCGTGCTTGTCTCTTAAACCATGAGGTTAATTCTTTCCTTAGCAACTATGTTAATATTTGTTTGGACGGGATGCTACTGAATACTAGTGATATTTTGTTGCTTAGGAACATGGGAGATGGAATAGGAGAGTTGGAGATGAAGACAGAGTCACACGGATGATTTGAAGTCAAGAATTCGCTGGTTCGGACTACATCAACCACCATGCACCAAAATGGGCATAACTTCCTCAGACGAAGTCCGATTGGCGCGTTCTTGGACTTTTTGGAAATCTAAGGAGAAGAAGGATCTTTTGGCATTGGTTTCGCCTCATTTGGACTGAATTGGGCCGAGTTGGACCTTGTACTGTGTTGGAGGCCATGTTGGCCCATAGTCCAGGTCGTGTGCACCTCATACAGGCTGCCCACGCCCTATATATTCACGCCAGCCGCCTTTAGGGTGAGGTTTTGCTTTTTTTGCATCTACACTTGTGTGTTTAGATCCCTCTCCTGCACCGGACCGATTGGCTGCTGCATCAGTGTTTGTGAAACCTCTCCTCATCATAGTTCATCTGTGATTTGGCATTCGACTTGTGTTCTTCCTGTTCTTGCTTGTGTTCTTGGGTTCGCTTGCAGGAACTAGCCTTCGTGGCGAGGTCAATCACGCCCTTTGTGGTTGATAACCAACGGAGATAGTGGTGTAGCGATTGCAAGGTTTTGATCCGCCGGACCGGAGCCTTGGATCGTCAACGTCGAGATTCTCCACCAATCCAAGTTATCCTTACCTAGCGGAAGATCAGGACCATTGCCCCATTAGTTGGTATTAGAGCACAGATTTCCCGTTAGGTAATCTCGATCTGCTTTTATTTTTACCTAGAGTCCAGAAAACCCTCACAAAAAAATCCCCACCGAGAATCCCTTTGTGCCTTGCGATTTTAATTTCAATTTTTAACTTTGTTGAGTTTGTGTTCTTGGTCGAGTCTTGTTGCTGGTTTAATTCTCCCCTTTGTGTCATTTGAGTAGTAGTAGATCTTGTGTCTCAAAAAAAATTCCCCACCTGAAACCCCCCTCCACAACCCTAGTCGGTTTGCACATCGAGTCCTTGTGACCCCCCTTCGGTAAAACAGGCATAACTTTTCGCTCGTTTGTTAGAAAAATCTGAAATTTTTTGAGCATCTTCTTGACCCAAATTGGAGCCTACCCTGTTAGCCTTCATTAGAATTGCCAAAAAAAATCAGGAAGATAAAGAAAAAAATTGGTCAAAGTTTTTGCTCGTCGTTCAGCGAACTTGTTGAATTTCTGTGAACCACATCCCACCTCAGTTGTAGTTGCCAATTTTTGTGGTTGCATCTCTTGTCATCCTTGTTCAAAAAAAAAATATAGTGAAAAAAAAGAAAAAAAAAAGAGAAAAGAAAAGAAATGAGGTTGTGAGAAGCAAAAGAGAACTGGTCCTGTCGTTTGCTACCTTGTTCTGCCTCCACTTGAGTTTTGGGCACATAGTTTCCCTCTATTGCTTGAATTTCACCTTGGGAGCACTAAGGCCAGCAACTTTGACGAGTACTAGGGAACACTTATTGAACTTGGTTTAACTGTTATTACTATCGCTATTCCTTGCTACTTACTTTGCCTTCCAAGCTACACCTTCTCTTGGTCAGGACAGGTTCATTTCTTGCAATCGCACACCACCCTCCACTTGGTTCTTCACCTGTAGGCTGGTGACCTCACTGCGGCATGGTAAGAACACTTGCAAGCGTGGGTAAGGTGCTTGACGGATTGCTTCCACCATCCACCCACCACTCCACCTAGTTGCTTTCCATAAGGATTATTCTTTGTTGTTTTATCTTTTCACTAACATGGCAGATAACAGCGGTACCCCTCCATCTGATTTTAATGAGTGTGTCTCATGACGTGCTCTACTGGAGTCAAAGCGGCAGACCCAACACTCCATCGAACGTCTCGCGCGTACTGTGGCTGACCTAGTGGACCGGATGACTGCCCTGGAGACACGATTGCCTGCTGCACAAGCCGACGATGACCATGTTGAGGATGAAGACGACCTATCCTACGCTGGGAACAATGGCATTGACCCTGACGAGGCTGCACATCATCCCTTTCAGTTCAATCGTCAAGGTATGGGCGGCCACCACAACCGCCATCCACGAGGTAACAATGACAACCGCAGGAACAATGATCCCAACTCTAAGGTAAAATTTTCAGTACCTCATTTTGCTGGCACCTATGATCCAGATACATATTTAGATTGGGAGATGTCAGTCGAACAAAAATTTAATGCTCACATGGTTCCTGCTATCCACCGCGTGCGCTTAGCTACTAGTGACTTCACTGGATATGCTCTTCTTTGGTGGACTGAAATAGTTCAGGTTGGCAATGAACCACAAAATTGTGATATGTTAAAACGACAAATGCGTGGTAGATGGGTTCCTCCTTCATATAAACGTGATTTGAGAAAAAAAATTGCAGCGCCTAAACCAAGGAAATAAATCGGTAGAGGAGTATTATCAGGAGTTGCAAATAGGTTGCATGCGTGCTGAAGTTGAGGAGGACAATGAGGATAAAATGGCCCGTTTTATGGTGGTTTAAGACGTGAAATTCAGGATATCATTGATTATAAAGAATACAATACTATCACTCGTATTTTCCACCTTGCTATAGTTGCAGAAAAAGAATTGCAGGGTCGCCAACAACCACAACGCAGCATGAGGACCAACATTGGTGGTGCCACTTCACGCTCAAGTGGGCAGCAGCAGCGACCACCGCCACCTTCTCGACCGGCGGCTACATCAGCACCTTCTACATCTACAGCCCAGGCTGATAGTTCCAAGGCTGCAGCATCCAAGGCGCCAGCCAAGCCCACCTCCTCGGCGGCCTCTACTGCACGTTCTGCAGCGATCCAGTGTCACTGATGCAAAGGATTCGGCCACGTTATGAAGGACTGCCCTAGTCAGCGGGCTTATATTGCTACGGAAGACGGTGGCTATGTAAGTGCTAGTGATGTTGAAGATAAATATGCACTTGCTGCTAACATTGCAGGAGATTACGATGCTTCCGACGATAATGCTGTTTTTGCACCGGATACCTCTGCTGACCATGAAGCACTTATTGTACAACGTGTTTTGAGCGCTCACATGGAGCAGGATGATCAGGCACAATGGAACAATCTGTTTCAGGCCTTCTTCATCGTCAATGACCGCTGTGTACGTGTCATCATCGACAGCGGTAGTTGCAACAATTTGGTGAGCCACGACATGGTAACGAAGCTTCAACTTCCCACACGTGCGCATCCACACCCTTACCATGTGCAATGGTTCAACAATAGCGGTAAGGTCAAGGTAACACAAACTGCTCACATCAAATTTTCCATTGGTACATACTTCAGAGTTGCTGATTTTGATGTAGTACCAATGCAAGCATGTTCTCTATTACTTGGTAGACCTTGGGAGTATGATACTGATGCTACACACCATGGTAGGAGCAATAAGTACACATTTATGTATAAAGGAAAGAAAGTTACTTTGCTTCCCATGACTCCTGCTGAAATTGTGAAATTTGAACAAGAAAAACATGCTAAGGACGCACAAACAAACACCCAACCTTCTGAAAATCAGCAAGTAGCTAAGACGCTTTTGAGGCAACAGAAAGATAAAGTTGCTTCTCCTTCTTCATCACAAGTTATTAATTTGAAAGGACGTGCCATGCTTGCAACTAAACTGACCTTGCTGAAATTGGTGATGAAACTCCCTTGATATATGGCTTGATTTGCACGAACGTGCTGTTTTCACTTGCGAACATTCCTAGCTCTGTTCCTGTTGCAGTCACTTACCTTTTGCAGGAGTTTAACGATGTTTTTCCTGCTGAGATACCACCCGGGCTGCCACCGATACGCGGCATCGAGCACCAAATTGATTTGATCCCGGGGGTGTCTCTTCCTAATCGTGCAGCGTACCGTACCAATCCAGAGGAGACAAAAGAAATTCAGCACCAAGTACAGGACCTTCTTGATCGTGGGTACGTCCGTGAAAGCCTTAGTCCTTGTGCAGTACCCGTTCTTTTGGTGCCTAAGAAGGATGGTAGTTGGCGCATGTGTGTTGATTGTCGTGCTATTAATAATATCACCATTCGATATCGACACCCTATTCCTAGATTGGATGACATGCTTGATGAGCTTAGTGGTGCCATTATCTTCACTAAGATCGATCTCCATAGTGGCTACCACCAAATTCGCATGAAACTAGGTGATGAATGGAAAACTGCCTTTAAAACAAAGTTTGGATTATATGAGTGGCTTGTCATGCCTTTTGGACTTACTAATGCACCTAGTACCTTCATGCGCTTAATGAATAAGGTCCTACGACACTTTATAGGATGCTTTGTGGTAGTATACTTCGATGATATCTTGATTTACAGCAAGTCTTCCACTTAATATGTTGAACACCTACGCGCTGTTTTTTCTGTCCTACGTGACGCTAGATTGTTTGGTAACCTTGAGAAGTGCACGTTTTGCACGGATCGAGTTGTGTTTCTTGGATATGTTTTCACTTCACAGGGCATTGAGGTTGACGCGACGAAGGTAGAAGCAATCAACAGCTGGCCGCAACCACAAACTATCACACAGGTACGTAGTTTTCTTGGTCTTGCAGGTTTCTACTGGCGTTTTGTGAAAGATTTCAGCACCATAGCCGGTCCTTTGCATGAGTTGACCAAGAAGGGAGTTACTTTTACTTGGGAACCAGCACAAGAACAAGCTTTTGCCACACTCAAGGATCGCCTTACACATGCACCTCTACTTCAGCTACCCGACTTTAGTAAGACTTTTGAGTTAGAATGTGATGCTAGTGGTTTTTGATTAGGAGGTGTGCTGCTACAAGGAGGTAAACCCGTGGCCTATTTTAGTGAGAAATTACATGGTCCACAGTTGAATTATTCTACCTATGATAAGGAATTATATGCATTAGTACGTGTGCTTGAAACTTGGCAACATTACCTTTTGCCTAAGGAGTTTGTTATTCATTCGGATCATGAAGCATTGAAGCATATACGTAGTCATGCAAATCTGAATAAACAACATGCTAAATGGGTAGAATTTATTGAGACTTTTCCATATATCATTAAGCATAAGAAAGGGAAAGATAATGTTATTGCCGATGCTTTATCTAGACGTTATACATTGCTTTCTCAACTTGATTATAAGATCTTTGGTTTAGAAACATTGAAGGACATGTATGCCACTGATTTGGACTTCCAAGATGCTTTTGCAAATTGTACAGCTGACCGTGCTTGGAACAAATATGTGCTGAATAATGGATATCTTTTTCGTGCTAACAAGTTATGTGTGCCGGCTAGCTCTCTTCGCTTGTTGTTATTGCATGAAGCACATGGTGGTGGTTTTATGGGTCATTTTGGATCAAAGAAAACTGAAGATGTGTTGTCCACACACTTCTATTGGCCTAGGATGAGACGAGATGTTGAGCGCTACGTGGCACGATGCACTAGTTGCAATAAAGCTAAGTCTCGTCTAAACCCACATGGTCTTTATATGCCTTTGCCTGTTCCTAGTGTACCTTGGGAGGATATTTCTATGGATTTTGTGTTAGGATTACCTAGAACTAAGAGGGGGAGGGATAGTATTTTTGTGGTGGTAGATCGTTTCTCTAAAATGGCGCATTTTATACCTTGTCACAAGAGCGACGACGCTACAAATGTTGCTGATTTGTTTTTTAGAGAGGTCGTACGCTTGCATGGAGTTCCCAATACCATCGTTTCAGATCGTGATGCTAAATTTTTAAGTCATTTTTGGAGGACGTTGTGGCATAAGTTGGGGACGAAGCTGCTGTTTTCTACTACTTGTCACCCCCAAACGGATGGGCAAACGGAGGTCGTCAACCGTACATTGTCCACCATGCTGAGGGCTGTTTTGAAGACCAACTTGAAGCTCTAGGAAGAGTGTCTACCTCATATTGAGTTTGCATATGATAGGTCTGTACACTCCACTACTAAGGTAAGTCCATTTCAAGTGGTCTATGGCTTTAATCCGCGTGCTCCTATTGATTTGCTACCATTGCCACCATCTGAAAAATTGAATTTTGATGCTACTACACGTGCTGAATTATTACTTAAGATGCATGAAACTACTAAAGCAAACATAGAGAAAATGAATGAGAAATATCGTGCTTACGGTAGTAAGGGTAGAAAAGAGATAACATTTGAACCGGGTGATCTTGTTTGGTTGCACTTGCGCAAGGATCGTTTTCCTGATTTGAGAAAGTCTAAATTGATGCCCCGTGCTGATGGTCCTTTCCGTGTGCTTGAGAAGATCAATGATAATGCATCTAAACTTGAGTTGCCTGCAGCTTTTGGGGTTAGTCCCATATTTAACATTTCAGATTTAAAGCCGTATTTGGGAGATGACGATGAGCTTGAGTCGAGGACGACTCCAATTCAAGAGGGGGAGGATGATGAGGACATCACTTCACATGATACACACATGCACCAGCATGATACACAGATGCACCAGCATGATACACAGGTGCACCAGCATGATACACACATGCACCAGCATGATACACAGGTGCACCAGCATGATACACACCTGCACCATCAACCTACAATTCAATTACAGGGACCTATCACACGCGCCCGTGCACATCGCTTGAACCATGAGGTTAATTCTTTCCTTAGCAACTATGTTAATATTTGTTTGGACGGAATGCTACTGAATACTAGTGATATTTTGTTTCTTGGGAAAATGGGAGATGGAATAGGAGAGTTGGAGATGAAGACGGAGTCGCACGGATGATTTGAAGTCAAGAATTCGCCGGTTCGGACTACATCAACCACCATACACCAAAATGGGCATAACTTCCTCATACGAAGTCCGATTGGCGTGTTCTTGGACTTTTGTGGAAAGCTAAGGAGAAAACGGATCTTTTGGCGTTGGTTTTCGCCTCATTTGGAGTCTCGAGTCGTCCTGTGTGACTGAAACAGTCCTGCGTGACAGAACTGGGCCGAGTTGGACCTTGTACTGAGTTGGAGGCCGTGTTGGCCCATAGTCCAGGTCGTGTGCACCTCCTACAGGCTGCACACGCCCTATATATTCACGCCAGTTGCCTTTAGGGTGAGGTTTTGCTTTGTTTGCATCTACACTTGTGTGTTTAGATCCCGCTCCTACACCAGACCGAATGGCTGCTGCATCAGTGTTTGTGAAACCTCTCCTCATCATAGTTCATCTGTGATTTGGCATTCGACTTGTGTTCTTCCTGTTCTTGCTTGTGTTCTTGGGTTCGCTTGCAGGAACTAGCCTTCGTGGCGAGGTCAATCGTGCCCTGCGTGGTTGATAACCAACGGAGACAGTGGTGTAGCGATTGCAAGGTTTTGATCCGCTGGACCAGAGCCTTGGATCGTCAACGTCGAGATTCTCCATCAATCCAAGTTATCCTTACCTAGCGGAAGATCGGGACCATTCCCCCATTAGAAGCTTCCATAAACATACCTTCTGGCTCCATATTTTTACATTATCACATTTCAAGTCAAAACGCTTCCTTTTCCTACTACTTTGCCGCTGCCCAGGTCTAACATCTTCAAATTTGTCCAATTCAGCAAGTAGCTCTTCAATACAAAATTCACCAGGTGGATCATTACTTTCATGAAGGTCGGGAAATTCATTGTTTCTCTGTAAGTGATGGCCCTTAGGAAGGAAACGGAAGTGTCCAATATACCCAATTTTGCTCCTTAGGCCATATAAAAGAGGATGCATGTCACAATGAATACATGCAAAATATCCTTTTGTGGAACGCCCCGAAAGAGTGCTTAAAGCTGGGTAATCACAGGATGCACCAAATGTTTACCTTCGTTGGAGATTTCTTTGATGGCGGAGGGAACAATGTGTGCTCCCCAGTCCCTTCGCTGCGCGGGCAGAGCCTCAGCCCTCGCGTCCGAAGGTGTCACCATCGCGGCCCTCACCACCACTTCAGTAGCTGCCGCTGGAGCCCCTGCTGGCTCCACTCTGGTTCCATAGCTCGTAGCCGTTGCCTCCTTCGCAGTAGGGGCTTCGACTGTTGGGGGCTCCGAGTGAACTCTCAAAGCTTTGGGTTAGTCGTCGTCCACTCTTTTCCTTTTGGTGAAGTATGAAGATGAAAATACATCGAAGTCTTACCAAGGCGCTCTGCTGACACCTCGCTTGGGCCCTCTAAGCCCGAAGGCTGAAAGAGACCCTCCGGCCAAGAAAGCACGACGGGGCTAAGCCGAAGGGTGATGAACTCTTCAGTGAGGTTCCTCATGCTCATCTTCGAAGCCACCCTCCGCAGAAGCAAAATCCTCGAGCGAAGGATTTCAGGGTTCGTCTTCACCATGCCTTCACGTTGGTAGGAGATGAGCGCGTTGGTACTGCGAAGGGGAGAGTTCGCGCCAATAGAGGCATAGAACCACTTTTGGTCCACCTTCGAGTGCCATTTGCTGTTGGCGGCCCTCGCTGAGAAGGCGTCCTGATACTCCTTCCGAAGTTGAAAGTTAGCGCTCCTGAAGGCCAAGGCCCTCTTGACGCGGTCTGTCCCCTCCCTCTACTTCGGCTAGCAGTTGGCGTCATGGAGGGCTACGAAGACATCGGCGCGCCCCTCGTAGCCTTCGGCCCTCATAGCCCAGCCGAAGACAGCCAACCTCGCCACGACATTTGGCGACAATTGAGGAAGCTCGAGGTTGTAGGCCTTCAAGACTTCGTTCAGCATGTCCACCGCTGGTAGTCCAAGGCCGGCCTCGAAGAAAGCTTTGAAGAGTACCACTTCGTCAGCCTGAGGCCTCGGTATGGCCTCCGACTTCTCCAGAACCCGAAGCTGGATCTCCAACAATATCTTCCCCTCGCAAGCCTTTCGGACAGACTCCTCCGATGAAGCTGAAGCCCTCATATCCAAAGTCTGCTCAAACTTGTCCAACGGCGACCGAAGGTCCCTCAGCCCCAGCCGCCTCGGTGCAGGCTTCCCCACCGCTGCCACTGCTGCCTGCGCCTGGGCAGAGCTCGAACTTGCGCCTAGGGCCAAAGCCTTCTTTGATGCGACCTTCTTTGGCATTTTGTGGGGCTTCGGCGTGAAGGGCGCTAAAGCTTGTGAAGCCGGCTCCGCACAAAGCTAAAGACGGAGAGAAGAGAACGAAGGATCCTATGAGTTGAGAAAGAAGAAAATGAGAGCGTGCCGAAGTCGTATGCGGTAAACCCCTTTTTATTTGCGGTAAAAATGCCGACAGTTCCTGTGCCGAAGTCACTGATGGGTGGGCCTCAAGCGAAGTTGAAGCGAACCGGCGCACTATAATGGTCAATTTTGTAGCCGTTGCGGAGTCGTTTGGTCTCCCCGAGGTCACTCTGTCAGTCGAAGCCGGCAATCATTGCCTGCGCAAGTCGAAGCCCCCTTCGGTCCAAGCTCCGAAGGCCTGTCTTCTCTGAAGTTGCATTTTTACTGTCAATTGTTCAGAGGCACACGCACCCCTTCATTCCAAAGGGCAGCGGGCGAGGGGCTACTGTTGGGGGAATAAGTTTTCCCTTAAACAGGGGCCAAATGACATCAGCCTCTGTAGACCTCCGGCCCGGAGCCTGACACTGTCGAAACAGACTTTTCCCTACTGAAGTTATTTCCAAGCATCATTTAGTCCAAGGCTCCAAACTCCTTTTGGAGCCCTCCGGAGCGAAGCCTCCAGGCTCCCTCCGAAGTCTACTAGAAGCAAAGTCTCCAAGCTATCTATGAAGCTCTCTTCGGAGTTAGCCTCCGGGCTCTCTTCGGAGTTAACCTTCGAGCTCCTTTTGGAGCTCCCCGGAGCCGGTCTTTGGACCCTCTCCAGTCAATTCGAAGCTAAGTATCAGAAAGTCCATTCGGAGTTCATTTTGGAGCATGCTTTGAAGCCCACTTCGGAGTGTCCTTCGAAGCCTTTATCACAATCTCCGCCCGAAGAGTTCCGGCTACTACTCCGAATCAAGGAATATTTATACTTCGCTACAGTGTAGAAGCCATACCGGGGCCCCCTCTGCCCCTAGTATGTCGTTTAGCTGTTCAGAAGTAATGTTTATCTGACACGTCTATAAAGCTGTAAAGCACTTTATATAGTAGACTTGTTTTTTTACCTTCTTGCCCCTATAAAGCCTATAACTTATAAAGGGCATTTAGGTCTTTTCCTTTGGCCTGCGTTCCTATAAAAGCATGGTCAAGCCCTTGTAATAGCCAGATCCTCTGGGTCCATTAGATTCAACCAAAGCAAACTATGCCAAATCCACCACAAACTGGACGTAGGGCTATTATCTCTTAAGGGAGGTCCAAACCAGTATAAACCTTTTCTTCTTCTAAGAGAACCCTTCGAGGTTCATTTTATATGCCATATACACACAAAACCTGTGTTGTAGCTAACACAATTGCTACAACAATACCTTTCCTTGACCATTGTTCCCGAAGGTGATGTATTCCTTGGAGCTCGGGGATGTGAGGCTAGAGAACCATCTACGATGTCCCATCATGTAGCGAGAGCATCGTGAGTCCATGATTCATATGTCCTCCAAGCCCCAATCTTGTAAAATTAATGGTCATAAGGGGGAGCAAACGATCTGACACCAGGTTTAGCAAAAGAGCTAAACTAGTGTTGTGCCATCTGCTCAAAAGATGGAAAGAAGAAAGAAGTGTACGAGTCTGGACCAATGTGCTACTCAAAGCGCGGTCCTCTATTCTGCCTAGAGTCATGACCACGAGGTCCAAAGACGTATCCAGAATGACCTAGAGCTCTGCCGGAACGAAAACCACCCTTCGGAGCTTGGGCACAAAAGTCGTCTCCTCTACCACCACCTACACTACGCGCCCTAGCATCTAGCCTCTCTACGCGTAGAGGGACTCTCAGTCTACCACCTTGCTGGTAGAACTGCTCATGCCCACCTAAAGCTCTCTCTGCTCTCTCAACCGGATTCCTCTTGAAGCAAAACTCCACAAGATGCCCTTCTCTTTGACAAAACTCACAGTGATAGGTAGGCTTCTTGGGTGTGGTTGAGTCTTGGGTTTCTTGGGCTTGGTGGTGTTGGGTGTTGGCTCTTTTGGTAATAGAGGGTTCAGGTAGAGAGTCAAGAGAAATGTGGAGGTGCTTGGGTTTTGTGATCCATATAGGTTTCTTTGGTGGAGTTCTAGGTCTCTCTTGGAAAACACCATCCTTAGGCTCACTATCCTAGAAGGAATTAGTGGAGTGGGTCTTGAGATATCTTTGCTCGGGGGTCATCTTACTCCACTCTAATTCCCTTTTAAACCCTACTAATAGCACTCTCAAAATCAGCCTGGGTGTACGTGTAACCTACTCCAAACCCATCCTACCTCTTGAACTGCTAGATCATCATGCCGAGCTGATGCTCTCTAGCAATCTCCCAACTCAGGATCTGACAGAGGTAAGAGTTCTCGTTCTAAGCATCAGCTAGCTCCTCTCTCAAGGAAGATAGCACCTCCACATGAGACAAGCAAATCTCACACTCTCCATCAGCATGAACGGACTTTTTAGATTTCATTTTGATGAGCTCCAACCTCAGAGAAAAGCAGTTCTCACAGACAGTGGGTGGAACTGACAATATCTCAAGCTCAAGCTTAGTCTGCTCCAGCTTAGTTCTAACTCTCTCTAGCTCGCCTGACTGCTCATCGCCCTTCGCTATCAGCTCAGCTAGATCAGATAGGTTGGATGGGCAGTCTCTATAGGGCACGACGACTGAGGCATGAGCATCTTTCAGCTCCAGCTGAGCACTTTCAATCCTAATGGCCAAATCATCTCTCTCATCAACCCTCTCGGTGTACCTTGACTTTAGAGTAGTCAGGTCACATAGCAACACCTCATGGTTTGGACACTCACTGCTTTCACCCAAGTAAGGGAAAGATTATAGACTCTCACTTTACTATTGGCCATAGCAAGCTCACTGTCAAGCTCATCTACCCTCTTCTTCACCCTTCTAATTAGTTTCTCCCAATATTTCAACTCCTAACGGTTCTCTTCAAGTAATTCAACGACTTCATTTTCATAGGAAGATACCTTCTCGTCGTCGTCTTCAGAGTTTTTGGATGAGCCTGTCATTTTTATCCCCAGAGCCATTGAGCAGACGCTCTTGCGAGATCTTCGGTTATGGTGTGAGCGAGTCTTCGGCTTGTCCCCGGAGGCCCTGAAGCAGAGGCCCGCCAGATCATCCTTGTCCTTCCCCTTCTTGATCACGATCTCCTCATCGTTTGAGCTTGATGAAGAGGAAGAAGAGGATGATCACTTGGAGTAGCTTCTCTCCATCTCGGTGAAAAAGACCTTGTCTCGCTTCTTATTCTCACGCCGATAGTCCTTTGGGGCCTTTTGAAATAACTTCGTCTTGGGCTTGCCCTTTGTGAAGGTGGAGCTATCGTGCTTGTTCGAGTCATAGGAGCCACCGTCGGTGCCCTTCTTGTGTGTGTTCCACTTGGGGCAATCAGCGATAAAATGACTTGGATCACCACACTCAAAACAACCAAGTTTTGTGCCATGTCGTTTAAACATCCTCTTATCATAGACATGATGAACCAAGCTATTGAACAGACATAGGTCATTATCTCCTAAGAGATCCAATTAGTCCTCAGTGATATACATCAAAGAAGACAAAGCACAAATCAGAGAAGCAGGATCGGTAGAGGGTGTCGCAAGGGCTATGATTTTTGAGCCAGAACTAGTGAGATTTAATCTCAACTGGATATCAACCTCTGAGACCTTGAGGTTACTAAAAAGATCTACGACAGTCAAGGTATCATAAGAAGAACTCTCAACAATCGATGATACCTTGATCTCCTAGATCTTAGGGTCCAAGGTATGATACCTTGTTGGCCTGAAGCTTGTTAATGATCGACTGAAATTGACTAAACAAAGCATCGACAATCTCTCCTGGCTTCTGTGAGAAATTTTTGTACTCTTGCCGATAGGTCTGATAGAGCCTAGCCTTGACCTGAGTTGTCCCCTCATGGTATGCTTGGAGGGTAGCTGTCGCGCCCCGATTTAATAAATCAGGACCTTTATTGAAATTCCGAAGAAAATCAATAAACCAAGACGTTCATCAAGCGACCACGTACAATACGGGCAATCATTCACGGTTCGTAGACCGCATTAATACAAAAGTGAATGAAAATGAAGAGAAACTAATAAAATCAAGGGTCCTAGATGAACGCCTCCTTCCTAGTCTCGCCTTGACTGGGTCGCTACTCCAGACCTGCATCCTCCTCGTAGTAGACGGGCTCTGATTGTGTAAGTCAACGGGGTGAGTACAGATGTACTCAGCAAGCCACCGAATGCAAATATAATGCAAGATAATAACAAGGGAGATAGTGGCTAGTTTTGCGGAAGCGCGTAATTTGTAAAGCAATTAAATGTGACCAATCCATTAGTACTGAAATGTAAACATGTGTATGCATCATCATCTTCTAACTCGAGGGGTACAGTCAGCCCCACCTCGCTCAACAGTCCTTACATGCCATGAATAACTCAACCTTTCAATCAACCGTAAACTAACTGTGAGTAGTCACACAACCCGCCCTTGACCGTGGGCTCGGCTTTTCGAAAAGATTAAATTACTCTGATCAGAGATGTACCACTGTACCCACTAAGGCACGCACTCATCACTTACACCAAAGTGTAACGAGATGACCCATTTCACGGGAACTCGTGCCAAATCCTTCCATATAGTCCTCCCCGACTTAACAGCACCCTCTTATAGGTTTCATATGGTGCCCCGACGCGTCGGTGCCTCACCATACCCCCCCTTAAGCCTCGTTGGTACAAGTCACCCGCAGGTTGCCCCTTGCCCCCTCCACTATGGTGCATCGAGTCGGGGCATTCCATACTTCCAGTTAGGACTTACCCATTAGACTTGTGGTTGGTACAGAAGTGCTTTGCAACAGATCCCGCAGACCGGTCCTTATAGTGCCCCGGGTGCGACAAACCAATGCCCGAGCTTGCACCCGGAACCCACCATACTTATAACTTAGCCAACTCCAACAGAGTCCAGAGACGAGAATAACAGGGAAATTCATATACAGAATCCAGCTACCTACGACTTATTCTTTTTATCCTATAGCAGTTGTGCCGGTACATTGGGCACTAGCTAATAATTTTCTAGTAGAGTGACAAGGAGTTAAGGCTCAATAAGCATGGCTTGGGTTTGCACACAAGGACGGGGATCTAATAAATATAAGTGTAAGGCTTGATTATTGGACTAATGCAATATTAACCTATGAGTTATAGCGATAATTTATTAAAACATGGGCTCAAATGATGATCAACTATTGCCACAGAGGTGGTCGATGACTTGCCTTGATCAGCAAATGGGGATGGAGGAACCTCGGGGTAGAACTCCGGCTCCTCGACGAACTCGTAGTCTTCTCGATACGGAAAAATAAACAGTACATTCAATAAACAGATAAAAATTCACCAAATAATAAACATACACATTTGTGGGTTTTATAGGGTTTTAATATTCTGAACTTTAGTGAAAAACAGTGAATTTACATTTTTAGGATTTTTCCTAATTTAATTTCTGAATTAATATTTTTAATCCTAAGGGGTTTTTATTCATTTATTTATTTAGAATATTTTGGGTAACAGTAACATACTGTTTTTATGGCATTAATGTGTAGAGAATAATATGCTGAATTTAACAAAATTTGAATGGTGAAATTTGGAGTTAAAATGAGCAAGTTATGAATTTTCAAAGTTTAAACAATTTTCTGGAATTTTATTTAAACTGAAAAACAGTCTCTGGTCCACGGTGAGCTAGGCTCACAGTGAACCGCGGCACTGTGCGCGTGGACCGGCCGATCCAGAGCCGTTGGATCTGGATCTGGCTATCAGATGCTAGGCGGGAGGTTTAAATGGGATTGAACGGCCAGGATTAAAACGTAGCGAACGGGTACGCGTGGACGCACCAGATTGAGTCAACATTTTTAAATAACGATCGACGGCCAAGGTTAACCGATACCGGTTTGACCAGATCTGAGGGCTCAGATTAGATCCTCACAGGATCTAATCTGGACCGTTCGCTCGGGATCGTGCGGCTCGGATGGACTCCGGCACGGCACGTGGTGACGAGGGTATTTTACCCTTCGTCTCCGGCGACGGTGGCCTCGGGCGCGAAGGCGACGGCGGCGGCGAGGGCCTAGGGGCCTAGCTATGGCCAAAAATGGAATGCGGAGAGGATGGGGGTCATGACCGTACCTTCGACGCCGATGAAGGGGGTCCAGAGGTGACCGGCAGCGAGGGTAGACGATGAGGGGTCCTCGGGAGCTTGACGGCGACGATGATCCGGCGGCGCCTACGGCCAACGGAGTGGATGCCGAGGATGGGGGGTCATCGACGGTCACTCTGGTGGCGGTGGCTAAGGCGGAGGAGGCCGGGGTCGACGGCGATGGCTCGCCGGAGTTGAAACAGGGGGAAAACCGAAAGTGGAGGGGGAGCGCTCTGGATTGCTATGGTTCGGGCTTCGGCGGTGTGGACTGAGCGCGGTGAAGGCGAGGGTTTATATAGGGGCTCGCCGGCGTCCGGATGGCAAGGAATGCCGGGGAACCCGAAGGTTGGTTTCCATCTCCGGCGAGGTTCCCTTTTACCTCGGATTGGCTTCCATAAGCGTGAAAACGCGTCGGCCATAGATGGAAGGGGAGCGGTGGCGACCAGGGAAGGTGATCCGGGCGATTTCAGTGGCCGGCGGCGAGGAAACAGCAGGCGATTGCCGGGAGGAAGGAAGGGGGCGATCCCCTTCCATCGGAGACGACGGATCTGACAGGTGGCCCCCACCTGTCAGTGGGTGAACCAAATAGGAAGGGAGCCGACAGATGGGCCATGTTGGTCAGAGGGCGGAGGCGAGCGCCTATGGCTGCCATGTGGGGCCGGGGCGAGCGCGGGCGGGAGAGAGAGGGGGAATGCGCCGACAGGCGGGTCCCACATGTCAGTGGCTGGTGGTTTGGACTGGGTTGGGCTCGGTTACTTTGGAGGTTGAGGCCCGTTAAGCATTTTAATCCTTTTCTGATTTAAAATAAATCCAGTTATTCATATATTTGATTAAGGGTTGAATCACTGTTGATAAAAATTTGGAAAAATTTCTAAAATTATATTTTGGTCTCTAGTTCTTCTCATAAAATTTTCAGGTACAAATTTTGATTATTTCTTCCTGTTTGGCTTTAATAAGGCTCTTTTAAGATTTCCTTTAATTATAAAATTCAGAAATGATTTTAATAATAATTTTTCTTTTCTTTTATTTGTTTTTATTTCTTGGGGTGTTACAATCCTATCCCCCTTACAGAGAATCTCGTCCTCGAGATTCGGATCAATCCTCGAACAGCTCGAGATGCTGGGCCTTGAGTTCATCTTCTTTTTCCCATGTGGCTTCCTCTATAGGATGATTGCTCCACTGCACTTTGCAGAAGCGGATGACCCGACTCCTGGTAATCCTTTCTTTGACATCCAATATTTTCACAGGCTTTTCCACATAGGTCAGATCCTCTTGAACATCTAACTGTTGTAGGTCCACTTGATCTGTCGGGACGCGAAGACACTTCTTGAGTTGAGATACATGAAACACGTCATGTACTCCAGCCAATGAGGGCGGTAATTCCAACTGATAAGCAACTTCGCCTTGGCGTCGAACAATGGGAAATGGTCCAACATATCGAGGGGCCAACTTTCCTCTCATGTTAAACCATTGAGTACCACGGAGAGGCGTAACTCGAAGGTAGACATGATCTCCCTCTTCAAAGGTTAGGTCTCGGCGTCGATTGTCTACGTAGCTCTTCTGTCATGATTGGGCTGTCTTGAGTCGGTCTCTGATGATCCGTACCTTCTCTTCAGCTTCACGAAGAATGTCCGTTCCGAACACTTGGGATTCACCAGTTTGGTCCCAAAGTAGGGGCGTTCGGCACTTACGTCCATATAGGGCTTCAAAAGGAGACATCTGAAGACTTGCTTGATAGCTGTTGTTGTACGAGAACTTAGCGTATGGTAAGCTCTTGTCCCAAGTGGCTCCAAAATCTAAGACACATGCCCGTAGCATATCTTCCAATATCTGATTCACCCTTTCAGTTTGTCCATCTGTCTGTGGGTGGTAAGCAGTGCTGAAGTTCAGTCTCGTGCCCATCTCCTCTTGAAGGTTCTTCCAAAAATGGGAGGTAAACTGACTTCCTCTGTCGGACACTATCTTTTTGGGCACTCCATGAAGACACACAATGCGGGCCATGTATAGCTCTGCAAGCTTAGGGCCACTAAAGGTCGTCTTGACGGCTATGAAGTGTGCTACTTTCGTAAGCCGGTCGATGATCACCCAAATAGAATCATACCCAAGTTGGGTCTTTGGAAGTCCGGTGATGAAGTCCATTCCGATTTCTTACCACTTCCATTCAGGCACTTTAAGTGGCTGTAACAGCCCCGCAGGTCTCTGATGTTTAGCTTTTACTCTTCTGCAGGTGTCACATTCGGCGACGAACTGTGCAATCTCCCTCTTCATACTAACCCACCAATAACGTTCCTTCAGGTCCTGGTACATCTTGGTACTACCGAGATGAATGGAGTACAACGTCTCGTGGGCTTCTCTCAGGATAAGGGTTTTTATCTCCGGCTTATCCGGCACACATATCCGGGTTCCAAACCATATGGTGCCATTCTCGTCCTCTGAAAATCCTGGGGCTTTTCCTTGTCTCATGTTCTTCCTAATGGCAGCTATATCCGGGTCTTCCAACTGAGCTTCTCGGATCTATTCGAATAAGACGGGTTGAGTCTCCAGGGTGGCTAGGTATGCTCCGGTGGTCAACCCGAGATTCAACTTTTCCATCTCTTTCCATAACAAGGGTGCATGTTCCTGAATCATCATGGTTGTGCAATATCCCTTGCGACTTAATGCATCAGCTACCACATTTGCTTTTTCGGGGTGGTAGTGGATACCTAAGTCATAGTCCTTTATTAGTTCCAACCATTGTCTTTGCCTCAGGTTAAGATCTGGCTGTGTGAAGATATACTTCAAGCTCTTGTGGTCCGTAAAGATCTCACAGTGATTTCCGACCAAATAATGCCTCCAAATCTTAAGGGCGTGCACTACAGCGGCTAATTCCAAATCGTGGGTTGGATAGTTCAACTCATGGAGTCTCAACTGTCGAGAGGCATAAGAGATAACCTTTCCATCTTGCACAAGAACACATCCCAATCCTTGGCGAGATGCGTCACAATAGACATGGAAGTCTTTCCGGATATCGGGTAGGGTCAGTATGGGTGCTGACACCAGACGGGTCTTGAGGGTGCGGAAACTTTCCTCGCATTCAGGAGTCCATTCAAACTTTTCTCCTTTCTGCAACAACTTGGTCATTGGCTTGGCTATCTTGGAAAAATTCTCAATAAATCTCCGATAATAACCGGCCAAACCCAGAAAACTTCGTATCTCAAATACGTTCGTGGGTGGCAGCCAATCCGTAACTGCTTCTACGGTGGCAGGGTCCACTGCGATTCCTTGCGTAGAGATGATGTGTCCAAGGAACTTTACTTCCGCGTCCAAAACCTGCATTTGCTGTACTTGGCGTATAATTGGTGTTCCCTTAGCTTTCCTAAGGTTAACCAGAGGTGAGTCTCGTGCTCTTTCTAGTCCTTGGAATAAATGAGGATGTCGTCTATGAAGACCACGATGAATTTGTCCAAATATTCCATGAACACCTTATTCATCATGTTCATGAAGAATGCAGGGGCGTTGGTCAATCCAAAGGACATAACCGTGCACTCGTACAATCCATAACGGGTGGTAAAGGCCGTCTTGGGTATATCTTCTTCTCGAATCCTCAACTGATGATATCCAGAACGCAGGTCGATCTTCGAGAATACCGTAGCTCCCTTTAGCTGGTCGAAGAGATCATCGATCCGAGGCAATGGGTACTTATTCTTGATGGTTACTTCATTCAAAGCGCGGTAATCCACACACATACGCTTGGCCTTGTCTTCTTTCTTCTCGACGAAGATGACGGGGGCACCCCATGGTGATGTACTTGGTCTGATGTAGCCTTTCCTTTCGAGGTCCTCCAATTGCTGCTTCATCTCATCTAATTCGTTAGCGGCCATTCGGTATGGTCGCTTGTAAATAGGGGTGGTTCTGGGCACCAGATCAATCCTGAACTCGATGTCCCTATTGGGTGGCATTCCTGGTAAATCTTCTGGGAATACATCTAGGTATTCACTGATGACTGGTATTTCTTCCAAAGTAATCTGACGTAGTCTTGGCCTTCCGGTCTTCATGCTTGGCATCTGGAATGTGACGGCAGTCCCCTCTTCACTGATCACAGTCACTTTCCTCTGGGCACATTCTATTACCCCTTGGTGTTTGTTTAACCAGTCCATCCCTAGGATGAGATCCAAACCTTGGCATTCTATTAGAATGGGGTCGGCCCAAAATATCGTGCCTTGGATATCTACCCATACCCTTGCGCTATAGGAGTAGGCGAGGGTTTGCTTGCTCGGGGTAGCTATCAATACTGGTCTGGGTAGTTCACTTATGTTCAAGGCATTTCTTTCCACAAAAGCACTTGATATAAAGGAGTGGGTAGCTCCGGTGTCAAATAATACCACTGCAAGTGATGAATGTACTGTAAACTTACCCATGACAATTTCTGGGGTGGCCTGGGCTTCTTCGGCGGTGACGTGGTTGACTTTGGCGCGGACGGCGAGGTTTGAGGCGACGCCTTGAGTACGCTTGGGATGAGGGCACTAGTGGGAGTAGTGCCCCTCCTGGCGGCAGTTGAAGTAAACTACAGGCTTGCCGTGCCTGTCTCTCAGAATTTCCGGCTTCTTGGCCGGGGCAGCTGGGGCGGCTGGTGCGGCGGGAGCGGGGCAAGTTTGTCCGGCTCCGGCATTGGCGGCGGGTGGTGCCGGACGATACACTGGGCGAGGGTGGTACTGCGGTGCTGGTGGAGGAGGGGTGAAATGGGGCCTCTGTGCCATGCCTTGGTTCTGCCTGAAGGCAATCATCCTCTTCTTCTTCAGGTCAACCTTATTCTGTTGGGTCTCCTGAATGATAGCTTTGTTCACCAACTTTTGGAAGTTGGCGAAATCTCCAGAGATGAGATGTAGGGACAGCTCATCCTTCAGTCCCTGGAGGAACTTGGCTTGCCTGGCTGCGTCAGTACGGACCTCTTCAGGTGCGTACCTGGCCAACCTGTTGAACTCATGCAGATATTCTGTTACGGACCTGCTCCCCTGCTGCAGGTCTCTAAACTCCTGTTGTTTTTGCGCGATAATGCCGTCGGGGATGTGAGCGGCACGGAAGGCGGCCGAGAACTCCGCCCAAGTGTGGGCGTGTCCCTTTAGCAGGGTCTCGTGAAGATTGTCCCACCATTCTGCGGCGGGACCATGGAGTTGGTGGGTGGCGAAGGCCACCTTCTCCTGCTCAGTGCAGGTCAGAAGATCGAGCTTCTTCTCGATGGTCATCAACCAATCCCCAGCCTCCATGGGGTTGGTGGTGCTCGAGAAAGTTGGTGGGCGGACTCGTAGGAACTCCGAGAGCTGAGAGACGGGAGCGGGAGCTGGTGTGGCGGGGCGAGGCAGCTCGGGCTGTTGGTGGAGGCGGAAGAAATGAGCATGCTGCTCCTGCATCTGCTACTGCTGCTGTTGCATCTGGTTCAAAAGGGCTGAGACCAGCTGGTTCTATGTGGCCATCATTTCAGCCAGAGTGGGGTGGTTAGCAACCGGGGCTTGCCTTTGCCCAGTTGCTCCCCACTGAGGCAGGTTCCCGTTGTTTCCTCCGTTCTGAGGAGCGTCAGAGCCTTGAGTGTTGGTCATCCTGAAGTTTCCAAAGTAGACAACATTTTCTTAGAGGATATTATTATTAAGTTTTATTCCAAAAATGTCGTTCTTGCAGTTACACTTTATTTATTTCTTCATTCATGCCTTATATTTTGACATGAATGGCAATACAATCAAGTAAAAAGAAAACAATCAACCGTAAATCTACGTATATGGTAGCTCAGGGGACGGCTCGATCACAAGCTCGTGGGAGACGGTCGGGGTCGAGGAGCTGGATGGTCCGGCGGGAAGTGCGCTGCGGGAAATCCTCTTGGGCCTCACGGTGGGGATCCGAAGGGATTTCCGCTTGCGGGGTGGAAGAGGGGCGATCTCCTCGAGATCCTTCTTTAGTTCCTTGAGCTGTTGGCGGAGCTGGGTGTTGACTATGGCGCCTTGGCGTAGAAGCTCGTTCTGACGCCTCAACTCCTCTACCTCGAGAGTCAGCTGGGGGTTCTGCTGGACTTGTCGACAGAGCTCAGCATTCTCGCGGGCCAGGTTCTCCGACGAGTGACGGTAGAAGTCGATGGTGTCGTGCTGGCTATCTGCGTCGAGGACGGCCTCTGTGTGGAGGTTGTCCATGGCCTCCAAGAGTCTCATCGTGCGGGTGATGGCGGAGTTGCTTTGTGTGAGGGGGCTGATGTAGATGCTGCGGTGACTCCCTGGTGTGCGCATGGGCATGAAGCAGTAGACGGTGTCGCGGAGGTGGCAGTCGTATACCAGTCGAAGCTCGGCGAGGGAATGAAGAGCGGCTCGCTGGCTAGCCACCACGAACGAAGGTCCTCCGACTCTATGGGTGTAGAAAGGTGGCTGCGTGGAGGAGGGGCGGATAACAACCGTGACCTCGCAGTAGCTCTCGCTCACATCAAGAAAGATCCCGTGGAACGCGGGCTCATGGGGAAACCCCAAGAAGTCGACGAGCACGCGAAGCTCGCGGATGAATCCGGCCTCATCACGAAGAGTCCCGCTCATAGTATGGACCGGCATCTACAAAAGAGAGAAAGCTTTTGTGAAAACCTCGGAGGATGAGAGGATAAGTAATTTTTGTAAGAAAATATAGTTAATATAAGTCCTAAGGTCAGGTCTGTTTGGCTTCCTACAGTCAAGTCGGCTCTGATACCATCTTGTCGCGCCGCGATTTAATAAATCAGGACCTTTATTGAAATTCCAAAGAAAATCAATAAACCAAGACGTTCATCAAGTGACCACGTACAATACGGGCAATCATTCACGGTTCGTAGACCGATTAATACAAAAGTGAATGAAAATGAAGAGAAACTAATAAAATCAAGGGTCCTAGATGAACGCCTCCTTCTAGTCTCGCCTTGACTGGGTCGCTACTCCAGACCTGCATCCTCCTCGTAGTAGACGGGCTCTGATTGTGTAAGTCAACGGGGTGAGTACAGATGTACTCAGCAAGCCACCGAATGCAAATATAATGCAAGATAATAACAAGGGAGATAGTGGCTAGTTTTGCGGAAGCGCGTAATTTGTAAAGCAATTAAATGTGACCAATCCATTAGTACTGAAATGTAAACATGTGTATGCATCATCATCTTCTAACTCGAGGGGTACAGTCAGCCCCACCTCGCTCAACGGTCCTTACATGCCATGAATAACTCAACCTTTCAATCAACCGTAAACTAACTGCGAGTAGTCACACAACCCGCCCTTGACCGTGGGCTCGGCTTTTCGAAAAGATTAAATTACTCTGATCAGAGATGTACCACTGTACCCACAAGGCACGCACTCATCACTTACACCAAAGTGTAACGAGATGACCCATTTCACAGGAACTCGTGCCAAAACCTTCCATATAGTCCTCCCCGACTTAACAGCACCCTCTTATAGGTTTCATATGGTGCCCCGACGCGTCGGTGCCTCACCATACCCCCCCTTGAGCCTCGTCGGTACAAGTCACCCGCAGGTTGCCCCTTGCCCCCTCCACTATGGTGCATCGAGTCGGGGCATTCCATACTTCCAGTTAGGACTTACCCATTAGACTTGTGGTTGGTACGGAAGTGCTTTGCAACAGATCCCACAGACCGGTCCTTATAGTGCCCCGGGTGTGACAAACCAATGCCCGAGCTTGCACCCGGAACCCACCATACTTATAACTTAGCCAACTCCAACAGAGTCCAGAGACGAGAATAACAGGGAAATTCATATACAGAATCCAGCTACCTACGACTTATTCTTTTTATCCTATAGCAGTTGTGCCGGTACATTGGGCACTAGCTAATAATTTTATAGTAGAGTGACAAGGAGTTAAGGCTCAATAAGCATGTCTTGGGTTTGCACACAAGGACGGGGATCTAATAAATATAAGTGTAAGGCTTGATTATTGGACTAATGCAATATTAACCTATGAGTTATAGCGATAATTTATTAAAACATGGGCTCAAATGATGATCAACTGTTGCCACGGAGGTGGTCGATGACTTGCCTTGATCAGCAATTGGGGATGGAGGAACCTCGGGGTAGAACTCCGGCTCCTCGACGAACTCGTAGTCTTCTCGATACGAAAAATAAACAGTACATTCAATAACAGATAAAAATTCACCAAATAATAAACTACACATTTGTGGGTTTTTATAGGGTTTTAATATTCTGAACTTTAGTGAAAACAGTGAATTTACATTTTTAGGATTTTTCCTAATTTAATTTCTGAATTAATATTTTTAATCCTAAGGGGTTTTTATTCATTTATTTATTTAGAATATTTTGGGTAACAGTAACATACTGTTTTTATGGCATTAATGTGTAGAGAATAATATGCTGAATTTAACAAAATTTGAATGGTGAAATTGGAGTTAAAATGAGCAAGTTATGAATTTTCAAAGTTTAAACAATTTTCTGGAATTTATTTAAACTGAAAACTAGTCTCCGGTCCACGGTGAGCCAGGCTCACAGTGAACCGCGGCACTGTGCGCGTGG